>CM026204.1:13506370-13958870 GCA_014839995.1 Xenentodon cancila | reverse complement strand
CATATAGGAGCATCCAACCATCAGCATTCAAAACAACCAAGATGGCTGCTGCATCATTGCGTTTGATCTTTTTTTTATTTTACAAGCTCTGCGGAGTATGCAAATTGCTCTGAATTGTGTGAGAAACTAATGGGAAATGGTCTAGGCCAGATGGGACTTCACGCAAGGACTTGACGGAACATAAAACATTATGTTTAAAAGAAAAAGACAACAAAACAAGTATAGAAAGGATATAAGAATTACCACTGGAGACAGTTAATCTGAAACAGATGTTGACTGTTAAAGGGTTCAGGTGGAAAAAGACACGCCAGAGCTTTGTCTGACCAGAAGTCAAAGCTTGGTGCTGCTTTTTTTTTTTTTCCTGAGCTTTTTTACACATCCACGTACTGCATCATTCAAAGTCTTGTGCTGACTTGCATATTATAATTATCTTCTTTAATTCTTCAATGCTGTGCATACTTGCTTGAGGTTTAAAAACGGCTTTCTTAAGGTTAAGCAGATTAAGTGTTATGGGTAAGGAGGTGAAGTAAGATCCAAGACGCCGACACAAAACTGGATGCAAGTGAACGTATTTATTTGAGAGACTGAAGCAGAAGACCAGATGGGCTGTGGCAGGCAGGCAGGAACAGGATTCCCGGCAGCACAGACCAGCATGGTTAAACAGTATCAGATCAACAAAAGTACTAGTGAACTGAGCATGGCCAGACAGCACTACTGCAAGGTAAATCCACAATAACCCAACTCGGAGTAAATGCTGCTGCTGATTTGCAGGTGTGAAGCTTGGTTGCTGGGGAGATTATGGCACGCCCACAGGACCACAACATGAAGCCCGCAGTGGGTCTCACAGACGGTCTTTTGTAACGTTTTAGAAAAAAAAAAAAAAATTCAAACAATTTCACATGAAAGGAACCAGTTTTTGAAAAAACTAGAGAGAGAGAGAAGAAAAAAAGGAGGGATTTCTATTACATATCTGCAGAGACTGGGACAGCGTTTCTTGTCAGCTCACAGAGGTGGGAGGTCTTTAAAAGGGCTGTCTGTCAGCTAGAGATTGAACTCAGTCTTAGTTTGAACTCTGTGAAAAGAGGAGGAGCACATGAGGCAGTGCACTGAAGAACAGCGCCACATGATAAAGTGTCAGATTTACTTAACAACAAATTCCTTTCTGTGGAGTGGAAGTGGATATATGAAAAGGACCTCTTTGCTTCAATGTGTGTGACAGAGGAGTGTGGCGTTTTCCATTGTCAAACACGTACCAGATGACCATCCTTGTGTCAACCCTGAGCCAGAGCAAAGCTAAGGTAGGTGAGAGCTTTTGGAAAGAGAAATTCAGCACTAGAGTACCCAGAGTATTGCAAGGAAAGAAGGGAGCATGGTTCTGTGAGTCGACATGTAACATTTGCTGCTTGATTGTGCAGATGGCTGCCGTAAATACAGATTTTATAGAAAGAATTGACAAAATAAATCATGTGAGAGGTGATATTTGCCTCATGTGCTCCTGCATTTCCCGGATACCACTCGCATCAATAGTTTTATTAGATTACAATAATTTGATTATGTATTATCATCAACCATTAAGTGGGCTCCTAATAATAGTCTGGTATGAAGGTCTTTCAGCTCACTTAGAGCATTTTATTATACTTTGGAAATAACCTTTTTCGACTTTACGCTGATGAAGACTCTCAGCCATCAAGCCTCTTTATTAAACTTTCTTTTTCAAATGATGCAGTCTTGTTTCACACTCGCGTCCAAGCTTAATCTTTGATCACATGAGTCTTTGATTTCTTTTCTTTTCGGGGCAGGGGCATGCTGTTCAACTGACTGCATGAAGTTTTTTACATTTTTGCAAAAAAAGACGAAGCATATAGCATAGTTACGTAAAGTTAAAGTAGAGCATAAGTAATCATTCCCATGTCTGCAGCTTTCAGTGATTTGTCTCTTGTTTCTTAATGCATCTCTGAAGATGAACAGAAACCAAATCTTGTTTTAATCTTCCCATTTTGTGTTTAATTGCAATGTTTGAATTTTTTTTATTGCTTTTGCCTAATACTACGTACAAGTGATGCGTGTGGAGGTTTATCAAAAAACAAAAAGCAAAAGGAAATATAGATAGAAATAGATTGCAGAGTTTTCTTGAATTATAAAGAATATATGCTTCTTATCGTGTCTTCAAAGTGAGTTTAAGTCCATCTGGATCCCATAATATTGTTACGCTTGTCAAAAGGTGTTTGAAAGCATGCTTGGTAGACTAAAGGAAGCACCTGCATGTTCCTCTAACTGGTCAAACTTCCATGGCAGAGGGCACTATATGACCGAAAATAAATATAACTGATGCTTATCTCAAACGCGTTGAACTGATGCACACAAAAATGTGATGGAGTGACAATAGAGTTCTTGTTGGGGTTTTCTCATTTTTGTTTTAAATCATTATTGTTATTATTGTTTTCACTACGCACAGCTTCTCATGCAGAACTAGGCTTTTGATATTTTGGCGGAAAGGCAAGATCTGATAACGTTCCAACTGTTAAACTGTTGTGGCACAATTACGAGGAACTTTCACCGACGCTGGCGGCAAACTTTTGAATTTCTTTTCTTTTCTATTTTTCTTGCAAAATAGTTTATGACAGTTCTGTTTTTGCTTTTGAAGAAAAGCTTATCTGGACTTGGGATCACTGGAGTGGGGAGGAACTGTTATGAGTGCATTCAGGATGAAATGTCGGCGTCAGAATGCAGCGTTAGCCTTCGCCGCTGCCATGGCTGAGTCGCTGTGTGGTTGCTAATTTTATTATTTGGCATTCACTACTCTGACTGTTTGAGTATGTTTGAGTCCAGGAGAAGCATTTCTTTTTTAGCTGGCATGAAGATAATGCTCGATTGTGTCAGTTGCAGGTAAAGTGTCTGTGTATGCTTATGTTCCTGAGCTTCCCGCTGACAATGTCTGAGGTCCCTGGGCCATGCAGACACTCAATCACAAGGGAGCACCTGCTGACAGTAAAGCAATTGGTAGGTGTTAAAACAACTTTAGACTTATCAGATCACATTCCCTGGCCTGAAACTTCTCCCGTTGTTTCTGCAGATGGATAACCAGTTGAGCAGTGGGTGTTCAATAAACTACACATTCATAGAACAGAGAAGTTTGGTAAAGTAACGTCTTAATTGTTTCCATCTGAAAACCAAGCTTTCCATTAAAGTGTATCTCCTGCTGACTGCGTTGCATGGTGTCTTACAGAGCAAATGTTGTTTTGTGAAAGCTGCTTTACCCTGGATCCTGGAGCTTCTCACAACCCACTTTAAGTATAAGAGGGGTTCTGTAAATGACGGCTACGTTCAGTCCCTGAGAGCGCTTATCCTCAACATTTATTCTCAGAAATGTGTGCCTCAGATTAATGAGGAGGTTGAGGTGAGCATACGATGAAGATCACATTTTCATGTACTTTAAATTAGAATGCACTGTGAGGAATCCCCGAGTGCGAGGAGGTAAATTTCTGGCGATCTGTTGCAGGATAAGCCAGAGAATTTTGAGATTCTCTATCGAGGGTCTCCTTCAGAAGCACTGCAGAAAGTTTCAGAGGTGTTGGCTGTTTACTGGGAATTGGTGACAACCAGTGACTCACCTGTTGACTGGACATGCCAGCATGAATACACAGAAACCTTTGGCTCCACCACAGACTTGGAAACCTTTGGCTCCACCACAGACTCAGCCACAGAGTCTACCACACAAGATTTTACAGGTGAGAAACTCTCTGTTTTGATATGATTTGTGATCAATAACACAGACATCTGGAGCTACTTTGATCGCTTATAAATGTTCCTTTTAACAGACAGTTATGGTCAGAAGTCGGTGCAGGCCTCCCAGAAAGGACTGTCCAGAGACCTTTTCAAGCTTGGCTTCATCATTACGTCAATCTGCGGAGGACTGCTGTTCATACTTACGCTTTATTGTCTCATTACGCACAAGGTACAAGCAAATCTATACTTTGAAGCCTTCAAAAATTTACATGTGCCGTAATAAGATTTAGCATTACATTTCAGTCATGGGGCGATAAAGCAGACCTTGGCAGCCAGGATGTGCTCTCTGGGGTTCTCATTGCATAAGCACCAGCCCTCCACTAGTCACAACAGAACAAGGTGGAGGCTGGCCTTGCAAATGTGAACAGAAGTTTTATTTTCCAGCAGTACAAATATTGAGTTTATTCTTTTCCCAAGCAATTTGCCCTTTTGGCTCTTATTTGAAATGATCCATTGATAATGATAATTGCTTTTCCTTTCATATTCTTCAACTAATCGTATTCATTAAGCTAAAGTCTCGTGCTTTGCAGTATGTAAAGTTAACCGTGTAGCGTCAACCAACATTATTTATACTCTAAAATGATTATGGACGCAACTATACTTATTATATATTATTATTATATAATTTGAGTTAGAAAAAAAAAACATGTTCCTAATATCAGGGACTTTGTGTGGTCAGAGAAACTAAAACGTCTCTAGATATATGCCACCCAAAATAGAGCCCATTACTATTTATTTAGATTTGTAAAAGTTTGAGGACCCAGGGTAAAAACGACAGCGAAAGACTATGCTATGCTGCATAAAACTCCCAATAAAAAACATGTGATTTGGTGTTCAAAGAAATTAGAAAAGTGGTAGATAAATGCAGACCAAATAAGAACAGTTACAAAATAATTGCATTTATAAGAGTGGTGGGAATGTACTTGCTCTTTAGAGTAGTTAGTGGAACACGTTGGATGACAGACAAGCTGCTCCATGCTTGTGTTTGTGCCAAGCTTTAATAAAGGAGACACATTATGTCCCCCTCCTTTGTGTGCCCCCAATTCTTTACATAATTTCCGGTTGTCTTAATGAAATGTCTGTGGCATCCTTTGGTCCAGATTCCACAGAAGTACAGTACAAAAGAAGTCTTTTCATTCATGCTTTTACATCTCTGTTCATGGCAGTCAGTCAACCACTAACTGTGAGATAGCAGTTGTTTTGATGTTCAGATTCATACACTTGAGCACATAAAGATTTTTGTCTCCTTAATCCTCATGGAAAGACGCTTTGCATTCGGGCCAAATATATATTGCACCTATGGAAGCTCGAGTCGTTTGCAGCTAAATCATTGGCAAAATAGCCAGATTCTGCTTGAGTCAAGCAAGGCAATAGTATTCCCAAAGCCTACTCTGTGTGTGTGTCTGTGTGTGTGTTTTGGTGTTGTGAATGTAGTTCCTGCAGGACCATCAGTAAAACAGGAAGGAAGTCTCCAAGTGATGTGGTCAAATTACTAAATGAATGAGTCATAGCATCAAAGCCTATTTATAATTTTGCCCAGCTAAATGACACGATCAAACGGGAAGCAGGAGATTCAAAAAACAGTCTCTTTCCAGTGGTTTCATGTACTGCATTTTTGCTAGGACTCTGCGCCATAACAAATTGACACAGATGGGGGGCCTTTAGTGTCTGATTTCCAGAGAAGAAAGTAAAAAGTAATGAAACCGTGTAGTTTAATGTCATTCAAAGCAGAGGATTAATGTTGTACAGCAGGATATTTTAAAACGCATTGTGATCTTTTCTAAAATAAGCGATCTGCATTTATATAGTGATTTTTTTTTTTTTGGAGACAACTTCAAATCATTTACTTTATCTCAGAAGTGGGCGGTTAAAACTCTTGAGAGATTTGTTTAAAATGCTCTGCCGGTGCTTTTTTTCAAACACTTTATATATTGGCCAGGAAATGCAACTTGTTAAAGTTTTCTTAAACTTTGTTTTCTGCCTTGAATACTTCACTTATATGATCAAAAGTTTGCTATGTTAGCCTCCAAAAACGTAAAGAAAAAACAAAGGAATTCAACAACAGGTTTATCGAGCAAAAATGCGATAGAGAATTACAATGTGATTTTTAACTCATCTGTTACTAGAGGGCACTGTAGTTCAGGAGATAGACATCTCCAGCTCTACCAGCTAACGGCTTCACAGTGTCCGAGAGCCATATATCCAGGCTGGCTTTCCAATTGCCCCTCCAATGTGTTCGTCACTTGTAAGTTACTTTAAATTAAAGCAGCATCCATGAATGTGGTGCATTAACTGATGACTAACCACTATGCTACATCAGCCTACCTATTTACCAAGCAATGGTTTACCAAGCAGGGGTTTATTAAGCGGGGCAACCTGGGTGCATGACATTCAATAGATTTGTGTCTGAAAGGGGAATCGGTACCAACTGTCCATTGCTGTACATGAAGCTGCACTACATATTGTAGAAGTTGCAGTAAAAACATCAACATTACTGTCATGCCGAAAACATTAAAAAACTGACAAAAGGTCTCCTGGCTGTCAGCGCATGCACCGACATGGATGCAAGGAGTATCCATCCTCACTATCACCCTCATGCTCACTCTCGATGAGGGTGATGCCGTTTCAGCCTTGCCAGATCCCCCAAAGCAGCACAAAGCTGTACAACCAATCTTAAGGACCATGATTTACTTAAAACATGAAAAGTCTGATATACACTATATTGCCAAAAGTATTCACTCACCCATCCAAGTAATTAGAATCAGATGTTCCAATCACTTCCATGTCCACAGGTGTATAAAATCAAGCACCTAAGCATGCAAACTGTTTTTACAACTATTTGTGAACGAATTGATCGCTCTCATGAGCTCAGTGAATTCCACCGTGGAACTGTGATAGGATGCCACCTGTGCAACAAATCCAGTCGTGAAATTTCCTCATTCCTTAATATTCCACAGTCAACTGTCAACTGTATTATAAGAATATGGAAGTGTTTGGTAATGACAGCAACTCAGCCACGAAGTGGTAGGTCGGCAGCTGCATCACCAAGTGGAATGCAAAGCATCTGATGCCGTCTGATGCATCTGATGCCGTGGTGTAAAGCACGCCACCACCGGACTCTAGAGCAGTGGAGACGCATTCGCTGGAGTGGCAAATGGCGCCTCTCCATCTGGCAATCTGATGGACAAGTCTGGGTTTGGTGGTTGCCAGGAGAACGGTACTTGTCTGACTGGATTGTACCAAGTGTAACGTTTGGTGGAGGGGGGATTATGGTGTGGGGTTGTTGTTCAGGAGCTGGACTTGGTCCCTTAGTTCCAGTGAAAGGAACTCTGAATGCTTCAGCATACCAACACATTTTGGACAATTCCATGCTCCCAACTTTGTGGGAACAGTTTGGAGCTGGCCCCTTCCTCTTCCAACATGACAGAGTCTGGTGTGAATGAACTTGACTGGCCTGCACAGAGTCCTGACCTCAACCTGATAGACCACCTTTGGGATGAATTAGACTGAGAACCAGGCTTTCTCATCCAACATCAGAACAAATGCGCTTCTGGAAGAATGGCCAAAAATCTTTCCATAAACACATTCCTAAAACTTCTGGACAGCCTTCCCAGAAGAGTTGTTATAGCTGCAAAGGGTGCACCGACGTCATATTGAACCCTATGGATTAGGAATGGGATGTCACTTAAGTTCATATGCGAATACTTTTGGCCATATATATATATATATATATATGTGTGTCTATTTATATTTCATTATTTCTGAAATATTTTAAATGACTTGAGATTAAGGTAGATATTAAGATTAAACAGTTTGCAGTTAAGATGGTCATGATTAAATATTAAAGCTTGAGCTATAGGCAAAATATAGCTGTGGGCCACAGTAAATTACTGTATAATATCCTTATGAGATCATCTGCATGTACTTATGGATACGTGACTGTGTAAACACATTTGCCACAAAAAAAAAAAAAAAAGTTGTATGATTTAAAAAAATAAGATTTTGGACTAAAAGAATCCAGAACAGAAGGAAGAAAAAATCAAGAGGAAAAAAAAAGACCAATCTCTTTTACATTGTAATGTTCTTTAGGCATACTTTCTCTGTTTCTCATAAGCTTATATTGAGGGGGATAATTGCATATGTTCTAAATATTGTGATAGTTGTTGTACCTCTGTCTCTCACTCAGCATACTCTGTTACACTGCACAGCACTGGGGGCCTAAAAGCAAACAAATGGTTTCATTTAAGTAGCTCTGTGAGGCTCGCATAAGATTGTTCTCAGTACAATGATTATTGTTGGACTCGTTTTTCCTTCCACTCACTGTTGTAATTCGTTGTACATCCATACTTATAAGACTTACTCAGAAGCTTGTTTGTTATAGAGAAGTTTTGATTATGACTCAAGTTGAACTTTAAATAGAGATTTAATCTTTTTAGTCTGTAGGACTCAGAAATACTTACAAGTAATTGCTAAGGAATTTGCACAGTTAATACACAACACTTGACACTAAAATGAGTGAGTCATGGGGTTGATGTTTTTTTTTTTTGTTTAGTTTTTTTTTTCTGCCAAACATCACATCAAACACTGCAGCATATCCACTTCAATGAGAAAAGGGGAAAGTAATATTCCCATCCTGTGATGAGTTGATGCTCTTGTTGATTAAGACTTAAACTGCCAATTACACAGATCAGACAGCATCAGAAGCCATGTCAGATTGACTTCCAGGAAGTTTTCATCATTTATGTACTTATTTAGTTGATTATGTGCTGTGACATAACAAACACAGGAAAAGAGCAAGTGGTTTGCGCATGATAGCGGCATGAGAAGCCGGGAATTTATAGACCTCTCAGTAATGTTATTTACTTATTAATTAAATACTGGATCCCTTTCCTCCACAACTATGTTTCTAAGTATAGAATTTTTTATGTATTTCGTTTACTGAGTTCTCTTTATCTACTTTTCAAAGCTGTGTGAAAATCTGGTGATGTTCATATCATAATTATGCGGAAACATATTTTGAAGAGTTTGCAATATCACTCAGAAACTTGGACAAAACTGACATGATGTTGGAGAGGATGGAAAGTTGTTTTTTTTCTTTTTTTTCTTAATAGTATGATGCACAGCAGAATGAAGATGAAACAAAAGGTTAAATAAGAGATTAATTTATAAACAGGAGAACATACTGTGTAACTAAATAGAATTAAAAATCAACAACTTATTTGAACAGATAAGAAATGAGTCTCTCTGAGGTATAGCTTGTAACCTGCAAATGTCTTGTTATGAGCAGAGGGATGCATGGTCCGTTTGGTTAAAGTTAATAATGCACATTGGAGGAACAGATGAATCCATAGTACAGGAACTGATTGAAGGCTTGATAGCAAAGATTTTGGCAGGAAATACTTGAACACATGCCTTGCCTGGGAATGATGTGTGTTGGTAAGATTTGAAATAATGTTTAGATCCTTTAAAAGAGCCTGAGGCTCATGGCTGTTAGTGGAGCCCAAACTAAAAACTAAATTAGTTTCAGCAAAATTCCTAAGGTTACTCTGAACTTGTCTTTCTTCTTCCATTTCTTCCTAAAATTAATTTAGTCATGCCATCAATCGGATTTTTCCCTAATGGAGTCCGCAGCATGAGTGCAGAGGAAGTTGCAAAGCGTGGTGAGCCCCTCGGTATTCATACGCGGTAAAGTTCACAGTCGATTAAAAAAAGAAAAGACTTGTGAGGACTAAAGACTTAGTCACACATAAGGACTATGTGGAGCACACATTTGAACTGATGAACAAAGCATTAAAGCAGAGTGATAAAACAGTACATTGATCTGACACACATTAGGGGTGCTGTAAAAGGATCTGGATCTGCATTGACTCACAGTCAGAGTCAAGGTTCAGAACTGACTCACAAATTAAAACATTATTTTTTGCATTTGACTTTCTGTCTTTTTGGCCATACCACACGTTATGTTTTATGTTGTTAAAAAATCATTGTAATATAAGTTAGTTGCTGTTAAAGTTATGTTGACTTTGTAGTTGATCATTTTGGCCAGTTTAAAGTTGCAGGCAAATTTCTGTAGTTTCTTGAATAGTTTGCTTGATTTGGGGCGTGCTTTAGTGGCAGTCTTTTCTACATCTTGGAATTACAACAAAATCTATATATCCATCTATTATCTATGGGATTCCCACCATCCATCCATCCATCCATCCATCCATCCATCCATCCATCCATCCATCCATCCATCCATCCATCCATCCATCCATCCAGTTTCTATCCCCACTTCTTATTCAGGGCCACTGAGATCTTCTGAATCCCAGTTGTCTTTGGGGAAAATGCAGGATACCCGCTGGACATGTCACCAGTCTATAACAACATCAAATGTTTAGTATTATTGCGATAATTTTTTAACAAGCTAAAGAAAATTGTATCCTTCCATGGCATAAATGGTGTTAACAACTAAAAGGGACACCTCTATACCTTTAGTCGCAACGTAACTTAAAACCATGGCTTGTATTCTTTAGTTTCATGTTGTTCACATCCATTTTAGTCATTGCAGATGCTGCAGTACTTTTTCTCCCTTATACTTTAAGTGGTAAATTGCACATATCTTTGCTTATCTGACATTTCAGATATTGTATATAATAATGTAGTTTTATAAAATGTCCCTTTAGTGCAACAGTGTGTGCTATCTATCACTTTGCAAGTGAGGGAGTTCTGTTTATAAATAACTATGAGTGCTAACTTCTTCTTCTTCTTCTTCTTAAATCAATAACCTATTTAATTCAGTTTTAATCTAAATGTTCAATAGTTTAATGCCATATCAACAAAGTCGATTGGAATTTGTTTATGTGGGTTTTAATACACTGAGAGTAATAACACAAGATTTTGCCCTGTCTACATTAGTTAACCATCCATGTCCTGCCACTGCCTCTGGAAGTCAAGCTTGGAGCTGCCACTGCCTCTCCTCAACACCGACTTTGCGTTGCCACTGGAAATTCAATTCAATTCAATTCAATTCAGTTTTATTTATATAGCGTCTATTACAACACAAGTTGCCTCTAGGCACTTTCCAGAAACCCAGGACATGACCCCCGACCAATATTACATAAACGAGACAGGTAAAAACTCCCCTAGTGGGAGAAAAACCTGAAGCCAAACAGTGGCAGGAAAAACTCCCCTTTAAGAGGGAAGAAACCTGGAACAGGACCTGGATCATAAGAGGGGACTCTCCTGCCGAAGGCCAGCCGGGTAGAACAGGAAGGAAAGAGAGAATAGAGACAAAGACACACCGTCAAATGTACAAAAGACAAGATACATCAGTATAATTGTCCATTAGCAACAGAACTAAGACTTCTGTGTATATATGGGTGATATATAGTTGATAGTTGATGATCCACATAGTCGAGGACTGCAGGTCAGGATGTCAGCAAGTATCCAACAGAGACATCTACACAGACAGGTGGAGGTCAACACTGGGATGGTCCGAGGGTGGGACTGCAGGGCAGCATGTAGCTCCTGAGGCTCTGACCTGCAAACATGTATTTGAAGAGAAAAAGAGGGGACAGACCAGCACAGCAAATTACAAGAACAATGGAGCACAAATATACTTATGAGATACTTCTTATTAATGACAGAAGATTGACCACTCAGTGGATCCTGTTGGTGCCCCCCTGCAGCATAGGCCTATAGCAGCATATCTACGCTGAAGCTATGTTTAAGACGAGCTGCTCTAGTCTTGTAGTGTAGCTGCAGCTTTGACTACTGACCCTAACACACCAAAGTACTAACTATATGCAAATCTACATTTGGATCTTCTAGGAACGAGTAAACCTGCACTCTGAGAACAGAGAAGTCTATTAGGAACATATGTCACTATCACTATCACTATCAGCGCTAGGCCATTTTGGACTTTTTACGCAAGTAATAAAGTTTTGAATTGGATTCTTAGTTTCACGGGGAGCCAATTGAGGGAAGCTAACACTGGAGAGACGTGGTCTCTCTTGTTGATTCCTGTCAGCACTCACGCTGCTGCATTTTGGATCACTGGAGGCTATTCAGAGAATTTCTTGGAAATCCTGCTCATAATACATTACAATAATCTAGTCTAGAAAATACGAACACGTGAATTCATTTTTCAACATGTTCAGCATGATGTTTTCAGCATCACTCTGCGAGAGGATGCTCCTGATCTTTGTTATATTATGAAGATGGAAAAATGCAGTCTTACAAACCTGATTAATATGCTGTTTAAATGACAAATCCTGATCGAAAATAACGCCAAGGTTTTACACAGTTTTACTGGAGGCCATCGCAACACCTTCTAATCACTTCCTAAGACAACCTCTGTTTTATCAGTATTTAGGAGCAAAACATTAGTGGAGATCCAGTCCTTGATGTCCTTAAGACATGACTGAAGTTTGGCTACTGGTTCTGTTTAATCTGGCTTCATAGACAAATACAGCTGCGTATCATCAGCATAACAATGAAAATGAATGCCGTGGTTCTGGATAATACTTCCCAAGGGCTGCATGTTAAAGCTGAACAAGATTGGCCCTAGCACTGAACCCTGCGGGACACCATAGCAGACCCTTGTCTGTACGGAAGAAACCTCATGAACATGAACAAACTGGTATCAGTCAGATAGATATGATTTAAACCAACCTGGAGCTGTCACTTTAATCCCAACAACATGCTCCAACCTATGCAGTAAAATGCTGTGATCTAGTATCAAAACCACATTGAGGTCCAGCAGAACCAGTATGGACACTAATCTATTATCTGAGGCCATAAGAAGGTAATTCGAGACTCGAACCAGTGCTGTTTCTGTGCTATGATGCATTGGAAGGTTGGGAATTAATCTATAATTAGCTACAGACCTACAAGAGTACCATTTTCTTTCCATTTTAAGCACTTTCTGTTTTAGCATACGAATATGCAAGTTATAACAGGGAGTTAAGCTCCTATGGTTAGAGACCCTCTTTTTCAAAGGAGCAACTACATCTAAAGCTGAGTGCAGCAAATCTGCAGTGCTACCGACAAGGAAATCAACATCTGCAGAGGTAGAACCGAGGTCACAGCCCTCAACTGCTTCACTATGTTCCACTGTAGGAAGATGAAGAGCAATGGCCTCGATAAATTTAGCAATAGATTTATCGGAAAGACATCTGCTAAAGTAATTCCTCCTATTAAGAATACATTTATTTGAAGGGTGATCTCAAAAGTTGGATTCAAAATGGATGATACCTAAAGATTTATAGCAACTCCCACATTTTACTGATCCTTGAAAACTGTCTAGTGCAAATCTTTTTCATGTTTGGGGATAGTGAAAAAAATCAACCTGATTCTAAAACGCTATACCCATTTGCTATTTAAGTTTAAATGTGCAGTTAAAAAAAAAAGAGTCTAAATCAATAATGATCATATTTCAAAATAACCCCAACCGAGAAATCTGTAAAGTTGTGTGCAAAAATCTTACGTGAACCTTCCTGGGGGATGCACTGCAGTGCACAGCTAAGTAGAGTGTTTGGTGATCACAGAGATCTTGACAAAATGAACAGAGAAACAAGGCAGCAGCTAGCAGTGTTTACTACTTGCTGCAAAGACTAGCACCATCTTGGCGTCATCACTTGTGGGATAACTGTTGTTGGATTACAAGCACTGCTTGTTCCTGCAGCCTTTGTCTATCTTGAGAATCCCTCTGGTCTCTGTTTTGCTGTAGTATGCGGGAAAAATGAAGCTGTCATATCCTTTTCCAAGAACTGACCACTGAATCCTCTGAGATTAAAGTCATCTGTGCGCACAATCAGATTGTTTAGCTACTGGAAAAAAGAAGAATTCACAATGTTGTATATTGTAAACATGTTGAAATTCACTAGGCTTCACTATTAATATTCTGTTAAAAAAAAAAGTGAAGTCAGTATGTCTGCCAAAAAAGGTACGTCATAAAGCGTTATAAAAAAGTCTGTCTGTCTGTCTGTCTGTCTGTCTGTCTGTCTGTCTGTCTGTCTGTCTGTCTGTCTGTCTGTCTGTCTGTCTGTCTGTCTGTCTGTCTGTCTGTCTGTCTGTCTGTCTGTCTGTCTATCTATCTATCTATCTATCTATCTATCTATCTATCTATCTATCTATCTATCTATCTATCTATCTATCTATCTATCTATCTGTGTATGTACACGTACACAATGTGTATATATGAACATAAATAAAAGTCAAACACAGAGGTCAAACACTGTTGTTTGCAAAGACTCATAGTTAAGCATTTCACTATCCATGTTGTAAAATGAAAAAAAATAAAAGTTGATGGGTGTTAAAAATGGTCAAACCTCTAATCTTTGATGGTAGTGTAAATATTTGGATTTAACCATAAGTGAATTAAAATAAAAGCAGGGAACAAACATTATCTCTTTATGCCAAAACCAAAAACCAAACAAAGTGACATTTTAAAAGACCTTGATTCACCACCACTGCTGTGCAGTGTTGTTGTAGTTCAATATCCACCAAAAGTATGTTTGACTTCAAAAGCTTTACTTAGTTTGCCTAGAATTTTCTTGAAAATGATTTGTGACTCATATAGGGTCACCCGCTGGCACTTGAGAACCAGCGTCTAGCCTGGCTGTATTCACAGGGAAAAGACTAAATAACGTAAACACGAAACTTTGTCTGAGATACTTATCTGCTGTACATTTGATATGGTTGTAAAACTGTGTAATTTACTCTCTTCACGTGGAGTCTAGAGTGCTATATTGTGTCAGACCATCGAAATGGATTCAGATAACAATAAAAAGAGCTTTCACAATAGAGTAGAAAACGTAATGACCTACAGAAACAGTACAGTTGTACCTGTACATTCAACTGCACAATCCATTCGCCTACATATTGACATGAAAATGATAACATAGTTCTAGTTTTCTTTTGTTTAATGTTGACAAAATAAAATTTGTCTACTTCATTTCTGATGTTTTTTTTTGTCTCTTTGTCAGTCTCATCTCATAAAATCTTTTTTTTTTTTTACAAAACAGAAAACCCACAACTTTCTCGGATCAAGGCTACACACAAAGACAAGGTGAGAATATACAGAATAATTGAACCGAAAAGGATTATCTTTTCCATGTTTTTTCAAGTTCTGCTAATACATACTTCTGTCATCTGGATTAAAGCACAGACCCGCAGGACATGGAGCTGGAGCAACAGTAATGTGAGTACCCCTCTAAGCTATATTAAATACTGTGGCGTGTCAAACATCTGGTTTTAACGTGGACAAAAATGCCTTAAGCACATGCTTGTCAGTATAGTACGACAGCAACGCCTATACATCTTTATGTTATTATATTTTCAGCATTCTTTTCTCTTTTCAGGGAGTGAAGATCTCATCACTGCAGCAGCAACTTGGGGAACTGAAAATTGTATCTATTACGAACAAGTTTTAATGTTCTCATGTGTGTAATGTATCCACCAACCTACCTATTTAATCAGAAGCTTTGCTTTAACTGAGAACAAAGATGGATCTTATTTTGAACAATGTGCTGTGTATATTATGCATTATCTACTGCAGATATCTTTTAAAGCTCCCCATAAAAGTTTTATTTTTTTTTCAGTAGTCCTCTGTGTTGAATAATGCGTTACCATTTGCTACCAGTTAACCAACTGTTTGCAATGTTGTTTGCCAAAGATTTTTCATAAGTTATTTATTATCTTAACTCTATTCAGTTACTTTATTGGCAATAAAAGTTAACCATCAATACCAAACCTGTTTTTAACCCTGTCCAGGTGTCAGCTCTCTGTGGTCTCATACATGAACCGAATAAAATTACAAATAAATGGTAGCCAATGACCGTTAAAGCACCAGTGTAAAGCCTGCATCCTCTCTGCAAAGCATTCAAGCTTGTCTTCAAGCTACAGAACATCTGCTCACATAGCCAGTTTGTACAAGTTATACGAAAATTTTCGCAAATCTAGTTTAATTGCAAATTGGATCTAGTAGTTTGAGCTTGAATTCTAGAAGATTATATTTAATTGGTCATACATCCTGAGCTGCTATTACTGCCAGAAAACTGGAGCAAAGAATCTGACAGATGCACATTAGTCACTGCAGCAGTTTCATAATAGGAATTGTCACTGCACAACACATGACTGCATCTGGTAAGACTAACGCACAGCTCAGTTCATGCACATGCATGTATGACATTTAATTATGGATTGAATAATGGATGGATGGATGGATGGACGGACGGACGGACGGACGGTAATTGAAAATAATTGGATAATAAAGCAATGTGTCCCATCGTGCCATCATGACTTTTACACGTTATCTGAGTGATCGTCCTGTCTCGTGTTTTGTAATTGTAAATTTCATAAGGCCTCAGTTTGAGAAGAAATGGGTAATTCCCAAAAAGTGAAACATTTGTATGTGTCTCAATGGACTACAACAGAAAATCCTCTTAAAAGATTTTCACATGTGACCAAGTCCATATGTGTTGGACTCTCTTTTGTTTTTGAGGAATCTGTGTAGGAAGCAGAGTAGGAGAAGAAAAGAAAAACAGCTGTACCCCATGGACTCTGCAGAACCATGTAGCCCGCAATATAACATGATCAGTACCGCATTTAATCTCGCAGGCTACCACTTATCAGTGAGCAAACCATTGTTGCAGTGGCACCAATCCATTCTTCACCACAGGAGATTGCTCCATTACAAAACAAGGAAAGTATTTCTTTAATTCAATGTTGTGCCTTTCTGCTGAGGATTAAAGGCAGCTGTTGAGAAATAGATAGGAAGGATTTTCTTTCTTTTTTACCTTTTCAAAAGCCTGCATACTAAAAAATAACATTTTGAAAAATATTAACTGAATTACCCACTTTTAAGGAAAAAAGGAGAACATTTTATCTAATGATACAGTGCTGCTTAAAATTTTGTGAGACCTTTAATAAGAACAATGGGACCCATATCATCATGAGATTTAAAAGAAAAAAAAAGTCTTAGAAGTTGATACAAATACAAACTGGCTACATATACAAACCAAATTTAAAAAAAAAAAATCAGACAGAACTACATATGCAATAGCAGTAAACTTATGCAAACCTTTGCTTTTAATATCTGATGTAATCCCTAGGGCAGCACATTACAATACATGTTTCTTTTCTTTTCTTTTTATTTCTCATTGAAATGTCTGGCTTGAATTTATTTTAACATATTTATCCTCACAGTTAGGGTTGTCATTTTGATGCATATTCCTTCCCTCTCCGTCTCACTCAGTTTTATTTTATTTTTTTATATTTTGAGATTCGGTGCACAGACAGATGTCCTGATATTTCCTTTAAAACTCACAGATGCAGCCCAAACCATGATACTAACGCCACCATGTTTCACAGATAAAATACAGTTATTATGGGGAATTAACTGTGTTCCTTTGTCTCTACATCCTTTTAATGTGCGCACCATATCTTTATCAAATTGTAACAAAGCAGCAATGTTCTTTAGAAGAGCAATAGTTTCCCCCTTGTAACCCTGCCACGTCAGTGATCTCCTGATCTTTGATGCATTAACATTAATATTATCCAAGGCTGAAGTCCTTTGTTTAATTAGAATTGACCCGGGTTCTTTTGTGGGCTCACACGCTATCACTTTACACTGCGTGCAGCGATATTTGTTGGTTTGCAACTCCTACCCAGAGTGAATGGGGTCAGATTTCGTCCAAACGTTGTGTATGGTGCGCTGCCACATGAGTAACTCTGACTCTAAATTTTAAGAAAAATCACTATTGTGTGGTGCACAATACATTTCTAGGAAGATCACAGTATATAACCCTCTCACTTATTGTTTATGGAGTAATTGAAAAGACAAATATTTTTACTTATTCTAATTTCACAGTCAAACTGGATGCTATTTTGACATACTATGTAATGTGATTGATAGTTAAACAGTTGTTTAAGGGGTTGAGCCAACTTTTAATCACTGTTGTTTTACAAAATCATTCATACAGAAAAATAATTCTGCAGACAATTTTATTGTCCTCAGATTTAATAAAAACTACAAATGTATCATTGAATCTCATCAGTAATTACATATAGCATCACACACATATTTATATTTGATGACTAATACAATGCACACTTTTTTTTCTTTTTTTTCATACAACAATAATAATAATAATACAATACACACTGCCTTAGATGATGAATCCACAAAAGCATATTTAAACATTATGGTGTAGCCAAATATATGAATATATGAAATCAGCTTGACATATTAAAGAGGTTTATTTAAAAGAGACAAACACAAACAAATCATCATGCAACTTAATGTGTTAAATTTTAAAGTAAACATTAATAAACCGTTGAGTTAATAAAGCTTTGTGTTGACAGGTATTACAAGCACAGTTTAAATGAATCACTGCCTGCAAGTTGTTAATTATACAAGATAATGGAAAAATGTCACATCTGAAAGGGATTCAAAAGCATTGTTGACTGGCCTGAAGTTTTATCGCTTTCCACATGGTGGAGGCAAAGATCCAAACTGAATCTCATTGGCACTGACTGACAATGCTATTCAGAAAATATTCACGGATAGTACAAATAAAAGATATTGTCACTGGTCACAACATATTTATATGCAGGAGTGTCATTTTGCTAGACAATTGAAATTGATGTGCTAATTAATTTTCAAAAAGGATGTCAGTCATCTGGCCAGTTTTCCTAACCCTCTGTCTCCCATACGCCTGCCATCTCAATATGGGATTAAACAGCAATGGTATTTCATGTTGACCAATACCGGAACTGTTTAATCACTGAAAAAAGCAAAACAAGCTATTAAAACTGTTAAACAAAATTATTTCAACCATGTCTTAGTGGAGAGGAAAATGAATAGTGTACAGATGGAGACACTGCGAGAGCAGGAGGGGCTACACATCAACAAAGGCAACATGCCTCAAACAGTAGGCAGCTTCAGCAGGAATGTCACTGGCTCTGATCTCATTGGCATCCAAGCGCAGCATTTTCAGCTTGGAGAAGTTTTTCATGTCAGTTGTACTGCAGAAACTGCTCAGGGAGAACTCTAAAAGAGGAGTTAAATGGGGAAAAAAAAGAGGTTACACTTGTACCAACATCACAAATGCTGCCCAGACACACCAGTTTTAACAAAAACTACTTTACTCTGACCATTTCTGGATGTCTTACCCTTAAGTGTGCAGTGTTCGTATGACTGTTAACTGTGGTCAAAACTGCAGTTCTTGTAAGTCAGTGAACCAAACACTGTTCAGAAGTTGGATGCTTTTCACTTTCAGAGATTTGTGGTATTGTGCAACCAAGGCAGCTTCCAACAGTACACATGAACCAGTAAATAACCCAATTTTACTTTATAGGCCATAATTACACAAGCAACTGGTGTTGCTTATTATGTGATAAATTGAGTTCATTTTGGTGTATTGGTGGAACTGTATGCTGTGAGCAACATGCCACTAAAAAGACGTTAGTCATTTGAACTTTACCAAGTCAAATATGATTACCATGTTTCCTTTTTAATGACACATAATCAACTGAATTGAATTACCTTTAGAAAAAAAAAAGTACCAGACATTTAAAAATTTTAATAAGATTTGTGACATTGAAATTTTTGTTCTTTTTTTTTCTTTTTGACTATTATTGTTTTCATATTTATATGTGAATTTAAATCTTGCAGCATGTTATCTCACTGTGTAAAACCATAACTGAAAGGATGAACAAACCATCACGATGTCTGGGGACTGCAATTTTTAAGTTTTTTTATTTATGATTTTGCTGTCAGAGTCTTTGTTTTTTGGGTTCAGATTAACTGGATATGATGGACCTAAAAATCCAAGGCGACTACACATCCATTTGGTAGAGGCCACGGCACTGAGCTATCAAAAGTTTCCTTGTCAGCAGAAGAAGAAGAAGAAGAAAAATAATACTTTTTTTTTTTGTTACATGACATTGACAACAGACAGTGGCAGTGAAATGGGAGCTGCGACAGGCCCCAATCGTGCAACAGCAAGTATAAATTAAATAGTATAAACTAACAGAACTCTTTAATAATTACAATAGAAAAAGAAAACAGTCCTAAGTGTGTCTAGTGCGTGTGTAGGGTGGGGTGTTACGATGGGGGTGCAGAGATCAGAGTCGTTATGGGCTGGGGGAAGAAACTCCTCCTCAGCCTTTCTCTTTTTGCTATATAGGAGCAGAGGCAGCAGATGGCAGCCACCTGAATAGACCATTTCCAGGGTGAAAATCTTTTAATATCCTCTCCATGGCAGAGATGTGGAAGGCTCGTAGCAGCCTTGTGGAGATGAACTTTCTCAAGCACTGCCTCGCCTTGTTCACCAAGGTGGAGATGTGGATTGTCCATGTTAAGACCTCTGTGATGTGGACACTTGTAAAGGCCTAAGGCCTAATGCTCAGAATTAATGATGTTGAAATGCGTGAGTTGCACACTCACCCATTGTGCGGGGGTTGTAAAAATGTTTTAGTAGTATAACAGTATTATGGCAAAAGAAGATTCAGAGACAGGCCTGGTGTTTCAGATCAAAATAATTTGAACTAAAAGTCTTGGTACCCAATAAAGATGGCTTTAAAAAAAAAGTGCATGGAGCATAGTGACATCTAGTGCCATAAATAGCAGTTTGCCATCAACTAAATTCTACCATCCAATATGAAAAAGGTCAAATGCTTGCTTTATAGCCAGTGCTTTGCTTGTCTTTACTGGGCTATTGTAGTATTATTATAAAGGAGCTTTAAAGCTGGCGCAACCTCTTTTAATCCTAAGTTTCTGTTAGATGATCAGATTTTTACTGTGTTTTTACACAAAAAAAACAAAGGATTAAAAGGGTGGGTGCTTACTTTTCCACATAACTGTATGTTACTGAAAACATTGTTTTGCATGTTTTCTTGAATTCACATGGAGGAACTTAGGAAGCTAATACACAATAAAATCAAATGTAGAACTTCACTCATCTATACAGCCAAGTCTCCAGGCATCAACCAGGAATTTTATTTTCTAACATAAAACCAAGGTAACAGTCGCAGGATTTACCACAGGTTGCGATGCTGAAATATGAGGTTAAAACAGATGTAAAGGTAAAAACTCATATCTGTCAGCTGAAAAGTGTGTTAGTATATGTATCAGCTTACTTTATCTCAGCTTACTTTATCTCCCAGTCTATTGGTTGATAATAATTATAATGTCTTAAGCAAGACAAGGCATGTTTATTTGTATAGCACATTTCATGTACAAGACAATCCAAAATGCTTTACACAAATAATAATTTATAAAGGCATTAAGAAGTAAAAGAGTATAAAAGTAGAATTAAAGACAGACAGATATAAATTAAAAATAAGAAAATGAATGAGATACAAGAAATAAAAGTTATAGTGCATTGTGGTAGATCACAGAAATGCTCTGGCAAATAATGAGGCTTCAACCTTGACTAAAAGAGTCCTGACTTTTAATTTTTCGTTCTTGAAAATTCTGGCACATCCCCTCTTTTTTTAATTTGATCAATACATTTGATTAATGTTTAAATTTGATCATAGTCTCCTGGAGAGATGGTTGTATAGATTTGTGTATCATCGTCATTTTTTTTTTTTTTGCTTTCATAATTTGAGCCAGTCAGAGCATATAGATGTTAAACAGAGGCCCCAGAATTGAACCTTGGGGACTTCCACAAGCTATTTTTGTTAGCTCAGATTTGTAGTTACCTAATGACACAAAATAGTCCCTGTCTTTTAGACATAACTCTTGTCTTAGGTCACTCTGCCTTCCTCATGTGTCTTGGTCTGATTATCACCATCTGTTCCTCATTACCCTGTGTTTAGTAGTCTGTCTTCCACTTGTCCTGTGCCGGTGTGCCTCATTAGTTTACGTCCACTCTGGCCATTGCCATCGTTTTGGATTCTTGTTGTTTTTCTAAGTGAGACATTTTGATTTTAGAACGTTTCATAAAAGAGTTTCGTTTCATAGTTACTGGTTTGTATAGCTTTTGTTTCTTTATTGTGGAGTGATTCTTTGTTTTGTGAAGTTTTATAGTGTAGAGACACCACATCTCTCCTGTGTTAGCTTCCTTCCATTGGCTCCCCGTAAAACTCAGAATTAAATTCAAAATGTTATTACTTGCATATAAAGTCCAAAATGGCCTTGCTCTGCAATATTTGCAAGACCTGATAGTGCCATATGTTTCTAATAGAGCTCTCCGTTATCAGAGTGCAGGTTTACTTGTAGTTCCTAGAGGATCCAAATGTAGATTTGGATTTCTGTTATCAGGAACCATCACTATGGAACCAACTTTCAATTTGGGTTAAGAAGGCTGACACCACCTCCACCTTTAAAACCAAACTTAAAATGTTTTCTGTTTAGGTGTGTTAGGGTCGGTAGTCATAGCTGCAGCTACACGACAAGACTAGAGCAGCATGTCTTAAACTATATAGCCAAAAGTATGCGCTCCCTCGCTGCCTCAACTCAAAGGTGTTCTGTCAGGTTGAGGTCAGGACTCTGTGCAGGCCAGTCAAGTTCATCCACACCAGACTCTGTCATCCAGGTCTTTATGGACCTGGTCGGTCATGTTGGAAGAGGAAGAGGCCAGCTCCAAACTGTTCCCACAAAGTTGGGAGCATGGAATTGTCCAAAATGTGTTGGTATGCTGAAGCATTCAGAGTTCCTTTCACTGGAACTGAGGGGCCAAAAACAACCCCCACACCTTAATCCCTCCGCTACCAAACTTTACACTTGGCACAATGCAGTCCTACAAGTACCGTTCTCCTGGCAACCGCCAAAACCAAACTCATCCATCAAACTGCCAGATGGAGAAGGGGATTTGTCACTCCAGAGAACGTTTTTTCCACTGTTCTAGAGTCCAGTGGTGGTTTTGCTGTTGTGCTGGTCTGCCCCCACTTTTTCTCTTCCGTACATGTTTTGCAGACCAGAACCTCAGGAGCTGCATGCTGCCCCACAGTCCCACCCTCTGACCTTCCCAGTGTTTACCTCCACCTGTCTGTACAGATGTCTCTGTTGGAGACCTGCTGACATCCTGCCCTGCAGCCCCACCCTCTGACCACCTCAGTGTCTGATGTCTACACCTGTTTATATAGTCGTCTCTGTAGTCCACCAACTAACCATGTATCAGTCATATGGACATAAAACTCTTAGTTCTGCAGCTGACAGATAGTTATACTTATGTATCTTGTCTTTTGTACATTTGACGCTTTGTCTGTGTCTCCTCTCTCTGTTCTTCATTCTCTCTTTTTGATCTCCCTTTTCCTGTTCTACCTGGTTGGTCTTCAGCAGGGGGGGTCCCCCCTTATGAGCCAGGTCCTGCTCAAGGTTTCTTCCCTCTCAAAGGCAATTTTGTCTTTGCAACTGTATGGGTTAAGATTGCTCAGGTCTCATGTTCTGGGTCTCTGGAGACCGCCTAAAGACAACTTGTGTTGTAATAGTTGTAATGCTATATAAAAAAAATTGAATTGAATGTAGTGTTTTTATTTATTGTGAATTTCATAATAAAGATTTTTTTTCCATCCCTGCATCTGTGTCTGGTTGTGAAAACGCCTGAAAACAGGCATGTCAATCTTATTTTTTATTTTGAGGCACATCAAAATCATGAATGACGTTTTAAGGGCCAGGTGTGGCAGTACTTAATGTTGCTGCTTAATAGAGAGTGGCTACTTTGATTAGACAATTATGATTTTTTTTATATCTCTAGAGGGCCACATAAATAGTTATGGTGGGGTGGACTTTATTTTGACACGTGGTCTGAGGCCATACATTGTGAAAAACTTTTAAAAAACGCTATTGCCAGAGTATGAAGGCAGCAAGTGGTGGAATTCAGGTGATGCATGATGTCAGCCATGTGCTTATAAGTGATTGGACAAAATTATTTCACGGTTTCTCTCAGTGGACACAGAGGCAGCATACAGTATTTCCTGTGCCAAGCATAGGACCACTGACTGTCTGATTTTCTGGATTTTGCCAGTAAAACATGAGGCAAACTCATTGCAGACTGAATTTGATAGAAGTTGAGGGTCTACTGACTCAGGGGGATTTGTTAGCCCGTCAATGGTAGTCAGCGAAGTGTGTTCCTTATTGTTTTTGACAATGAGATCTGAGAAATATGCTTGCCTTGTGTTCCTCAGCTCCGTATTATATATGCTCAGCTTCTCCTTAATAAATGTTATGATGAACCTGTAATCCTTCATTCAGCTTTTCAACACTCATTTTCAGGTTTGACCCCTGTGGCATTTCTCCATGACAACTCTGTGGTGTAGGGGAGTTTATTTATTTATTTTTTTTGTACCCCGTCAGGAGAGTTTTTTTTGGTCGGCTCAGCCGATGCCTAACCATTGTCACTTCCTCACCCATAATTATCATGCTACCACACTTAGGCTAAACGCAGCGGTCATTTTTTAAATTTTGCTCTCAACATGTTAAACTGTTTTTTCTGCTGTAAATGACTCAAGGCAGCTCTGCAGATATTTCAGTGATATCATATTTCAGATATCAAAGCTAACTCGGATATACAACATGGCTGTGTCCATGTTGCACTGTACGAAGAAAAACAGGCTTCAAAACCAGTTTTTGAGAAACCAGTGGGTCAAATAACCTAATGTTTTGTCCATTGTTCTATACAGTCTATGGTGTAGATCTGAGATGGCAAAGTATTGCAGAATACATTTTGCGCCAACAAGGGAAAATAATAGAAGAGGCGAGAGGAGTAAATACAAAGTTTTAACTTTATTTTTGTGTGATGGAATGTAGTTTTAAGATGTTTTCATACTAGAACCTACTTATTATAATTAGAAACACAAGATGTTGCTGTTCCAATTGGAGATAGAGAAAGATGCATCCTCCAAAGTACCGTATGTTTTCTCGACTTATACTTGCCAAGTATGGACCTTATGAGGTTTATGAGCTGAAATGAGGTCAAATATGATGGTGTAGACTTTTTGAACTCTCTTTAGTGGTCAGAAACCCAATGTGTAATCATTTACTTCCTCACGACAAAAACTTTACAAATCGTATCAAAAGTACTATACATTAGTTATATTTGCCATTTATTGTCAGTGTATGACACTGACTAAATGAAGTGGAGTGGATGTAAACAAAGACAGCAAAGGTACATTACCATGTGACATGCACCATAGAAAAAAAATGAGTGTTTTAGTTTTTAAATACAGGCTTTGGATTCTACTACTGGTAAAAAACAAAAAAACATAATTGCAAGTAGCAGTGTTTTCATTGGAAAGTAGCGAATTCAGTCTACATGACAATACTCTCTGGGTAGGATAAGGTCCCACTCATCATTCAAAATCAAAGCAAATCAATGTGATGCATATTAATGGAATGGATAAAACCAATGAAACTTTTATTAAAAAAAATTTAAATAACAGAAATGTACATACCTTTGATCTTATTGGCTTGCAAGTACAGGTTCTCCAGATTCCTGCTGACAACAGGGATCTTCTCCAGTTTATTAAAAGACAGGTCAAGCTCAACTAGTGTGCTGATATTGAAGGCACTGGCAGGAAGTCCTTTGTCAGTCAGCTTGTTATGAGCCAACCGGACAAATTGCAGTTTTGGATTCATGGTAAGAAAGCCCGCTGGCACACTTTCAATGTTATTAAACTCCAAATAGAGCTGCTGCAGGTCCTCAGGGAGGTTGTCAGGAATTTGTTTTAGCTTGTTTTTCCTGATATCCAGCATGGTCATGGACTTCAGTCCCTTAAAGACGCCTGCTGTGTCCTCTATGAGATTTGCTTGGAGTTGCAGGGTGGTAAGGTTGATCATTCCTTCAAATGAGTTGGAGAGGATTTTTGAGATCTTATTATGACCAAGCCGCAAGTCTGTGATAGATATGGGCAGGTTCTGAGGCATACGGCTCAGCTCGTTATGGTCCAGGTAGAGCTGATGCAAGTTTTCTAACTTGCTGAAGACATACTTGCTGATCTTGTCTGAGTTGAGCTTGTTGTGAGACATAATCAACCAGACCAGGTTGGTAGCATTGTTGAACACGCCATCCTGGATGCCTGTGATCTGGTTACGCTGCAGGTAGACATATTTTATATGTGATGGGATATAAGGAACATGCTGAAGGTCGCGACTATGACAGTACATAGCCATGGGGTAGGCTGTGGGGCAGTCACACTCCAGTGGGCAATCCATGTCCTCGGACTGCCAGCCAGCATTGTGCCAGCGCCCTCTTAAATGGGACAGCCACTGGAACTGACTGAAACGCTGGCCAATGCTTGCATCCACCATACCCATTATGAGGAGGAGCACCGCTGCCAACATGATCACTGATGGAAAACATAGATACAAATTCATTAAAGTTATATCATTTAAAAGACAACAGGAAGCTAAATACTATATTTCATTATTACAGAATCCAAGACTTCTATTGTAGGCATGTTTTGCAACAGAATAATACAATCGTAGAAACAGAAAAATGTACTAGTTAAAAACATCTTTAATTGTTAAAAAGTGCTTTAGTTGAGGAATACCTACCAGTTGGTTGATCTGAGATCATGTTGTTCACCTTGCCTGGCTCTGTCTTTAAATGAGTGGCTCATGATGCTGGTATACCCCTCTTTGCAGTTGTAGCCACAACCACATTTCCTATTAGAGCACATATTTTTCCACTTGCACATATCCTACACTACAACATATCGCCTCCAGCTATGTCACTATCAATCACATCTGTAAAGTCATGAGGACATCTGCTTTTTAACAGCCTTGTTTTCCATTACTGTTCTATGCCTTATCATTACCAGTCTCCCCTTGAGGCCAGGCCTGCTGTTTGCTGTGATATAAGGGTTAAGGTGAGGATAGGAGCTCTTACTATTGAAATGTTTAAAGAGCCAAGCAACATTCATTTGTCCTGAGGTTGCTGAAATTAGATGAATGCAAGTTGTCCCAGCATGCTTTTGTTCAAAGTATATATTATATGTCAACAAAGTATGCCAAGCAAACCCTGCTCTTTTTCCAAGTTGATCCTGTCAAAACATTTTTTCTTTGCTTTCCTTTCATTCTTTAAATGCTACCTCTGTAAATTGCAATATTTATGCTGTACAGGAAGTTAACATATGGATTCACTGATACCCATACACACAAACACCATTACCATCTTCTGAACAGGCCTCATCAATGATATCCTCCACTGGTGTAGAACAGTTAGATGCATAGTTTGAGGGACTGTGTTTTATCCTTCTAAGTCTGGTTTCCAGGATCCTTTGAGAAAATGAAAGACAACATATTGGTTTGAAATGGACTTTCTTCTACAAGTAATTGACGTTAATATGCTAGGAATTACGTCCAATCATAGAAGGAAAGGAACCTGAGGGTATACAGACTTTTAGAACAAAGGATAAGAAACATTTTAATCAGTGCTCAGATAGAAACTATACTTTAAAACCTAAGACCAAAGGAATAAATAAATAAAAAATATTTATTTATGCAGAACCATGTTACAGTACTCCATGAAACTCCAATGAAAACAGGTGAAATCATACAATACATCCATCATCATCATCAGTCATACAATATATTCAGAGACACTGGCTAGGATTTAATGTTCCAGCCTACATTTGCATGTGGCGCCCATCTGATATATACATGAATCTCATATGGAATTGTTGATGGGTTACATCTAGGTCCCATGGGAATTGCTTGCAATAGTCATGTACATTACTAATAATAACTAATAGGTACATTTGTGATGAAAGAGCATGGGTGCAAAATAGGTGTCCTCCTTGTTTCCACTGTAACCATAGGAACTATCATTATTGTTTGAAAATCCACACGGAGAAGTTGGTGTGTGACATCCCAGAGAGACTTGACTGCAATAATGTATTTTCACCTGTAGATGTTTTATTAAAGTTTGTAATGCGGATGGGTGGAAACGGAACAAGTGTGTATCCTTATTGGGAGACAAGAACATACCATAACCAACTACAGCCAACTACATATGAGAACCAAAGTAGGCAATTCAAATGGTACCAATATAGAACCAATTCAATTCAATTCAATTTTATTTATATAGCGTCTATTACAACACAAGTTGTCTCTAGGCGCTTTCCAGAGACCCAGAACATAACCCACAGCGGCAGGTAAAAACTTCCCTAGTGGAAGAAAAACCTTAAGCCAAACAGTGGCAAGAAAATCTCACCTTTAAGAGGGAAGAAACCTTGACCAGGACCTGGATCACAAGGGGGGACCCTCCTGCCGAAGTAGAGCAGGGTAGAGCAGGAAGTAAAGAAAGAATAGAGACATAGACACAATGTCAAAGGTACAAGACAGAATACAATAGTATAATTATCTATCAGCAGTAGACTGATAAGACTTCTGTGTATATATGGGTGATATATGGATAGTTGGTGATCCACGGGGATGAGGACTGCAGGTCAGGATGTCATCAAATATCCAACAGACATCCATACAGCCAGGTGGAGGTAAACACTGGGATGGTCAGAGGTGGAACTGCAGGTCGGCAAGCAGCTCCTGAGGCTCTGGTCTGCAGGACATGCACAGAAGAGAAAAAGAAGGGCCAGACATGCACAACAAACTACAAGAACAATGGACCAAATTATGCTTATGGGATACTGTTAATAACTGAGGATTAAGGTGAACAAGAGACAGAGAAGGCAAAGAGAAACAGAGGAGGTTAAGGGCACCACTCAGTGGATCATGTTGGTGCCCCCCTGCAGCATAGGCCTATAGCAGCATATCTACACCGAAGCTATGTTTAAAATGAGCTGCTCTAATCTGGTCCTGTAGCTGCAGCTTTAACTACTGGGCCTGACACATTAAGGTACTAAATATACACTAACTATATGCTTTATTAAATAGAAATGTTTTAAGTTTAGTTTTAAAGGTAGAGGTGGTGTCAGCCTCCTTAACCCAAACTGGAAGTTGGTTCCAGAGTGATGGTGCCTGATAACAGAAAGCCCGTCCTCCAAATCTACATTTGGATCCTCTAGGAACTACAAGTAAACCTGCACTCTGAGAACGGAGAGCTCTATTAGGAACGTACGGTACTATCAGGTCTTGCAAATATCGCGGTGCTAGGCCATTTTGGACTTTATATGCAAGTAGTAAAATTTTGAATTGGATTCTAAATTTTATGGGGAGCCAATGGAGGGAAGCTAAAACTGGAGAGACGTGGTCTCTCTTGTTGATTCCTGTCACCAGCAGTAAAGTAAAGCCTGTTTATATCTCAGATCTATGGGTCTCTTATACAAATGCTGGCTGGGGTCTTTGCACTGTGTTTAGGATTAATAAGAGAAAAATATCCTCAATCCTCTTAGTTTATTGTGGCACCATCTGGTACTATGGTCTCAGTCATGAGGTCATTATTGCCTTTTGGGTATTAAAAGAAGGACTCTCAGGTAACTGATGTTTTCTGCTTACATTTTCAAGTAAAAGCCTCAATGCAAAGGAAGGAGTCTCTAAGACTGGCTTTACAACAGCTGTCGGACATGTGCATTGCTTGTGCGTTGTTTAACCCTGACACTGTGATTACATGTGTAGTCTCACTGCCACATTTTCTGTTTCCATACTGTGGAAACCGCAGTGATTCAGGTAATGTGCACACAATAGTTTGCCTTTGGTAATGGTAATAAATAAACAGTGTTTTGTGTAATCCAGTGGTTGGCATGATTAAAAAGAAAAGATTGCAGTTACTGGCAGCTGTCCAGGTTGTGGCTAGTCTAGACTCCAAGAGACCTCTGAGACTGAAGTGGGAAGAGATCTTGGATGAATGGTTAAATGAATAAACTAGAGGGCTGAATGGCTGTAATATAAAAGCTGTGATAGTAAAACCGACAAAAACTGTCTGACTTCTATTAAAACAAAAATGATGCATGATTGCATGGCTTTATTGTTATTTGATGTGTCAGGCTCTACAAATTTCAACATGTGACATAAAAACAAAGATAAAAACCTGCAAATGGTGCTCACTGCGTTAACGCTCGATATTGTGCTTTTCTGATCTATATTTGTACTTCCATATGCAACTAATCACATTTCTACCCACTTGCTACACAAGTAAGCTGCATACTTTGAAACTCCTCCATCTCTGTAGCATCAATTTGATTGACTGATGCATGTAAAAGAAGGAAAAACTGAAAATTCCCTCAAATTTAGCGGAAGCAACACTGCCACTGTGATGGACCGAACCCATAATTTAGTTGAGCGGCATTTGACGTCACGCCATTCAGAGTCAGTGGAGAGCGGCACTGAGGACACTTCATGTGCGTACATGTGACTGAGGGGTCAGATTCAACTTTCAACTTGATTATAAATTATCAATACCTCTTTCTGCAAATACATAATTCAGTTCTATCATACAGTGCAAATCTAGGAAGACATGAGGTTCAGCTGTGTTTGTTACATGTCTTCTACAAGCCTGTTGTAGAGGAGCGCAATTAAATTTTCAGCCATCTACTTAACCAGCTCATAACAAGGTGAAAGTAAATAAGATTAACGTTCTGTTTGAGAGTGCTTAAGACCCCATGAAGCTGGTTGTGGAGAGAGTAATCTTGTACAATTGCACAAGATTACACTGAACATTCTGTACACAACATATGTATCAAACAAATGCACATCTTCCTTCCTGAAGAGGCTCCTTTAGTTCTGCTGAAAAAAAAAAAAAGGACCAGTACAGTTCAGCCCAGCACAAAAAGCTTACACAATGAAACTCTGAAAATATCTTGTGACTTAACATGAAATTTAATTTAATTCATTGTAATTTTGAAGAATTTAATACCCTTTATTTAGCTGTAGAAGGAGGCTAAAGACTTGGTAAAGAACAAAAGGCCAAGAGTTGACTCCAACTCAGCCCGCTGTGAGAAGGATTCTCCTCTTCCATGTTGCAAGAAGGTTCCAGAGGGAGCCTTTCTGTGTGGAGTTTGCATATTCTCCTAGTGCTCGTGTGCGTTTTCTCTGCATACTCCAGCTTCAGTCCATAACCCAAAAACATGTATGTTAGATTCATTCGTAATTATGTGGTTGTGTGGCCCTGTGATAAACTAGCATCCTGGTCATAAGATAGTCATAAGAGGACCCCGTGATTAAATATGATTGTATGAACGCATGGATGGATGTTTGTTTGTTTATTCCTTGGAGGAAGGTATTGCTTGGTACTATGTTCAAACTAAATTCTTTACTTAACAAGATACATGGTCTATTTCATAGTTATAGCATTTTGAATGAACTTTTTTCCACTTCGCATTTCCCACTGGGAAATATTTGTAACAGGTGTATCTTAGCTTAAATATTGACTTTATATAAGAGAAAGAATTAACATGCTTAACTTCAGCTCTGTTCCAACACTGCAATGCTTTTTTAACATAAAACTGTAATGTGATTAAAAAAATTATTAAGAGGATGACATTTATTAAACTCTGTCAATAGACTATAAATGCAGTACATTCATAAGCATTTTATTCTTGACATTTCTGCCTGACAACTAAATCTATCACAAACACTACATATCATATTAAGATATTTCGTCATTGTGCTTCTTTCCAAGAAATCCCTAATGCCATAAAAATTCCTAATAAAAACATAAAATAGGTTGCAGGTGGTGTGTGATTATCTGACATTTAACGGGATCAGAATCATTATGCAAGCCTGTCCTGAAAATCACAACACATTTCAGTCCAGAGTGGGTGTCGAATTCATAGATTAGATGAGAATTGAACAAACCCCCTGTGATGTCACTTATAAGTTTTCTAAATAGTGCATTTAATGTTACTTATTCCTTGTACTGTGTGATGTCATGTTGCAAAGGGGCATAGCAAACAAGCCTGGGAGGTCAGCTGGTACATGACCACCTTACATCAGTCGCAGTTAGATATATTAGCATAGACCCATTGCGGTCGGCCAAACCTGCTGATGTCACAGAGTGATTTGACAGAGTGTGTTGAAAGAGGGAAACATCTAAAACCTGCACGACACCGGTCCTTGAGGACCGACTTTGGACACCACTGGACTAAAGAGAGACACTATCTCCTTTTACTGGATAATCACAACTTCCACCTTTCACTCACAGGGTTAGACTATAGAAAAGATCATGCCCTCATAATATTATTCTTTCTACCAAACTGTTTGGACAGGTTGAAGCCTCCCAACGTTTCAGTGTGAAGACCTTTTAAAAATCAAGTAAACTGTGATGCCTGGAAGCTAAACAGCCCTGGCAAAACAATGTTCTTTTTTGATGTGGCTGGAATTATAGGAACAACGTATTCCTTGGCAGCAAACTTGACAACATTTTTGTTTTTGCTAAGATGGGATTTTTTTCCCCTTTCATAAAGGAATGTTTTAGGATAAAGATTTTGCCCTGTCTACATTAGTTAACCATCCATGTCCTGCCACTGCCTCTGGAAGTCAAGCTTGGAGCTGCCACTGCCTCTCCTCACCACCGACTTTGCGTTGCCACTGGAAATTCAATTCAATTCAATTCAACTCAATTTTATTTATATAGCGTCTATTACAACACAAGTTGTCTCTAGGCGCTTTCCAGAGACCCAGAACATGACCCCCGAGCAATTATTACATAAACAGTGGCAAGGAAAAACTCCCCTAGAGGAAGAAAAACCTTGAGCAGGACCTGGATCATGAGGGGGGACCCTCCTGCTGAAGGTCAGCCGGGTAGAGCAAGAAGTAAGAAAGAATAGAGACATAGAGACACCGTCAAAGGTACAAGACAGGATACATTAGTAACTATCATTGGTAGTCCAATTAGACTTCTGTGTATATGGGTGAAATATGGATAGTTGGTGATCCATGGGGATGAGGACTGCAGGTCGGGATGTCAGCAAGTATCCAACAGACATCCATACAGACAGGTGAAGGCAGACACTGGGATGGTCAGAGGTGGAACTGCAGGTCAGCAAGCAGCTCCTGAGGCTCTGATCCACAGGACATGCACAGAAGAGGAAAAGAAGGGCCAGACAAGCACAAAAAACTACAAGAACAATGGACCAAATTATGCTTATGGGATACTGTTAATAAATGAGGGTTGAGGTGAAGCAGAGACAGAGAAGGCAAAGAGAAACAGAGAAGGTGAAAGGCACCACTCAGTGGATCATGTTGGTGCCCCCCTGCAGCATAGGCCTATAGCAGCATATCTACACCGAAGCTATGTTTAAAATGAGCTGCTCTAGTCTGGTCCTGTAGCTGCAGCTTTGACTACTGGGCCTGACACATTAAGGTACTAAATATACACTAACTATATGCTTTATTAAACAGAAATGTTTTAAGTTTAGTTTTAAAGATGGAGGTGGTATCAGCCTCCTTAACCCAAACTGGAAGTTGGTTCCAGAGTAATGGTGCCTGATAACAGAAAGCCCGTCCTCCAAATCTACATTTGGATCCTCTAGGAACTACGAGTAAACCTGCACCCTGAGAATGGAGAGCTCTATTAGGAACGTACGGTACTATCAGGTCTTGCAAATATCGCGGCGCTAGGCCATTTTGGACTTTATATGCCAGTAATAAAATTTTGAATTGGATTCTAAATTTTACAGGGAGCCAATGGAGGGAAGCTAAAACTGGACTCTCTTGTTGATTCCTGTCAGCACTCACGCTGCTGCATTTTGGATCAGCTGGAGGCTGTTCAGAGAATTACTTGGACATCCAGCCAACAACACGTTACAGTGATCTAGTCTAGAAGATACGAACGCATGAATTAGTTTTTCGGCATCACTCTGCGAGAGGATGCTCCTAATCTTTGCGATATTACGGAGGTGGAAAAATGCAGTTTTACAAACCTGATTAATATGCTGTTTAAATGACAAATCCTGGTTGAATATAACGCCAAGGTTTCGCACAGTTTTACTGGAGGCCATCGCAAGACCATCTAATCCCTTCCTAAGCTGTTTGGGACCACAAACAACAACCTCTGTTTTATCAGAATTTAATAGCAAAACATTTCTGAACATCCAGTCCTTGATGTCCTTAAGACACATCTGAAGTTTGTCTAATGGTTCTGTTTCATCTGGCTTCATAGACAGGCATAACAATGAAAATTAATGCCGTGGTTCCGGATAATACTTCCCAAGGGCTGCATGTATAAACTGAACAAGATTGGCCCTAGCACTGAACCCTGCGGGACACCATAGCAGACCCTTGTTTGTACGGAAGAAACCTCATGAACATGAACAAACTGGAATCTATCAGACAGATATGATTTAAACCAATCTAGAGCTGTCCCTTTAATCCCAAAAACATACTCTAGCCTCTGCTGTAAAATGCTGTGATCTATGGTATCAAAAGCAGCGCTGAAGTCCAGCAGAACCAGTATGGACACTAACCCATTATCTGAGGCCATTAGAAGGTCATTCGAGACTCGAACCAGTGCTGTTTCTGTGCTATGATGCATTCTGAACCCTGACTGAAAAATTTCAAATAGATCATTTCTATACAAATGGTCACACAGCTGGCTTGCAACTACCCTTTCCAGAATTTTAGAGATAAATGGAAGGTTGGAAATCGGTCTATAGTTAGCTAAAATGTCTGGGTCAAGAGAGGGTTTTTTAAGTAATGGTTTGATTACTGCGACTTTAAAAGCCTGTGGCACATATCCCAAGACTAGGGACACGTTGATCTGTTCCAGTATTGTCGGTCCAATAAGAGAGAAAACATTTTTAAGTAGTCAAGTTGGGATTGGGTCTAACAGACACGTGGATGATTTAGATCCATTGACGACTGAGGTCAGCTCAGAGAGATCAACAGGAACAAAACAGTCTAGAGTCAGGTCAGAGCATAAGGGAGTCGCCGAAGTTGAAGAAATGCCCACAGCCACTGCCAGGAGGGCCTGGCCAATTTCCTCTCTAATTCTGACAATTTTATTGCTAAAGAAGCTCATAAAGTCTTCACTACTGAGAGCTGCAGGGATGCACGGCTCAACAGAGTTGTGGCTCTTTGTCAGCCTGGCTACAGTGCTGAACAGAAAACGTGGGTTATTTTTATTATTCTCTATTAACACTGAATAATAGGCTGTTCTAGCTTTGCGAAGCGCTTTTTTATACACTATTAGACTATCTTTCCATGCATAATAAATATCTACAGACCTACTAGAGTACCACTTTCTTTCCATTTTACACACTTTCTGTTTTAACATACGAATATGTGAGTTAAACCAGGGAGTTAAGCTCCTATGGTTAGAGACCCTCTTTCTCAAAGGAGCAACTACATCTAAAGCTGTGTGCAACACATCTGCAGCGCTACCGACAAGGAAATCAACGTCTGCAGAGGTAGAACCGAGGTCACAGCCCTCAACTGCTTCACTATGTTCCACTGTAAGAAGATGAAGAGCAATGGCCCCCTTAAATTTAGTAATAGCTTTATCGAATAGACACCTGCTAAAGTAATTCCTCCTATTATAAAGTAAAGTTGACAATGTTGAATTCAAACGTTATTAAATAGTGGTCGGATAGGAGGGAGTTTACATGTGACACTAACAGATTATCAAGTTCTACACCGTAGATGAGGACCAGATCAAGAGTATGATTAAGACAATGCGTTGGTTCGTTAACTTTTTGTAAAATCCCCATCAATTCTAGAAGAGAATCAAAAGCCAACTTAAGACTGTCGTTGTCAACATCCATATGAATGTTAAAGTCGCCCACTATGATGACTTTATCTGTACTGATCAATAAACTAGATAAGAAATCTGAGAACTCAGACAGAAACTCCAGATAAGCTCCAGCAGGAGGCCGGTAAACTACCACCAACAAGACTGGCTTCTCTGATTTCCAGCTCGGCAGTTTTAAGCTAAGCGTGAGGCTTTCAAACGTATTATAATCGCATTTAGGTTTGGATTTTATTGTAAGACTGGAGTCGTAGATCGCCGCTACTCCTCCACCTCGACCTGTGATTCGAGGAATATGATAATTAAAGTAACCGGACGGCGTCGATTCATTTAAACTAACAAACTCTTCCTCTTGGAGCCACGTTTCTGTTAAGCAGAAAATGTCACTCCGGGTCTCAGTAATTAGATCGTGTACTAATAAAGACTTGGAGCTTAAAGATCGTATATTTAGTAATCCGCATCTAATTGTTTGGTCTTTAGTTCGCACTAAATACGTATTTGTTTTTATTTTTATGAGGTTATTTTGGTTAACGCCTCTATTACGTGGCGCTTGGTGAACATTTGGAGGACGGGGAATCGATACTAAATCTATTTTACTTGGCACCTCGTTAGAATCTCCAATTACATCATTTACTTCTACCTTTTTATTGGCAGGCGATAGTCCTCGAGAAGCAGCAGAGAAGCGCGTAAGACTGCAGCTCTGCTCCCGGGCCTGGACCCTGGATTGTCAGGGGGAGGATCTAATAATATCAGCCAGATTTCTAGAGATAAGAGCTGCACCATCCTGGGTGGGATGAATGCTGTCTCTTCTAAGCAGACCAGGCTTTCCCCAAAACGTCTTCCACACCACCGAGACAACCAGCGACGGAGCGACAACATGCGGCTAAACATGTCATCACCGGTCAGAAATCCTGTTCTAGGTCCAAGCAGTCTGTCTGCCATTTCTTTAAATCCTGAAGACCTTAAGTTTTTCCTAAGGTTATGGTCTAGGAAACTGTGTGGTGCTGTAGGGAGAAAGAAGAAGACTGTCATCGTCACCGACACACCTGTAAAAACGCAGCTGGAGGAGGAAGGGGAATGAAGAAGGAAAAGGTTTTTCAAAGTGCACAAGAAGCCACAGCAGAAGAGATCATGATAAATTAAAAGAAAAAGGCCCAGGCCTTGCTGTTGAAATCTGTGAAAACTGGGACTTATTTACTTCCTATTAAAACACACAAACACACACACCTACACACTTTTACACCCATTCTACAAACTGTCAATCACTTTAAAATACTTTTTAAGTTTTGTTTAACCTCCTATATCCTGTAATAATATTTAATTATGCTTAGAAAAAGAGAAAAAAGAAATACCAAACAAAAGCTCGAGTCTCAGGAGTTTAAAATTCAGTTGGATGTAATTTAAATAAAACCTTTTAATCAATTTTCATTTTCTCGTTCTTTTTTGTAACTACAGTGTTTTGAGTGCAAACCAAACCAGACTACATGTGCCATCCAACGTTGTGTTGGGGCAGGTTGTTGCAAATACATAACACAACTTTAATCATGATTTAAAAACAAAAAAAAGAGATCTCACTGATTAGTGATTAGTCACTGGCCCAGCTCTCCTCTTCATGTATCATGGATGTGAACTTTAGCTATAAATCGTAAATTAACGTATGCATTTATGTATAGATGAATACAGGGACTCAGGGGAAATAGCGTTTATATACAGTGTTGTGTAACTGCACATTGTAATAATTACTCAGGTATCTGCTAATTTATACTCAGGTATACCACAATATATATTTATACTGTGAAAGTTTCTAACGATGAATACGTATAACTTCTAAGTAAGTCAAGATTTTTTCTATATCTTAAACCACAATAATAATAATAATCTGAAAACATGGTATTAGGTTCAAAGGGTGGGAGTCCATAAGTTTTTTACTTCTTCCCGCTGCTTTTCGAACATGTCAACACTGCTGCTGCTACAAAAAATGTGTGTCTCTTGTATTCCTGGTTAAGTATGTTCAGACATGTCTGTTACTTTTTATCATGTTCAAAATAAAGACTTTTTGAACTGAATTGAATAAATCTGTAGCCAGGAGAATGTGATTAAAAACCCTCAGCAGCGGCCCGATGACAAAACTTAAAACCAGATTTCAATTTACTGTAAACAATTTTTTTTTGAGAGAGAAAAGGAAGCTTGGAAATAGGCCTAGAGGTGACTGAGGGATCCAGGCCATGTTTTTGATCAGTGGTTGCACTGTTGCACGTTTTTGCACTTTTAGGAACCACACCTGAGGACAGGCTGCTGTGAATTAAGGCAAGAACAGATGCTTCTAAAATAGAAAACATATCTTTAAATGGATCAAGGCAAGGCAGCATTGCTGGGGAACCTGAAGGCTTCAGATGACAATCAGTTTCACATACAGTAAGACAGAGTCACCAGCTTAAACTAATAAAGAGAAGCACAACATGGACTGAATGATCAAAAGCACACAGTCATATATGTGCCCTAGCACTAGTGCGCACAAAAAAGGTCAGTAATTTCTCACATTTCTAAGGGGAAGGTTCAATATTGGCACTTTGGGAAGTATTCAGAACAGCATCAAGAGTATTAAATTATACTTAAGGGTTGTAACAGTTTGACAGGATAACGTTTGACAAGTGCCCCCATCTGCCATCATTCACAGTCACCTGATAAGGACACAACAGCCCTTTAATATTTGAAATGTCACCTGCAACATGTTTTTTTTCCACTTTCGTTCAGCTTTACAGCACTTGCATCTGACATCATGAGTTGTGTCATTTAACCAGGGCTCAGATTTAGCTTCAGGCTGCCTGTCTTTGAATGGAGCCACAGCATCTAGAGCAGATTGGCAGGTAGAATGAAGCTATGACCTAAGCCTGTCTCTATTAGAGCACACAGGCTCAGGAATGTGGCAGTTCTGATTGAAAACTGCTGAGAAATGCTCAGCAGCGGATGGGATAATAACATAACAGTGCCGTGCGGGAGCGTGAGGTTTTACCAGAGCTACAGGCAATGTTTAAAAACACAGGTTTGTGATTTGGAAACACTGTCGCAATCCATCACGTTTAAAAGCAACAACCCATAAGATAAAATAAGGTCAAGTGTGTGTTTATGTTCTTCCGTGGGTCCAGATGCCCACTGTATGAAGTTAAAAGAGTCAATTAATTTTAAAAATCATTTATTATGCCTGAGGAGTCTCTGGTAGTAAAGGCCTTCCATCGTGTCCATGCTCCTTGTTGACCCTGACACACTGCCAACAATAAAAAGAAAAAATCTCACTTTTAATGTCAAAGGCTACATGTCTTAGACTCTGACCTCAGCAAGAGCTCTAAATACTGCATACTCTTCATGCATCAACAATAAATGTTCTATTTATTTTCAAATTGAAGCTCATCTTGATACATTCTGACAATGACTTTTTGTTTTGAGCATGTGCCAAAAGACACACACTCAAAGCAGGATGTTTGATATCTCGTTTACTGTGGAAAGGTCAGGGTTCTGGGAAAGTCTTCCCATATCATGTTAATAATAAGAACTGGGGTAGATAGGAAGAAAAAGGAACATTTGGTGCAAGTGCATGAAACTGATCACATATGGTGACAATGGTGGTTTTGCTCAAAACCACTTTGTGTGCAGATGTTTGTGCAATTCATGTAGAATCTCTAGATTTTTCTGGCATAATGGTATTTTACATGATATATATGCATATAAAATAAAATAAAATAAATCTTTGAACATATGTTGATATTGTTCGAAGCTCACCTCATAAGATCTAACTTCAATCCTGATCCAAGGAAGTTTCATGCTGCGTAAAATCTGAATCATAGCAGTGTTAAAGGTTTCCAGGTTTCCCTCGTGTACTTCTAAAATGCTTGAAAAAATGTGAATAAAATATTCAAATATAATTTTGAATGTAATTTAAAGGAATATTTGCTACCATTTTGGGTTGGTACCCACCCGAGTTTTCTGAACGATGTTTCTGAGTTGAACATGTTAATTCTGATTATTGTTAGACACTAAGGTCATTACAAAAAGCAACCGTTTCAACTTATAGCCACTAAAGGTGGATCTGCAAGCTATTAAATCATGGGGGAACTGATTTCCTATTTTATTTATTTATTTATTTTTATTTGTTCGAGACTTTAATGTAATTAAAAACATAATGTCACTCTGAAAGAAAGCCATGTTGTTCATCCAAAGTAAGCTCTTCTTATTTCTTATTGCTGCAGTGCTGCCTCATTATGCTTTTGTGTGTTTTTAAGCTGAATAGTTGTTGAAAATGGTCAAATCTGAATGATAGGCAACAGATGTGGACAAAAGTTATTGGAAGAAACTGCAAGATCTAATCTCCAAAGTCCAGCCTCATTCATGGCCTTTTGTAGTAAATCCATTATTATATTTTAAATGCATTCTGCACTGCATTCATTATACAGAGACGCATGCTGTGGGTTTTATGAGTCATTATCCAAAGAACGTGTGAATATCTCAAACCAGTCTCAAAACTTGAATAGAAGGGGAGAGGAATTAATTTTAATTATTTTATTTTATTTTTGGTTATTGAAGACAGAGATGGGAAGTGAGAGAGGAAAGCAGTGTTGCATAGAGAAACTAAATTGTGCTGCCAAGGAAACAATTCACCCATCTGTTATGGATACATGCTTTTCCTTATTCACTGCTGAGCCTATCCCAGTTTCTTCAGGAAAAAGGCAGGGAGTGCTAAGGAACCAGACAAACAATAACAATTTTTCTAGAAACTATGTACACACTATGTATTTTGTATTAAATGTATTAAGTGAATTTAAGTATTTTAAATGTTAAGGAATATCTAAATCGGTTCTACAGTGACTGTTTAAAAAAAGCAAAGACAGTGTTGTATGGAAATGAAAAGCCCTTCTTTTTTCGCCGTTTTAATAAAGTAAAGTAATAATACTTAATTTCAAAAAGATTAAAGTTAATTTATTTGAAGTTTTTGGGTCATTCTGTGTTTTGTTAAATGTCTCGCCAGCCTGGCGGAACATTATCTCATGCTGCGGTGCAGTTTCACAACGGACATAAATACGTATCGGACTGCCATGTCCAACGAGTGAAAAGTGGCCGCAATGTTTGTGAGATATTTATATTTATTCCATCCATCTATCTAATAAAGTTGCCGTAAAAACGACGTAATGTATTGAACGGCAGAGATTTTATCATAGTAGCGGCTCGCTGAATTATTCACTGTAACATTAGTTTGCGATCTGAGAAGATGTTTGCGAAGCCGTTTCGTGTCAAATCCAACACCGTAATCAAAGGATCAGACAGGTGAGTCAGTGGAGTCTCCAACGGCTTGTAGCGGATTCAGGTGTGAATTCATGTAGCGGAATCTGGTTTGAGTTCATGTAGCGGAATCAGGTTTGGATTCATGTAGCGGTATCAGGGTTGAGTTCATGTAGGGGTATCAGGTTTGGATTCATGTAGCGGTATCAGGTTTGGATTCATGTAGCGGTATCGGGTTTGGATTCATGTAGCGGTATCGGGTTTGGATTCATGTAGCGGTATCGGGTTTGAGTTCATGTAGCGGTATCGGGTTTGAGTTCATGTAGCGGTATCGGGTTTGAGTTCATGTAGGGGTATCGGGTTTGAGTTCATGCAGCGGTATCGGGTTTGAGTTCATGCAGCGGTATCGGGTTTGAGTTCATGCAGCGGTATCGGGTTTGAGTTCATGCAGCGGTATCGGGTTTGAGTTCATGCAGCGGTATCGGGTTCGAGTTCATGCAGCGGTATCGGGTTCGAGTTCATGCAGCGGTATCGGGTTCGAGTTCATGCAGCGGTATCGGGTTCGAGTTCATGCAGCGGTATCGGGTTTGAGTTCATGCAGCGGTATCGGGTTTGAGTTCATGCAGCGGTATCGGGTTCGAGTTCATGCAGCGGTATCGGGTTCGAGTTCATGCAGCGGTATCGGGTTCGAGTTCATGCAGCGGTATCGGGTTCGAGTTCATGCAGCGGTATCGGGTTTGAGTTCATGCAGCGGTATCGGGTTCGAGTTCATGTATCGGTATCGGGTTCGAGTTCATGCGGCGGTATCGGGTTCGAGTTCACGCGGCGGTATCGGGTTCGAGTTCACGCGGCGGTATCGGGTTCGAGTTCACGCGGCGGTATCGGGTTCGAGTTCACGCGGCCGTATCGGGTTCGAGTTCACGCGGCCGTATCGGGTTCGAGTTCACGCGGCCGTATCGGGTTCGAGTTCACGCGGCCGTATCGGGTTCGAGTTCACGCGGCCGTATCGGGTTCGAGTTCACGCGGCCGTATCGGGTTCGAGTTCACGCGGCCGTATCGGGTTCGAGTTCACGCAGCGGTATCGGGTTCGAGTTCACGCAGCGGTATCGGGTTCGAGTTCACGTAGCGGTATCGGGTTCGAGTTCACGTAGCGGTATCGGGTTTGAGTTCACGTAGCGGTATCGGGTTTGAGTTCACGTAGCGGTAACGGGTTTGAGTTCACGTAGCGGAATCCGGTTTGAGTTCATTTATCAGGTTTGAGTTCATGTAGCGTATCAGGTTTGAGTTCATGTAGCGTATCAGGTTTGAGTTCATTTAGCGGAATCTGGTTTGACTTCATGTATCAGGTTTGAGTTCATGTATCAGGTTTGAGTTCATGTAGCCTATCAGGTTTGAATTCCTCAGCGTTTAACGTTATGCCACTTTATGACATTAAAACGCTGTATTTTTGTTTTCTTTAATAAATCAAGGAATTCGGACTGAATTAATGAGATCAACTGTTGCACATAACAAATAACTACTGTAATGATTATTTTAATATACAATTGACATTTTGGTTTTTACTGTTATAAAACCAGGATTTATTTATTTATTTATTGATTGATTGATTTATTGATTGATTGATTGTGTTCATTTACAGCTTTTATTTTACGGATTTCTGTACATCTATTTCATCAGTCTTAGACAAATAACACAGGTTTGATTTAAAGTGGGGGAACAGTTTATTTTGTTGTGTTTTAAGGAAAACTATGAAAAATATAAACTTATATGCAAGTATATGTATTTTTCTGTAAATTGAACCTATGAATGGGACATTTTATGTGTTTGTTACTGCATCTAGGAGGAAGCTCAAAGCTGACCTCTTGGCAGCATTTCCTTTATTATCTGCTGATGAGCTTTCTGAGCTAGTACCCAACAAAGAGGACTTAAACGTTGTGAAGATTTATGCACACAAGGGAGAAGCCGTGACATTTTATGTTCTTCAGAAAAATCCACTTTTCTTTGAACTGGAGAAACGACTGCATCCAACAGGTAATAAACATGAAATGAACTAATATTGGGATAACAATAGAAAAACAAATGCTCAGGACCTTGTGTATTGTCACACTTTTCAGTGTATGTGCTTTGGCGACACCCGGCTCTCTTACCAGTATTCAGGACATGGCCTCCTGTGCTTCAGAAGTTGGTTGGAGGAGCTGGTAAGTTCCTGTTTTCCTTTTTAACATAAGGAATTTTGTGAAAGTTTCAGTGTGCCTTCATCAGGGTTGGTAATAGACAGTATTGTGCTTTTCATAAGATCTCATGCTGCCAGGTGTGGTGGTGCCTTCAAGTGGTCTTCCAGATGTTAAGCTGGGGGACTCTTGTGCAGTTACAGTCGTGAATAATGGGTATGCTTTGAATAAAAGACTTTGCCGGGATTTCATCACATTTCTCCAAGAAAAAAATGTGACGGTGCTCAACTGTTTTGTGTTTTTTTTATTGTTTTATTTATTTTTTTATTTATTTATTTTGAAGGGCTCCTGTTGCAGTTGGAAAAGCTGCAGTGTCCACTTCAGAGATGCACAGTTTGGGCATGAAAGGGAGAGGAGTGTGTGTTCTCCACACATACATGGATTATCTCTGGTAAGAAGCTTTCATCTGTTCCATTTTATCAAGGGACACTTGTGGAATTGTTCATCATTTTGACAAACATGCTTTATGTCCATGAGAAAGACTAGAAGAAAAGTCTGTTACAGTTTCTGTCACTGTGACTACTTAATTGGGGTAAACGATTACTAAATACCCACTCCAGATTAATTTACATAGTAGGGCTGCACATTTACATTACATCAATAAAGCGATTTAACATTTTACCTCAATTACAATTAAAAAGATTGGCAAACCTTTCATGGATGCAACCCACATACTCGGCTCTGCTGCTCATCCCACAAACGCATGTTCCTTACAAATCTGCCACCATTTAAAAGGGAAATAAACAGGCTTTGAAATAAACAGTATACGATTTATTGTCAAGAAGCATTGCTACAACAAAGAAATAATCCAAAAAACACAAATGTCCTTACTTTTTAAGTTTTATATAAAATCACCTGTACAGACGCACTGTTGTCGCTGATTTCAATGGAGAACTCTTGGTCTTTCATTTCTTTCTTTCAAAGACCTCCTCTTCCACTTAGTATCCTAAAAAAAGTATTTTTCCAACCTTTTAACCTACACCGGCATGCTCACTAGACTGCACTTATACTACAGTTTACTGTTGCTAGTCGCTCTGGCTTTAAGCGTCTGCTTAACATAAATTAAAGTGTTTTGCTTATATAGTGTTATTCCTTTGTGGTATAATGTGTCACTAGGACGCGGATGATTTAAATAAACCAACTTGACTTCTCAGTGTAAACTGAGTATTAATTAAACTTTTCTATATAATAAATGATGCACAATGTTTTACCCTACTAAAAACATTTAATAACTAGTTGTGTGTATGTTCATTACATACACACAACTAGTCCTAAAGCATATCTATTTTATTTATAACCTCGCTTAAAAAAAAAAAAAATCTGAGGGGATGCATAGTTTTGGAAAACATCAGAATAGTGATAGTGAAATCAATTGTGTGTGTATTTTCTTTTTAATTTTTTCCATTTTCCCTCTTTTTTTTTTTTTTACAGGGCATTTGGAGATAAGTCAGCTCCTCCTTCGTTTCCACATACAGAGAGTGAGGAACAAGACATGAACGAAGAGAAATGTGACGTCAATGAGAACGAGAAAGAGGAAGAAGTTGAGAAGTGTGAGGAGCAGCGAGGTTGTGGTGAAACTGCCACAGATCAAGCCTGTTGTGGTTTTGAGGAACTGCGGCTGGCAGAGCCGGAGGAAGACGACGCTGAAATTAGTGACGAGAAAGAAGCGCAAAACCAGGATGACCAGAAAACACCACAAGGTAGACGATTTAGTCACATCTGCCTTCATGCAATTCGACAGGCATCATAGGCCGTTAAATCATGACAATGTTAACATTTTAACAAATGAAGAAATCATTTCGGCATTTCATTTCCTGGATTTTAAGCTGGAATTACAAAACGGTGGCACCTGAAACTATAAGATCAAGTCGAGCAGAGTGGTTCTGCAAAGTGAGTCACTTATAGTTCACTGGAAACAGGAATCCTCTTCTTAAAATAACAAATCAATCCCAGATTAAAAATAGTAACATACCCCTTCAATTTAAACAATTGCTACTTAGGGTTGTTCTGCTTATGTAGCTCCAGGTAGGAAATGTAATTTACTGTGTTAGGAAAAATGACACCACGTAGAATGTAATGCAGGTTATAATTTTTAATTGGCAGAAACAATGGATGCCCTGCTGCTGCAGTGCTTTCTGCACGCACTCAAGAGCAAGGTGAAGAAGTCAGACCTCCCTCTGTTGACAAGTACATTTCTCCGCAACCACATGTTCTCCTGCTGGTAAAGTACCATTAATGCTTTTGGAAGTGCTAAGGTGGCTTCGAAGGTGGCTTGGTCCTAAACTGATACTCTAACTTGCAGCCCAAGTGGAAAGCAACTTGATATCAAGAAATCCAGCTATAAAAAGGTATTCACCATTTTGCAAAATAACCATTTCACTTTATTATTAGATAGACGCACACCTGCCAACCAGAGGTGGAACGATGTGTAACTGCGTTGCCGTTGTATAGTTGTCCAGGTTTCTACAGGTCATGCAGCAGCAGCAGAAGCTTGTGCGAGTGAAAGAACTCACCAAGGGTGTGGAGAGCATTGTGGAAGTGGACTGGAAACATCCAGAGTGAGTCAAAATGTAGTTTAAGCAAATTCTTGCCTTAAATTCAAACGTTGAAACTGCTCACATTTAACTGACGTTTTCTGTCTTACCCTGTATATCACATAAACATTTTATAGACTGCGTTCCTTTGGCGTTCCAGAGGAGACGGACATTGAGGCAACCCCTTTGCAGGATGCAGAAGAAGGAGAAATTGCGTATCATCCCCCAGAAATTACAACTCTGTATTCTGTGTCTGCGCGGCTGGAGCCTCTCTTTTTAGATGCAAAAAAGAGGTGTGTGCTTTATTTTTTTTTCTTTTTTCATATCGCAACTCCCCATAGAGCCTCATGTTTGCATGATTCTCGCAGCAGGGTGGAATCGCATGGAGAGCTGGAGTTTCTGTTTACGTAGAAGAAATCCTGTGGCACCGAATTGAGAACTTTGCTCCAAGTGATCTTAACCTCTTCACACTTGTGAAGAAATAACAAAACATTCCTATCATGAAATTAAACTTTATATCATCTGCAACAGTGCCTGAAATCACATTTTTGCTTGCTTTTTTCCCAGTAATATCCATTATAAGATAAACAGTTATCAACCAGCTGTTACCCCCGAGGTTTCACTTTGTATCTGATATTCATTTTGTCGCAGAGATTTTCTTTTTTTTTTTTTGGTTTTGTTTTTTTCTTTGTAAAGATAAAGTCTGCATTTTCAAGGCTCCCTGAGGTCCGGTGACTATAATATAATGTAATATGGCCCGCCACATATACAAAGTACATTTTTTACAATGATCAGACTTACATGAATGCTTCATTTGAAATGTTTTCTTTAAAAACACAAAATTAAAATGTAAGTTTCTAGCTCATTTGCATATAAGAATAATGAATATTTTTTTCCCCCATCTGCAGATAAGCTGATGATAGCTTCAAACCTTTCTAGTACTCACACATTCAGGTCCTGATGACTGACTGGAGCACTGACGTCTGCTCTGGTGTCTCTGCAGGAAAGGAATGACGATGCACCCCGCCGAAGTAAGAAGTGTCATCACAGAATATGTGAAGAAGAATGAGCTGGTGGATAAAAATAACAAGAAGTAAGAGGACTATTAAGTTCTCAAACAATGTTATTAAATTCTCTAGTGCGTCAGTTGAAAATAACAGTTTGATAAAAGTCATGCTTTGGCTAATTTTCTTGTTTTTAGGGACAGCCAAGAATTTGTTTTTCGCAAGTAAATGCCGTTGTTTTGTCAACTGAAATTAGGGATAAAGAATATCTGAGTTAACTGAGACGTGGAAATCATTGTCATTCATTAGAAACTTAATGCACATTTGGTTATCAAATCTAGCTCTGACCCGTAGCCATGTAATGTCGTTAAAATTTGTTAAAATGTTTAAATGTGTCTCTGACACTGGAGAGCAATCTAATTTCTCGTTGTTTAATGGTGTGAAACAGTTCAATAATTGGTGATTTCATTAAAATCAGATAAACTCTGTTAAGGAGCTGACATTGGTTAACAAGACACCATGTTCCCTCTTTAGCTCCATCTGTCTAAGTTTGTTCTTTATTTTTCCTGCTACTTTCTCACCAGTTATGTGACTATAAACCCGGCCCTATGTGACTGCTTGCTGGAGAAATCAGAATACCAGGAGGTTGAGTCTCTCAAATGGGATGATCTCTTTAGCAGGTAAGGATTAAGTTTATGTATGTATTTATATTTATATTGAAAGGGCAATTTGCAACATGGAAAATATTTCATACTTTAAACAGCCAGGTGGTTGGAAACGTGATGAAACCATGTTGATGGAATTAGGATAATTATTTATTTATTTATTCATTCATTCATCCATTCTTGCTGTTCGGCTGTTCTTTTGCCGTGTGATGAACCGTAAACTTCGTAGACTTGTTACAAGCTTGGAGATCGGCACCATGTTCAGCAAGTTTTCAGATCCCTCTAGCGACTTTTGTATCTGCTTGCTTGTTTGTTTCCAAAAGGCGATAAGCAGCAAATCCAGAAACTTTTTCAGGTGTTATTGAAGACTTTTGGAGACTCGAATATGAAAGCATGTAAGATTTTTGCACTTCACGGTGAGCAGCAGCAGGTCAACTAGACAAAAATGAATGATGCACCATTGATTAATAATTAATATTTTATTCTAATAATTTCATTATTATAAAACTGATTAAATGATGCTACACTGGCCTGCAGTCAGAAAAAATGGAGTTGGTGACAGTGGATGTGGAAAGGGATTGTGGGTGTATGTGGGTGCCGCCTACCAGACAGTTTGTGTTGTAATAGACGATATATAAATAAAATTTAATGTTTTAACTCTGCATAATGGTGTAAACTAAACATTAAACTTGTTTTTGACAGGACATTGGCAAGAATGCAGGAGTGCTATCAAGTCGTCTTCCCTGGACAAGCACAGATAACAAAGAAAGGCCATATTGAGCCTATAGACATCTCCGTGGCTTCTCGGGGCTCTAACAAGAAGGTGACTACATTTGCAAAAGCTACATAATTTGCCAGTTGCAGATACCTGTGGGTTATTTTCAAAACGATTTTCTCAAGTAAACATGCATAACTAAGAAAATGATGCATAGAAAGAAAATGTTTTCATTCATCACTACACAAAAAGGTTTATCTCTAAACAAGCATCGTCATTAAAGAAAAACTGTTGTATTTTAGTTTGGTTAGATAACCAAGACGGTTCTAGAAAAGCCAATATAAACATTCAAATGTTCTGAAGGCACAAGGAGAACCAAGGCTTCTTTCTCAATGGTTTAACACAAATTCTGATGCTAATCAAGTTTAAAGTCATAGTAAAGCAAATTCATAAATTTGCATCTAATCATTGTATGCAGTCATGTGAAGAAAAAAAAAAAAAAAAAGTACACCCTTCTTCAGTTCAACAGTTTTACATATCAGGTCATTTTGAAAGTCTGTCATCACAAGGTCATAAAGTTACCTTTTACAACATGAAACATGCATGAAAGTGTTTGGTAGACTTATTAAAACACCCGTAAACATCACCCCTATGGGACACAGCACGGGCCCATTAATTAAAGTGCATACCAACTGACTTTGACATTATGGGTTTAATTAGTCCACTTGACAAGTGTTCCACCAGAAACACTCCTATTACTCCTCATAGCTCATTTAACTTGTTTAAATCAAGCCAAACCCAATCTTGGCTTTAATGCTGTCATTGTATAAATAGGTGTACTCAAAGGTGATGCAGTGAGCTCATAAAGAATGCCTTTCGAGTGGCTGAGAGAAGACTTTGCCAAACTGTTAGGTGGCTTATGAAGGGAAAGCAGTGCTTCACCGATGCCCTGTAGGGCAGAATGCTGCTGACCTTAACTGGGGTCGTCATTGGATCGTGGAAGGATTACTTCAAGGATCTTATTCCTCCACAGAGGAAAGTGAATCTGTGGACTCCCATCACTGGGGCTGAGGTTGTTGAGGTAGTTAAACTCCACGGTGGCAGGGCTCCGGGTGTGCTTGTAGTCTGCCCTGAGCTCCTCAAGAGTCTGGATGATGTATTGCTGTCTTGGTCCACACATCTCTGCGACATCACATGAACGCTGGGGGCAGCCCCTCTGGATTGGCAGACTGGGGTAGTGGTTCCCCTTTTTAGGAATACGGATCAGACGATGTGTTCCAACTAAAAGGGAATTTTACTCCTCTGCCTCCCTACTAAAGTCGATGCAGGGGTGCTGGAGAAAAGAGTCCAGTTCACTGCTGAATGTCAGATTCAAGTGGAGCAGTGGGGGTTCTGCCCTGGCCGTGGAACACTGGACCAGCGCCATACACTTGCTAGGTTCCTAGAGGTCCCTTGTCCCTTGGGGTATCCTGTGTGGATGATCTGGAAGTATGGCGTGCTGGGTCAGTTGTTATGGGCAATTAAGTCTCTCTTTAGTCTGGTTTGTATTTTTGGTCACAAGTGATTCATTTCCTGTGAGAGCTGGACTTCTTCAGGGCTGCCCTTTGTTATGGTTTTTGTTCTTAAATTTTATGGATAAAATTTTCAGGTGCAGCCAAGAAGCGAAGGGGGTTCAGTTTAGTGAACTGAGGATTGTGTCTCTGCTTTTGCAGTTAATGTGGTACTACTGGCTTCAGTAACTCAGGATCTTCAACCCTAGCTGGAGCAGTTTGAAGGAGCTAGGATGAGAATGAGTACATCTAAATCTGAGAACACGATTCTCAGTCAGAAAGGGTGAAACACCCTGTCCAGGCTTGGGATGAGGTGCTACCTCACGTGGAGGAGCTCATGGGCGAGAAAGAAATAAGAGCTGGACAGGCGGGTCAGGGCGGTATCTGCAGTAATGCAGACTCGGACGGACAGATGAGTCACTTTGCATTACAACCTCACCTATGGTCATGAATTGTCGGTGTGACAAAAATAACGAGGTCGCAGATACAGGCTGAAAAGAATCTCCTCTGTAGGATGGTTGCACTCTCCTTTAGAGAGAGGGCGAGAAATTCTGCCCTTTAGAAGGCTCTTTGAGGAAAGTAGCTGCTCTTCCACATCACAAGGAGCCAGTTGAGCTGGTTTGGGCATCTGGTTTGGATGCCTCCTAGATGATTCCCTAGTTAGGCATTCCTGATAGCTAACCGTTGGAAATGCATAATTCCCCAATGCCAGAATTAGCAGATTATGGGCCACTTAACTCAAACTACAGAGGGATAATGAGATTAATTGTATTAACGGCCCTGTTGCAAGGCCTCTGGATCTGATTGTGCAAACGAAGGATACTTCCCAAAATGAAGATGATCATGGACAAACCTGAGCAATGGAGTGTCTTCAGTCAGAGGCTTCTTCGGATCTGCTGCAACACTGACGCTACAGGAGATCCTGTGGATATTGGTGCTAGAAGCCATTGTGCGGGGCCCATGTCACATTACATTTTGACAACAACAAATGTTTGCATAAATTGTGTATCAAAAGAATCTGAAATAATCTTCAGAACCTTTTAGGTAAGATTATTTGGAGTAAACTGCACAGGAATCAGCCCTCTGTGTGCATGGTGGCACTCAAATCATGGTCAAATCATTTCAAATGTCCAAGTCCTGAGTACAATGAGAGAGCCAAAAGCCATTTTCTTATTAGTAGATATAAAACACGAAAATATTATGTTATACAGATCCACACCTTCATGCCAGAATGTAAGACTGACAGATCAAAACCCCCAATAAACTCGCTGGAAACACTTATTCCATAAGGAAATGTAGGAGGCAGCAGTGTCCTGCATATTTACTGGGATCTGGACTGTTAGAAATTAATAAAACAACACACATAATGAAAGGAGCAAAATCTGTTTGAATACAGGATGTTTATTGGGACGTCACAATGTTGTGCATTTTTTTCTTCCTAAACACAAGACAAGTTTATTTGTATAACGCATTTCAGCAGCAAGGCAATTCAAGGTGCTTTGAGGAGCATAAGGCCGCTTTCTGCAAAATTACCTTTTTTAAACACTGTTGTAACACATTACATGTGTCTTTTCCCTTTTAAATCCTCTTCAGACTAAATCTCAAGTTCTGATGGACCACAATATTTAACACACTCAACCCAAACCGCTAACACAAAATTTTATGCCACTTTGGCTGTACAAAGGCAACAGGGTGAACCACAAAAACAGCCTTGAGTGTGGGCATATTCACAAAGTAGTAGAGTTTTATGAAGATAATTGTACAGAAACGTTGTTAAACCTCAAAACTGTCTTCAGGCTGAAGTGCTTCTATAAGTATTTGTTTGGATTATACACATGCAAAAATACCAACATTTAAATTCTTCACTTTTTTTTTTTTACTATTTAAGATTTTTTCAGATATGTGAGTTTTCTGCCATTTATTTTATCAGTTTTCTTTCATGGAATTGATTAAAGCAGTGATCCCGTCTCTTTGAGGTTAGATTGTTTTTGATTTCAGGAATCAAGTTTTTTTTTTTTTTCACCAAAATCTGTTACGAGCTTTCAGGCAAACAGTCGCATCACTTGCATGGCCTAAATAAATTATGATAAAGGCTAAAAGATTTATTGTGCGGGGCAAATGATTTTATATTTTAATGAGCACAATGTTTTTTTTTTGTTTTGTTTTGTTTTTGTTTTTATATCACTCCAGCCTTGCCTTTGGTATTTCTGCATTGCAGTCTCTTTTTTTTTTTTCCTTTATCCACCATCATGGCTGGATATTGTCATGGCGATCATGGTCACCTTAAATAACTTACTGCTCTAATTCCACTGTTTTGCATGTTCTGCCTGTAGGTGACTCTGATAAAGAACTTGGAGGTGTATGGTTTGGATCCTGCAGCTATTGCCTCGGCTTTACAGCATAGAGTCCAGGCCAGCACTGTGATTCAACCTGTCCCTGGAACCAAGGACAGAGTTCTGGTCCAGATCCAAGGCAACCAGGTTCATCAGGCTGGCAACTTGCTGCTCGGTACGGAACCTAATACTTGATAATATTGTATAAAGTCACTTAACACAAAAGAAAGAGTACACCTTCTTTAAATTCCAATTTAACATTTTACATGTCCGGATATTTTCAACCACATGTAAATGACAACTTAATTATGATGTTCAGGAATAATGCACAGAAATAGATTTGGCGTAAACCAAACCAAGCATATAAGCAGAAACGCCTCATACCAGATGTTAAACACTGGTGGTGGGAGACGATTTTATCTCATGTTGCAGCCACGGGACATGGGCACTTTGCAGTCACTGACTCATTCAGAACGCATCTGTGTGCTTGAAGCGTACAAGAGTGAAATCTGAGCAAAAGCTTGGCTGAATATGGGTTGTGCAACAAGACAGCGATTCCAAGCACGCAGTCAAATCAACAACAGGTGGTTCTACAAGCAATTGAACTGAGTCATGGAATGAATGTCATGTGTTGTAAATCAGAAGATCTGGTAACTACAAGAACATTTTTTTTTTTTATTATTATTGATGTTTCACACACACAGACACACACCCTCCGAAAGAAAAAGAAAAAAATGAACAATTGGAAAAAACAAAGGCTATGTTTTTGTTTTGTTTTGTTTTTCTACCATGACTGCAATGTGATTTTTGTTGAATGAACAAACTAACATTGTTCTTTTTTTTTTTTCTTCTTTTTTTTTTTAAATTTCAGATCATTATCAAATTCCTCGCAAGTACATCCAGGGTCTAGACAAAGCTCCTAAAAGTGGCAAGAAAAAGTAGTGTGTTTGCTGTGCCAGCTCCTGTTCCTGCCTTCAAAGTTGCCTCAATGTGAAGAAAAACTGCAAACTGTTGGCCATTAATTTCATAAAAATTGGGTCTTAATTCACTGTCATATTCAGCCGCTCACCTGGTGACGGCAGCAACCCCCCCCTGCAACCATGAGATGGATGGATGGCTGGGTTCACTGTCATATTCTGAAAAGAAATAAAAGTACCCTTGATTTTTCTGCTTTGACTCCCAATTGGATTTCAGGAAAAAAAAAAAAAATTTGATTAGGTAAGGCTAGACTTGATTTTATAGTAGATTAACTTTTTCAAAGCCAGAGGCTGAAACGCATCCGTATTTGTTGCTGTGCTCGTTAACTGATTTAATAAGCTTATATGTGAATACATTAAAGTAGGATTACCTGTTGAACGGAAGTACAGCTATCGTGGTGTCACCACACCAGTATTAACTCTTGTTTTACTTCTTGCAGTATTCTTTTCTCTTTTTTTTTTTTTTTTTTTTTTTTTTTCCCATTTTCCCCCCACAACAGTTTTTGGTCCATTCTCAGAAAATGAGCTGGTTTGCTGTTACCGCACAATTTCTTGTTGTTACTTCAGACAACCAATGGCAGCTCTGCCCGTCACGGCTCTCAAACACACACACACACACACACACACACACACACACACTTTTATTTTTCTTGTAAGTGGTTGACTCAGCTTTAATTCAGATTTCATACCTTTCTAACAGGGCAGCCTCAGTCATGTTGAAGTCGGGTCAATGTGGGGACCTGATGTTTAATTTGCTAATTATTTTTATGAGTTCATCATGTTGACAAGTTTCTTCTTTTGAGTTTGCTGGAGTGGTTTAAGTTACATCCCCAGTGTTGTCTTTCTTTATACAATTGTGATCTTCCACCCAATTACTTAAGCTCACCTTGCAATTAAATTTTGTGGTTATGACAACTGTATCGTGTCTGCATTACACATGATACTTTAACATTTCTTGGAAAACTAGGTCTATTATTAGATGGTAGGAAAAATAAAACCTTTGTTAGGGAACAGAATGCCGTGAATTGGAGCAGTTATGTGTCAGAGCAGAATAAACATTTGCAGTGAAAAGTATTAATTATTTGAAGTTCCTTAAAAGACTTAAATGTCATTCCACTTCAGTGTTAGTGTGGATGGCGTCTACAGACAAAATAAAGTGAATTTAACTTTGTAAATGTTGAGAAAGTGTATGAGCTTTTTATACAGGCTTCTCCTGGCTACCGCCAGTCCATACGCCAGTACATCAATGTTGTACTTTTACCTGACTATACTTTTTACAGACACTAAAAAAGGAGGTTTCATTGTCTCTGGTTCTTACAACTTCCTAGTTTGCCATAAATATCAAAGTAATGATCCATTTATCTAAGCGGAAACTCCTCTTTTTGCATCTACTAAGTATTTCATGCAACATTTGGTGGTCAGACAGTCTGCTTATAATCATTTATGTACGCATACAAATTTTAAATTACTTTTTTTTTCTTTTTTTTTGCATGTGCCCTAATGAAATGACATTTTTGAGTCTTTTCAAAGAATGAAAATCTCAATTGACTTTAACACGGGGTGACATTGATTGCCTTGTTGCTGCAAACGTGTACTGCTCTCACGTAAAACTGCATATTCACGTCATTTTGGTCCCTAATGAAAGTTTACACTCTTTACAGTTTAATAATAGACCTTGTGTAGTTTTAACTCAGCAATGTTCCTTTAATTGGGATTCCTTTCAGTTCCTCTGGATACTTTCTTTATGAAGCTGCTTAATATACATCCTAACTAAAAAAAAAAACCCAAAACATCAACTATGTCTAAATCACTCAGTTTCTGTAGCGTAAAGAAACAGGAATTTAACAAAAGTATTCAGCACTTTAAAAGAGGAAAATATTATTATTACTGCCATTAATCACTTACTCTAATGCCAATTTGAAATTAGTATTGTTCTTGTCCCAAATAGAAGTTAATTGTTTTTCTTTTGTTTTGTTTTTTTCTTTCATTGATGGGTTTGGACTATTATTTAGGGTGAAAATTAATAGGTGAAAATAAATCTTCACTCCATTAATTAGTCGAAATAAACATCGGCAATATAGCATAATTCTCAGAAATGCTTAAACATTAACACATTGTATTATACAGCATATGTTTGTAATAAAACAATGCTATGTGATGTTTGCTTTGTTTAAACAAATATAAGGAAGCACCTCTCACTACAACTATGTTATGATGCTTATCAGACTGGGTAATCGTTGCACATCTGTACCCGGATAGCAACCACCCTGTCACGGGTGATAACTGGTCACATTGAGCCGTATTGTTTGTTTGCGGAGACTCTGGAAACCAACGGCAGGAAATTAATTCAGACTTTTAGACTCCTACGTCAAACATGTGAAATGTGTGTCAGGTTTGTTAAAGCCATCACTTTTCTTTAATATGTGATCAGAATGTATAAAACACTCATAAAAAAAAAAAAACAAGTATTTTTTTATAGGGTGTAAAAACAATTAAAGGCTTTAATTTTCTGGTTATGACTGCAATGAAAATATTTCTCTGAATGCGCACATCTTCAAACTTCCGTGAGGATTTAGTAGTAATGTTTGGTCAAGAAGCACTTTGTCTTTCTTCTCTATAGTTTCATTTTGCAATAAAAGCGTACCTGCCTAACATATGCCAAGAACTCCTGACGGAACCTGGTCTGGGTACACACATACAAGTACATGTTAATAGCAGCATTGCTCAGGCAGAGCATGGTACCAGTGTCTGCAACTACATTTATGCTGAGGTTATAGTCATTACGGTCCAAAGTGTACATGTCAGTCGTCCGGAGGATGATCTGAGTTATAGCACGGGTGACAGACAGTAACACAAAGCTCATTGATACGGTCACCAGAAGAACCACAGATTTCCTTTTCCTGGAGCGAAGTAGGGGCCTGACTTTGTGAATCCTGGAAGTTAATTCATCACTAACGTGAACTTGGTTGCTGAGAGAAATGAGATGCAGGGTCAGCCCATTAAGTGTGAAGATAATGACAAAGGGGAAAATGTAGGCTTGCAGTGTTTGAAACCAAACCAGGGTGTGAATAAACTGTGTGGGGGCCTGACGTCTGTACACGCACAAGGTCTTGTTGTTCTCATGGACAGAGACGTTAGACCAATAATAAGGGATGGCAAAAAGCTGGCTGAAGACGAAAATTGTTAATATAGTCCATGCGGCACATCTTCGAGTGCAGACTTTAGTTTTAATTTTCCATGCGTGGATGCTGATAAAACGTTCGACTGTAAACAGAACGACCAGCCAGGTCGAGGCATTGTAGGCTCCGTAGTTAAAAACATCTCTCAGGCTGCACCACGGCTCGTAACTCCAATACGGCTGCTGCTGGTGGTACTTAAGAGAAAGCTCGAGAACAACAATCAGGATCAGCACCAGGTTGTCAGCTGCAGAGATTGCCATCAGATACAAAGTGCTGGATCTCGACAGCATGCAGTTCCTCCTCCAGATGATCAGAAAAGTGATGGTGTTGGCTGAGGAAAAGATTAAGGTAATTTATGTCTCACATGCCCTAAAATACCAACAGTATCATCTCAATCCAGTTCCTAAATAACAAAGAATAATTAAGTATTTGGGTGTAAAATCACCCAACAGCTCTAACACTGACCAGTACTTACATGGGATACCCACAGTAGCGAGGGCTGGGTAGAAACCTTCTTGCAATGTCACCATCCAGTGTTTCGTTTGAGAGTTCATGTCCTTTCACACCACAGAAGGTGCTGCAAACTGCAGCATCATTGAGGCCTGGAAGCAAAATATACACACTCCTCAGGCGCCGTATGATCACTCCCACCTCATTTCAATATACAATCCTGGCAGTATGTCAACAGCCTGCTGTTATTCTGACTCTATTATTGATGGGCATTTATGATGCAGTAATAATACTGTATAAAAAAAAGAAAATCCCTGTGGTGTCTTTATTGATGTTATTTTAAAGGGCTGATAACCAGTAGTGGAGGAAGTACTGAGGTTTAGTATTTAAGTAAAAGTACAAATACCCTGCAAAATATATGCTCAAGTTAAAGTAGAAGTACCACATTAAAATCCTACCTAAGTAAAAATACTTAGTACTATGTAATAACTTGTAAGTTTACTTTTAAGTAAAGTAAAATTCGGTGGATGCCAAGTTATCTGCTAGGTAATACCCGCTAAATTAACCATCAAGTTTAACCAATTAAGACATGAAACATGTTCCAGTCATTTATTTACTTGTAAAACTATCAACAACCCTACAACAGTAACGCCAAACCAGTGGGTGGCTGAGGGGAAGGCAGTACAGTGCAGTGGTTGATCCTTTAAATTGAAACAATTACTTTATGTTTTTTAGAAGAACTGGAGGACACAAACTATCATCTTCTTATAACAGGTTCACAGCCAGCACAGCTGTCATCAAGTGGGTGGTGGGCTGCAGTCCGGTCAGGATTTCTCTATTACAGGACCACCCAGAGACAAATGAGACAAAGAGGCATACACTGACTCTAATTCAGACTGACGATTTAGAAACCCGCACACGGCAGCTCCTCTTTTGCAAATTAGTCAAATTATTTGGCTCTTTCAAAGACATGTTTTAAATTGAAGGCATTTTTTTTTCTTCAAACTTTGCTTTTGCCTTAAAGCAAATTAGGAAATTCTATTATGCAGAAGTAACAAATTTACAGCACAATGGCTTAGTATTCACAGGGCTATATATTCAATGTGGTATTCATCCACTTCTACACTACAATAGGTGTTGCCTTATATTTGTTAGGTTTTTTTCAACGTTAGCTATCTATATGAATCCATGCCAATAAACTGTAATATTTTCGAATCCTGATTTACTGAGCGTGATACATCAAGATGATAGCAGTTACTGCCATGTCACTTTACGAGGTGGGAATCTCAAATAATATGCATAAGCCCAAAACCTGACTATTATCCCAGCACATAATTATCTGATTTTTTTTTTTTTTTACAAAAAGAAAAAAATCCCTTTCTTTAAGTTGTTTACAACAAAGGAGTGGACCATTTGAACTTTATTGAGGTTGGTCTTTCATATAAAAAGCATTGAAGCCATGCCTGTTTCTGAAAGTTAAAGCAAACGAGCAAATTCCTCAACATAGAAGTGCTCAAAGAATACAGAGAGAATAACAAGGAAAGAGAGAAAAAAAAGAATATAATAGTCCTGAACGTCCTTTCCAGTTTCCCTAGTAGGGGGTCCATCACTGCACAGATTCTGTTTTTAGTTTGAACGATAGAAGAGAGTGATTAGCACTGTTACCTCACTGCTCACGGCTTCCTCTTCATATCCCAGCTTGAGTCTTTCATGTGAAGTGTGTATGTTCTCCTCATGCTTGCGTAGGTTTTCCACTCCAGAGTCCAAAAGAATTTATAACAAAAGATTGATCGTCACTTCTAAATTGTTCGTGGGTGTGAGCATGTATGCTTGTTTGTCTCTCTGCGGCCCTGTGATGGTAACCCACTCAGGGCGACCCCCACCTCTCATCTCACCCAGTAAAAACTGTGATAGGCTCCAGCCCCCCGTGGCCTTCTGCAGAATTGCACTGGGTTTAGAACATTTCTGACAACAGGAGGGTCTTTAATATTAATAAGGGCTGCATTAAAACAGGATTCCCATTACAAATTCCTTCGAGGAGCAATCCAGCTGGAGTTTTAATAAGCCTAAATGGTTTGAATTTATTTAAAACCTTTCTGCATGAGTCTCTCACACTGTTAATCAGACCACATATACATCTAAGTGCCTCCACAGAACACACCGAGCAATAAGAGGCGACCAAGCAGGTCTGCTAGTCTTCACAACAGAATCTGGATCAAATAGACTGATATTGTTTTACAGTGTATGTGAGTGATTAGTTGCAGTGATAGTGCTGACAGCTTTTTCCCACCATCTTCATTTTTTCTCTTGGATCACTCATACAACTTCCATTGTCAACTGTTGACAACTATTGCCTTGTTTCTGTTGCCTCTTTAATGACATATCCAGTTTTTGTCAGACTTCACAACATGTATTTCTTTTGGACATCATTCCTGAAGACTAGCACTGAAGACTCAGCAAACTGATGAAGCCTTCTAATGGGGCTGACTCATTGAGTCAGAGCCACTATCGTCAAAAGATTTATAATCTTTAGTTTATTATTGTGATTTCTTAGATGTGGTTTGGATCAGTTCTGCAGCAACAGTGGAAACTGACCTTCTTAATCATCATGTTCTCTGATTCCATTGCCACATGTTTGTCCGTTGCCTCTTTTTCAATCTTTCTTGATAGGCAACTTCACAATGACATGACGTACAGCGGATGGAGGCAGTCAGAATCGAGTGAAATGCAGTACACTTTCTCTTTCAAGAGGAAAAACTAAAACTATGCAAGCTCACGATAAACCAATTTTTGCCTTAAATTCCCAACTGCGATGCTGCAGAGACTCCCTGTGCCTGTGCGCAAGATTGCTTCCTGAATTTGACACATTCACTGGAAATTCAGGTGAATTCAAAGAAATTTGAAAATGTCCCATTTGTTAACGTAAAACAGTTATAGTGCTGAGCATGGCTTGTAAGACCACACAAACTTGTTTGGTCCACATTAATCAAGAAAAGCTGAGAAACTGAGAAAGCGTCTCAGTTGGTAAGTTTCAAAACTCTTGGGGCAGTCATTCATTACCCTACTTTTCCTTTACAAGCTGCACTGCAGGCCAACTGAATGGATACAGTTTATTGGCCCATTTCATTGTTTTGGAGAGCTTCACAGGAGAGGCATATGTCTGGCTGGGTTGGAAAAGATCAATAAGAAGGAACATAGAGAGAGGAAAAACACCTTCAAACACGTATTCTGGCAGTTATTTCCGTCAGGGTCTTCTGTTGCTGTGAAAACTAGTCTCTATGATCTGGTCTCTGCTGAGAGAAAGGACCCATCTGGAGAGGATTTCATGTGTCTGGCTGCATAAAGGGTCATCTAATAATTCATGCAAAGTGTCTTCTTCCCAGGCTGATCACAGCAATCTGGCTCTACTTTGTGCAGCACCCAGCAGGGTTCCCTGCTCCACCCTGCAGCAGCCCACTGAGGATATAACTAAGTTTATGGATGCTCTGCAAATCACTATACACAAATATACAAATGTGATTAATGTGTGGCATGAGGCTTGCATAAGATTAAAACTGTAAACATAACATTTTCACTGTTTCACCACCCTTTATTACAGTAATAACTGCTGTTGATCCTTAGTTCAAATCTACACGCCCATCCTTCTTCTCTCCCCAAACAACCTCACACGCTCCCACGCACACCCGCACCTATTTAAATACACAAGTTTAAACAATGAAAACAAGTATGTAAGAACAGTTATGAAAGAGATTATGAACTATTATGAAGTTTCTTGTGACAAACACAAAGTGGCTTATGACCACTATCGAGTAGCTGATTGTAAATATAAATGGGCTATGGCTTGTTATGATGTCAGGGGTGGATGGGTAGAAGAAAGACAGAATTCACTTAACGATGTGTACTGTCTTACATTATGTTGCTGGTCCTGCTGCAGCATCTGGACAACCAGGGGGGCTGTGGAAGACCAATGGTGGCCTGGCCAATTTTTATCACCCTCTGGAGAGCTGCACTGTCAGCTGCAGTACAGTTCCCAAACCAGGTGGTTTTGCAGTATATGAATATGCTGTGTACTGAGCACTGCAAATACTCCGGCAGTTTTGACAGATGGAGCAGTTCCTCAATGTTCTGTGGAAGAAAAGTCTTTGTCGATCCATTTTACAACAGCCGCAGAGTTCATAATCCACTTAAGATCCTCGCTGATGATGACCCCAGAAATGTAAAACTAGACCCCCTCTCCACCTCCTCTCCCCTTATTTCCAGCAGCCTGGGCCATCTCTATGTCTCCTGAAATCAATGATGATCTTGTTGGTTTCTCTAACATTTAGGGAGCGGTTGTTGAAATGGGAAAACCACTCAGATAGTCTGTATACCTCATCTCTTTAGGCACCCTTGTTCCCATTTCAGATGAGGCCTGTTGGCCCAGTTGAGTCCAGTTGCCTTCAAGCCAACTGAGAAGCTGTGGAGAAATGAATGCCTGCAAACCGCATTTAAATGAAACAATTTTGTCAAGATGATTGGGCAAAAACGTCTCCACAACAATGTGAGACACATTGCCAAAGTTGGCTTCACAAGCCATTAAATATAACAATCTCATATATCGTTTCTGGATGTTGGCTTCGTTTTTGTTCTGGTTTTAATTCCCTAATAAAAATAAAAATAAAAATAAAAATAAAAATAAAATAAAATAAAATAAAATAAAATAAAATAAAATAAAATAAAATAAAATAAAATAAAATAAAATAAAATAAAATAAAATAAAATAAAATAAAATAAAGACAGTAATGGAGTATAACTATGTTTTGTAATGCATCAGATTTTACGTAGTTTAGATAACAGATTTGGGGATTGCATAAGCAGACTTTGGTAATGTTTTTTTTTTTATAAACGCTGGTCCGATTTATAGCTTAGAAGATAAGAAGAATAAAAAAAAGGCTTTGGATGATAATCCACAGTGTTGGGAGCTTTTGATGTGCTTTATGGCACTAACAACCAATAGGCAAACTAAATTCATAAATCAGTGCAGTTATTAATATAATTGTTAAGAAGTTATGTGTTACTGGTATCAGTATCAAATCACTGAGATCTGACATGAAACAGCATGAAAAAGAAATGAAATGTTTTCCCAGGGAACTTTCTCACAGTTCTTTTGTTACTCAAATTACAACTATCCCCTCCGATAAATTTTTAAATTTAAATTCCACTGGGCTGTCAAAGGAATGAAAGACTGGCAGATGTTTAAGAAGATGGGAAAAAGAGACAGTCATTGAAAATAGATTGTCAAGAATATGGTAGATATATAGAATAAAGTGCAGTGTGTCATCAGTAGTGAATAAGCATAATAAGAGTGTAAATAATAAACCACAGATTAAAAACTAAATGACATAATGTTATTGAAAAGACATTATTATAACAATCTGAAAATGTAAATAACCAAGGGGATAGACATAAAAGAGCAGGCAGACCCAGTCTGTGTCACCATCTGTTGGTCATTAGTGAACACAACAGGAGCACTGCACAGTTCAAACCATCAATGCAGAGAAGCAGTGCTGCACACTTGAATGCATTTAGAAATGCCAGAACAGTGTAACTTAATCCCAAACAGGAGGCCTGCATTAAAATGTCTCTTGAAATCATAAAGATCTGGAGCTGTGTCATAGTAATCATTGTGAGAAATCTTTGAGGCCACTGGGACGAAGCCTGAATTGAAGCACAATCCTCTATTTGTTTATTTTTGTTTTTTGTGTTGCTTTTTTGGGGGGGACATTACAGTAGTCGAAAAAATAAAGAAAGTCTTCATCATTTATTATATACTAATTTTAGTTTGAGTCGGGTCATGGATAAATTTCAGTCAGGATTTTAGTCTCTGCTTGCTTGGTGTCTTATGTACAGACTTCTAACTAAGATCTTATGAAGAAATGTCCTTTTCTTAACAACTTAAAAACATCTATTGAATACAGTCATGAAAAGTATGTAAATGTTTTATTTAGCATCGCAAAAATCTTTCTATATCTTAAGGATTCAGTTATTTCTGTAAATGATGTCTCCTGCGTTAAAAACACACATTTTTAGCACCAACCTTCTCAAACACCTGCAGATAAATCGTTGCACACTCACGTGCCGTACGCTGCTGACTGGGCCTTCAGACAGTCACTGATCCCTCACACAAGCTACAACACGTCATCACTCTGAGAGGATTGCACAGCTAAAAAGGATTACACCAGTTTTACCCGCCGCCCCCCCTCCTCGCAAAACTGCTTAACAAATTTGATCAGAGGAGGAAAAAAAATATGATAAAAGCATATCACACAGGAATATTTTGGGTAACTGATTATATTCTTGTACAAGTGATGTAAAGAGTTGCCTCATAGTAGGTGCACATCAACAATCACTTTAATACTTAAAAGTAACCTGTTTTTCAAAAATGCTCACATGAATTTTTAGTTTCAAAGCCTTAAAAGTTTGTTGTTGTTTTGTTTTTGTTTGTTGTATTAAAGGAGTAATGTAAATCCATCATGTCTTAAAAAAAAGATACTTTAAAGCCAAGGGAAAATGGTAAAATCATGACAATAAAAGGAGATCGTGCAAGAACGCACGTTTATGCACATGCACGGACATTAACTTTATTTATATCTGTCATAACCACACCAGCCTGCTGCTTAACAGCATGTGAGTGGAATAATTGTTCCGCTCCAGATATTATGTTACAAGCAGCTTACCAGAAGAACGGGGGAAAATACTTCTTGCATCTTTCTTTAGGGAAAAACTGAGAACTAACGAAATAGAAATAACAGTGGAAACAAAAAAAGCAAATATTAGTACCAATGCTGTTCGATGCAAGATTGCCAGCTTTCTTTCCACAGTAACAGCATTAAAACGCACCTTCCATTATATGGCACAGAGATGCTGGCAGGGGTCCTTCAGATCTTGTAGTTCACAGGCCGAATGCTTAATCTGAATGGGATCTTTGGAGTTTCAAGGCCATGTAAGCACCACAGGCTTTTTGTCATTTTACTTTAGCCTTTCCTGCACAGTTTTTAGGATACTGTGGTCGTCAGGGGGTAGAGTTGCTGTGGTGCAACGATAAACGCTGGGTTGAATGTGGGAAAGTGAGACATGTGACTGTCAGGGCCCAAAAAGTATGTAACACAGCGACCAATGTTAATAACCTCACCTGCAGGTGTGACAGCATTTTAATGGCTGATCTGTAACCTAACTAATGAATATGTGCAAAATTTTGCTTGCACTTTTTTAAATTAATTAAGTAAATCTCAATCTATCCAGGAGTTTACTGTGCATGGCATGAAATCACAAGTAGTCAATGAGTGTTCACGGGTGGTTTACTGCTGCTGTATTATAAAATCGCTTTTGTCTAATTTTACCCAATTGCGTTGGTTTTCATGTGACAAAAGTTAAGTGTGATCTCGTTGTTGGGCACTCTGAGAAAAAGAGTAATGATCCAACAGCTGTGGACAGGTCCTGGCCACAACTCTTGATCTCAAAAAGCACAAGTGTTCACAAAACCATCAACCTTATTAATTCCTTCTCCGATATCTTGGATTACACCATTAACTAGTCCAAGTCCAGCATACTACCGCTGAACTCTAGCGGTTGGGATGTGGCAACTGACACTGCACCCCTCTTACTCAATACAGGCATTATTAAATATTTGGGAATTAACATCTCTCCTAAGCTAGTTGGTCGTAATTACAACCCACTTTTAAAAACAATACAAGGAAACTTAAAATGCTGGATGGACTTACCAATGAATCTTATTGGCAGATTTGCCTAAGTAAAAATTACCATATTTCCGAAGGTAAATAAACTTTTCTCAAGAATCCCTATCAAGCTTCTACTCTCTTAGTTTGAATCTCTAGACTCAATAGTCTCAATATTACTGGAAAATTAAATTATCCACCGTACAAAAATTTAGGTTAAAATCTGGTCTGGAGGCCCCAAACTTTCTTCATTAGTCACTTGCAAACCAGCACCAACATGTTTATAAATTGATAAAGCCAAATAATTGTGGTCTTTCCTGGATAGAATTAGAACAGTTATTTTGTAAAGAAATCAGTACCTCATTTGCCTGTTATTTGCCGTTTATATGCCATTCTATTATTCCTCATCCCTGCAAAACACCCAACCTCAACCTGCCTCCATTTAATTCTAAATTAACTCAAATCTCTAATCACTGTAAGATTTTATACAAAATTTATGAACTACTTTCTATGAATAACCCAACAATATCCATCCCAAACTACATGGGAACAGGATCTAGAGTTCATCTTCAGTGCTGACATCTGGCCCCAAATTTGAAAAAATATTTACATGTCGACTTCTAATGTAAATTTACAGCTGATACAATACAAAGTAATCCACAGAGTGCACTTAAATGGGGGGGAAATGGGCTTTAAAAACTTTCTACACAGCACCCACTAAATTTAACAGACACCTACTTGCATGCTATATGGGACTGTACACCAATCAAAACGTCCTGGCACAACTTCACAGACATTCTCTCCCAACGTCTGGATTGCTGCATCCCACTGTTATCCTCCTTGTACTGAATATCTGTGGTAACTGTGGTATTGCTTTCTGAAAAGGCTAAGTCCCTGACTGCATGTTTAAAAGCGTCACTGTAGAGGTTGGGATAAAAAACGCACAGCTGCCCTTCACTTGCAGTAGTTTACTGCATTCTTGCCCAGCTAAAAGATACGCCTAACTCATCTGATGGCGCTCTGAGAAAGTTTAACAAATATTTTTGATATCTTTCAAGTGTCTGGCACATCTTTTAAAATCACTGTGTTTACTTTGAAACCTAAGTGTCCATAAGCTTCATCAATGGACCAACGTTGAACAACAGTGCTGAATAATGGCACAAAAAGTGTTGCTTAGGTTTTAGTTGAATTTCAGGAAACAAGATCTTTCTCAGCTCCAAATATTCTTGGATCAAAATGTCAAGATATGCTATCTGGTACAAAGAAATGTTCTGAGCAAAAATGCAAAGAACTCACAAAGCACATGGCTTTGTGAGTTCTTCAAAGCCTTTGTACTTTCTAAGACTTTGTACTGTTTGATGAGCTTTGCAGTATGTGAACCATATTTTCTTTTTTATAATCTTCTTCAGGTAGTGCTAGATCATATGACAAGACTTCTTCAAAAAGGTCATGACCTTAACAAGGTGGGAGACCAGGCTGGGATACGTGAAAAGACTCAAGGGTATTAAAGATAGAGTTTACCTTTGTTCCTCTGATGTCTTGGATGTTTTCAGCCTTGAGATCAGCAACAGCCACATCATGTATGTCTTTGGGGTGCGTGGAGGACCACAGGCATTCGGGTCAGCGTCAAGCACACTTTTTGTGATTTCACAGTACCTGCAAAAATACCGAGAGTGGCTGAAGTTCTCTGTAAACGCGCCTATGCAATGAGAACCTAAGTTATACCCTGTAATACAGTAAACGCCCCCTTTTACTGTTTTTCCATCTACATTTATTCCATCTGTCTCCAAGGATTTCAGATCTGCCCACAACTCTGACAAAATGTTGGCTATTCCAAAACACTCAATGCTGTTCACTAATTTCATGGACAGAATTTCTAGGTGCAGCCGAAGAGTGGAGGGGGTTTGGTTTGGTGCCCTCAGAATTGGGTCTCTGCTTTTTGCAGATGATGTGGTTCTGTTTGCTTCATTGGGCCGAGACCTTCAACTCTCGCTGGAGCAGTTCACAGCCGAATGTGAAGCAGCTGGGATGAGAATCAGCACTTCAGAATCCGAGACCATAATCCTCTTGCGGAAAAAGGTGGAGTGCCCTCTCCAGGTTGGGAATCAGATCCTGCCCCAAGTGAAGTATCTTGGGGTTTTGTTTATGAGTGAGAGAAAGGTGGAGCGGGAGTTCGTTAGGCGGACCAGTGTGGCATCCCCAGTGATGTGGACTCTGTAGTGATCTGTTGTGGTGAAAAAGGAGCTAAGCTCTAGATTTACCAGTCAGTCTATGTTCCGACCCTCATCTATGGTCAGGAGCTGTGAATAGTGACCAAAAGAACGAGATTTCAGATACAAGCGGTGGAAATGAGCTTTCTCTGCAGGGTGTCCGGGCTTTCTCTTAGAGATAGGGTGAGCAGAGTAGAGTCGCGAGCCGCCGATCCCGGATAAGCGGATGAAGATGGATGGATGGATTTTAATTATCTCAATTTGCATAGCATAAGGCCATGCACAGCATAAACTTGTAGAGTGACTTGCATATAATTTTATGTAATATGTTGAAAAAAACTGACTAAAACTGACGAAAATGTTTTCAAATATTTCAGTGTCAAATTAACAAAAATGTTTGGTTATGAGTATCACAATATTTCTCAGTTTTTTTAACCAATATTTGTATTTTTTAAAAGTAAATTTGATTATAATCACATATTGTTGTGTAAATATAACAAAACATTTTGTTTAATAGTTTACAAAAGATCACTGTGATTTAAACAAAACATTTTTGAGTTTACAATACTCTTCTGTAGGGATATTACATTTTATATACAATTTTACAATCATTTCTTACAGTTATTGTTAGCAAAATTTAAAAGTATAAATTTTCTTTTCCACAAGGTAGGAATGTATAATTTACAGTTGTGGCAGTTATGTATATTATTATTATTATCTGTTATCAACACATGTTGTTAAGTAATTTAAACTGATACATGTTGAATTACAGTGAATTAATGTCAGTTTTACATTTACAATAGTAATATAGTTTACGGGATATGGTGTATCTTTAGTTCACACGGTTTTAATGTGTTTGTACAGATAATAGATTTTAAAAATATAGTTTTGACATATATTCATTTTTACAGTAATAAACTGTTTAAAAAAACTTTCTTCCTTTTCACAGTTTACAGTCATTTACTGTCATGATACATTTTTTTGTAAAATCTACAGACATTTTTTACAGTGTGCATATATATGTATGTATGTGGCTCTCAAGTTTTACCAAATTTGGTACTAATGATTAATATATATATACAAAAAAACAAAAAAAAAAAAGGGTGAAAGAACAAGTGCCTTTCAAACCAGCATTCCATGACCTTAATCCACTGGATTAGGCCATCAGGAAGTTCACTCCAGGGTGTTTCTGTCTGCATGCATGTGCCTGTGTATTTTTTTTTTTCTATTAAGGCAAATGTGCACACTACATTTACTTAGATGCTTTTTCATACCGACATAGGTATGACTGAGTTTAACAACTCTGATATCGAAGGCCACATAAGTAGCAGCAGCAGGCAGGCAGGCAGGCGGGCAGGGAGAGAAGTGCCCGTGGGTTTAGAGCTAAAGCCGCTTGGCCCAGATGAAGACGACTCTCAGGCCCTCTGCCAATCAAAGCCAAGCCAACAGCCCACTCTCACTGAAATGGCAGCAGCCATGCAAGCCACAGCAATTTACAGCATAAGGTGCATTTTATGGCAGAGCCATCTATTCATTGTCTATACCTGCTTCATTTCTGCTTCATTAGGATGAACCCTCTGCCATCTGTCATATACACATTATATATAGATAGATATATACATAAACACACAGTTTTTCATTAATTGTTAAAAACATTTGTTTTCATCCAAATTGTTTCAGAAAAAGTCATAGAAACCCTTATTTCACTAAAAATCTGTTGCTAATAGGTTTCAGATCAGAACTCATTTGCTATGACTAGAGGGTGTGAGGCGGAAAAAGTTGGGAGGCTCACCTCTTGTTATAAAATCGAAATGTGTTTTAAAATTTGTCACATACTTTCATTTACATTGTAATATGTCCCATTTTTGTTCACAATTTGCTGGTTAGAGAGGTGGTTAGCTCTGAAGGTTGTTTTTTTTTTATCTGTTTACAGACATAAAGCCTTTGAATTGACATAAGGTGTGCTTTTCGCTTGACATGACTTTATAATGGGTGAGAATGACTGATGACAACCAGGTGTGTATGGCAGGAATTGAACCAAGCTGAGGATAAATCAAAACATTCCAGAACAGCTGGTGTTTTGGTTTCCTGAAACTGGAAAGTGGGAGTGAGTTGTCTCCATGTGCTTATCTGTGAGAAATTCTGTATGAATTAAATTAGAACAGACTATATGAGTTGGATTTTGGATCACAGGCCATAATACTTCATGAGGATGGATGGCAGCATCTGTAAAGGGAAGAAAAGAGAAAGAGAGAGAGGGAGAGAGGGAAGCATTGAGGCACTGGCATCGATCAGTGAAACACTACGATTGTTATAGTGAGGGAAGCATTTAAATGGCAGTGAAGGGGGAAAAACTGGGACAAAAGACAGAATGTTGTTCAAAAGAATCATAGAAACGGAGGTCTTGACAAATGTTTCTCCCTCTGCTGCATGGGACAACCATAGTGAAGAGACAAAATTTAAAAAAATATATCCTGATGATAGAAAACAAAAGCTATTGACATTTACAGCACAGCTGCTGATCCATTTGATAATTAAAAGGTTAATTAAAAGGATAAGAGCAATAAACCATCTTGGACTGATGTTGCATATTTGGGATCAGGCTAGAGAAGACCTGAAGGTAAGGTCCAGTGAAGAAAATGTCTCTTATGGTCGTGATGCATCAGTGGAATGCCCAATTTAACAACAAAGGGATAAGAGTTCAAGCACCTTATTGAAGGTTTAGTGGTTAAACCAGATGTGTTATGTCTTTAACAGACATGGCTGAGATGACGTTTTGGCTTTTGCTTTACATAACTATGTTATAGTTCAAAAAGACTGGGAAACAGCATGTCAGTATGTGTTCAACATGTGTTAAACACAATAAATCTTACATGAGTAGTATCAGTAAGGTACAGAAATCAGGATTACGTATATCAGTATAATATGATATTGACAAATTATAAAGAAGGTAAAGGCTGCGTCACTGTAAACGTCACCTGGTTTAATAAAAACCAATGTGACAGCTTGTATTGGAAATCCACTGTGATGGAAATAAGTACAGTTGAATGCAGACTCATTGTTTGTCTTTGAGAATTTTGGCTCTGTTGTCACACACAGCTGCAATGACCTATTATCATCTAGTGTTTATTCTTGATCATTCTTGTGTTGTTCAAATCACTATGCTTTCTATTTTTCTGTGTCACTTCTGCATCACGGCTTCGGATGTTCATTTTGACCACAAATGATGTAATAAATCTACTGAACTTTGACCATCTTCCCTCGTCTTTATTCTTGATAACTTAATGCACTCAGTTTCAGCCCAGGTAGTCACCCAGGTAGTTAAAACATATAATACAGAGGTTTTTCCACAACACCCATATTTCACAAAGCTTACACACGTTGAATCTAGTTCAGTTTTGTTTTCCTTTTTTGTTTAAACACGCTTCTTTTTTAATAAATGCTTTCTTCACATGGGTTCTTAATTCTCCCTCTTTTTGTTTTTTCATTTACATATTTTTTTATGTAGTCATAACTAGTGTTGGATATCTGTTCCATAGAAATTGATCTGATAAATACGGAGATACAGGAGGTATGAAACATTACAGGGAAGATACGTTTTTATACAGAACAAATTCGTCCCATTAGTCTGCACGATTTCATGGAATTTCATCCAGTTAACATTTATTTCACCTTTGACTCTTTTTCAGGATCTGCTGTCAACGTACTTATTTCTAAATTCAGGACATCCATGATGATGCATTTAAATAAATACTCTTATGGTTTTGCAGTTCTGATTGTGGGTTTCTTCAGTTTACTTTTTATTCTCCTATTTGGTTAAGTCTTGTTTCTGCCTTACTTTTGCTGCTGTTTTCTAGTTTTATATAAGCTAGTTTACTTTTACTTCATGTTTTAGATTAAAAGTCAAATGCCATTTTTAAAACCAAATACTACACAATCCACAAACAATGTGAAGCGCATGGTGGTCTGGCAGTCATTGTTAGTAGTTTGTAGTAGAGTATACCAACACATACACAACAATAATGTGGTCCAAAAGGTTGCTGTAACCAGCCTCTGCTGCAGTGGTGCATTGCATTATGGGATTTTGTTAAAGGTAAAATAACTTTAACCACCTCCACCATAATTGGTCCAGGGATTTGCACACTATTGTAGTTATGTTATCATTAAAATTGGGTTCAGATCTTTTATTTATTTATTTATTTTTTATGAGCATGGCTCATGCAAGTTGCAGGTTTGAGATGTGAATCTCAAACCTGCAACTTTTAACTTTGAGACTTTTTTGGTTTATTATTTCCATTACATTATCACATGACATCACATTTATGTAAAGAATAAGTTTCAGTCAAACCTGACTGAAACTCTTCAAATACATTTTGCTTTTACTCAGCACTGAATAAGATAAAGACATTTTTTTTTAAAAATCCAAGAATTCTGAAAGAAAGTCTGAGTAAGGACCAGATGGCTGATATACCACAAGTAAGACTCATTCTGTGATTTCCACATTAGGTGAGAGAAATTGAGTCAAATCATCAAAAACGTTAAGCATCGGGTTGATTTTAGTGACATCCCAGTATCATTATTGCCAGCATATATAACAACTTTATTATATTTATGTAAACGGTGCTCTGTTACCAGGCGTCGCTGTGTGGCTACTACAGCCTCCTAGTCCCTCATGGCCCTGCACCGGCAACAAGTTGTCCAATCAGCAGCACGAATACAGCCATAGTAATCATCGATTATTGTAAACCCTGTTGATCATTGTGTTTTTAGTAAATGTACAATCAGACTAAACTAATATACAATATATTTGTTATTTTGATCACATGACATATTTGCAGTGTTTTAGTTTACACTTCCCTGAAAAGGCCACAGCTTTTGTATGTTCCCCTGATTTTATCAGATTCATCCACTTCCTTTTTTTTTTTTGTTGTCCTTTCAGTATAGTTTAATTAGGAATATTATTAAATCACTGGAGCCTTGACACTAGTTAATCTTTTTCAGCTGATGTCTTATTATGATTTTAATGTTGTTAGCTACCACATGTTACATCCCTGAAAGAGATTAAAACCAAAAGAAAACGCTTTGACTAGTTACAACCACGTTTTTATTCATTTCTTGTGAAGCGTACCCGTGTGGTCAGTTTTAAGGACACAGTGTACTTTCCAGCTGCACGTCAGGGTGGCATTGTCGGTTTTTCTTAATCTAGTTTAACCTAGCCAAGAGCGTATCCGTTTATCCTTAGTGAGTAGTTGTACATGAGGTTCTATATCGGCCACTCTGGCCCAGGGATTTCATTTCACTATGGTGGCTGCTGTCTCTTAAGACAGCTGTATTTGGAGTTGCCAATCACCAGGGCTTGTTTCTGTGTTGCAGATGGGGCAAAATTCACTTGAAACATGAACCAGTTGTTTGTGAACCACCCGGTTAGGTTCAGATCTATGTCCTCACCATACTGTTTTCCATTTTATTTTTATTTTATTTTATTCGGCTGCTCAGGTGAGATAGCTGTGCTGAGTTGGCCTGCACCAACTAATGAGCCTTTACTCTTTGACACTTGACGCTGGCATGCACATATATGGACATCACATGTTTTATTGTTTATGTCATAATATTCCATTGCTTAATGGGGGCCCAAAGGAACAAGAAACAAAAATTGCACCAGGTCTTAGGAGGTTAATAAATATAGCGTTTTAAGCACTTTGGCTCACCGAACTGAAAGCACGGCTCTGTACCGCTGACAGCATGCACTTATCACATCAAGCACAAGTAGTACAATGAAAACAGGAAAAGCAGGGTGACAACTGTGCTTAATCTAGCAGAGTATCAAAATACTGAAAACCATTTTGAAAAATATACTCCAATAAACTAGGAAAATAGGTGGTAGAACAAAAAAGAAGTTAAATAAACTGTTGAAATGTGAAAAGTGGCGAGGAAGAAAAGTTTCCACCACCAATATTGCATTTTCCACATGTTTAAAACACATAAATGAATAATCATTAGAGCGTTGAGTCCTTTCAGTAATTTAGATAAGCCCTTTTTGAGCTTATCAGGCCCCAGCTTATCCTTTCCAGGATAAGCCCGGGCCCGATATGGAAGTAGCTTCCTCCATCCCTGTTTTAATACATAGCAGAAAAAGACTAGTCAACCTTTAGAGAAGAAAGGATCACTCAAAACATTCTGTAAATTTACCAAATCTTGTGTTCACTATTTATCAGCCACAACCAGCCAATAATAACGGGAAAGACAGTACTATTAACACACTGAAACTAGCTTTACCAAATGTCAGGTCTTTGGGAGGGAAAACTTTTTGAAATATTGATTTTATTTCAGTTCGGAAGCGCGGGGCGATGGCCTACGCCGCCCCCGGCCGATCGAAAGGGAGTCGGGTTCAGATCCCCGAACCTGGAGTGGCGGAGATAGCCGCCGCGAGGCGTCCAGTGCGGTAACGCAAACGAACCCGGAGAAGCTGGCGGGAGCCCCGGGGAGAGTTCTCTTTCCTGGATAGACTGGCGACCTGTCCAGGGTGTACCCCTGCCTTTCGCCTGATATGCGTCGGGATAGGCTCCGACAGACCCCCGTGACCTGGAAACGGATAGAGCGGGTATAGATAATGGATGGATGGATGGATTTTATTTCAAAACACAAATTAGATTTTGTTTTTAACAAATCATGGTTAAATCAATAATCATGCAGCAGTTCTTCTAGAAACAACCCTTCCCATCTACAGCTTCATGACTAAACTTAGAGAGAATAAGAAAGGGTGGAATTTCAGCTGCTCTGTTTAGTGTAAGCAAATGTCTCATAACAACTATGTTTCATTTGAATATGTGACTCTCGGTGTAAATCTTTGACCTGTGTGTTGTTTCTCAATGTCCACAGACAGCCTGAGTACTATGCCGCCTTCTTTGATGATTTTACTGGCCTGCTGTCTATCAGCTGTGTTCATTTCTATTGCGTAATTGTTGGGGATTTGAACATCCATGTTGATAACCCTCAGGACATATGGGAAAAGGAATTGTGTAGTGTTCTTGAGCCTTTTGGACTAACTCAGCATGTAATTAAAAACACACACACACACACAAACAACAAAGGACATTGTCTCGACTTAATAATATCCAAAGGTTTGATCTTCTGTAAGGTTCTGGTGATCGATGTTTCTCTCTTGGACCATTCTTGTGTTTTCTTTGAGAGTTTTATTAATGTCAACAGAAGCTTTCAGGTACAGCGCATCAAAAAACAGTACATAGGTGAAAATATCTGTGAAATGCTTATTCATATCCTCTCCTCCTCCTCCCCCCTCCACTCATCTTCAGTTAATGAGCTTGTGGATACTTTCAGTGGTAAAATTATTAGTGTTAAAGTTTTTTAAACCTTCTCAAAGGTCGGAATGAACCACACAGAGACAGTAGTCTTGTTTACGCCTTTGCAAAAAGGGCCAAAGGCCGACACCGGTGAATGATACACGAATGTAATCATCACAAATCCCCTTTCCCCCTTGCAACGGTTTCTTTTATTCACGGACGAACAAAGAGGTCACATGACATGTTATATGCAAATATCGACAGGGCCCATTTGGCCCAGACATCCTGTATATCTTAATCAAAGGTGTTCCGGTCTTTTCCCTTACAAATGACACCACCTATAGACATCAGAGAATGACGACTAAAGGCAATCATGTTTTAATATATGCATAACTTTGACAATTAGTATTATTAATACCATTGCTCCCTTCAAGGTGAAGGTCACAACTGCTAAAAAGAAACTTCCATGGAAACATACTGCGCAGGTCAGAGCTCGAAAAAGAGATCAACATAAACCTGAACTCAGGTGGTAGAAAATTAAGTTACATGTTCATTATGACATCTATACAGAGGGACAGCTCTAGATTGGTTTAAATCATATCTGTCTGATAGATTCCAGTTTGTTCATGTTCATGAGGTTTCTTCCGTACAGACGAGGGTCTGCTATGGTGTCCCGCAGGGTTCAGTGCTAGGGCCAATCCTGTTCAGTTTATACATGCAGCCCTTGGGAAGTATTATCCGGAACCACGGCATTAATTTTCATTGTTATGCTGATGATACGCAGCTGTATCTGTCTATGAAGCCAGATGAAACAGAACCATTAGACAAACTTCAGTCATGTCTTAAGGACATCAAGGACTGGATGTCCAGAAATGTTTTGCTACTAAATTCTGATAAAACAGAAGTTGTTGTTTGTTGTCCCAAACACCTCAGGAAGGGATTAGATGGTCTTGCGATGGCCTCCAGTAAAACTGTGCGAAACCTTGGCGTTATATTCGATCAGGATTTGTCATTATACAGCATATTAATCAGGTTTGTAAAACTGCATTTTTCCACCTCCGTAATATCGCAAAGATTAGGAGCATCCTCTCGCAGAGTGATGCCGAAAAACTAATTCATGCGTTCGTATCTTCTAGACTAGATTACTGTAACGTGTTGTTGGCTGGATGTCCAAGTAATTCTCTTAACAGCCTCCAGCTGATCCAAAATGCAGCAGCGCGAGTGCTGACAGGAATCAACAAGAGAGACCACGTCTCTCCAGTTTAAGCTTCCCTCCATTGGCTCCCTGTAAAATTTAGAATCCAATTCAAAATTTTATTACTGGCATATAAAGTCCAAAATGGCCTAGCGCCGCGATATTTGCAAGACCTGATAGTACCGTACGTTCCTAATAGAGCTCTCCGTTCTCAGGGTGCAGGTTTACTCGTAGTTCCTAGAGTATCGAAATGTAGATTTGGAGGACGGGCTTTCTGTTATCAGGCACCATCACTCTGGAACCAACTTCCAGTTTGGGTTAAGGAGGCAGATACCACCTCCACCTTTAAAACTAAACTTAAAACATTTCTGTTTAATAAAGCATATAGTTAGTGTACATTTAGTACCTTAATGTGTCAGGGCCAGTAGTCAAAGCTGCAGCTACAGGACCAGATTAGAGCAGCTTATTTTAAACATAGCTTCGGTGTAGATATGCTGTTATAGGCCTATGCTGCAGGGGGGCACCAACATGATCCACTGAGTGGTGCCTTTCACCTTCTCTGTTTCTCTTTGCCTTCTCTGTCTCTTCTTCACCTCAACCCTCATTTATTAACAATATCCCATAAACTTAATTGTGGTCCATTGTTCTGGTAGTTTTTTGTGCTTGTCTGGCCCTTCTTTTCCTCTTCTTTGCATGTCCTGCGGACCAGAGCCTCAGGAGCTGCTTGCTGACCTGCAGTTCCGCCTCTGACCATCCCAGTGTCTGCCTTCACCTGTCTGTGTGGATGTCTGTTGGATGCTTGCTGACACCCCGACCTGCAGTCCTCATCCCCTTGTATCACCGTCTATCCATATATCACCCATATTCACAGAAGTCTAATTGGACTACCAAGGACAGTTACTAATGTATCCTATCTTGTACCTTTGACGGTGTCTCTATTCTTTCTTATTTCTTGCTCTACCCGGCTGGCCTTCGGCAGGAGGATCCCCCCTCATGAGCTAGGTCCTGCTCAAGGTTTCTTCCCTCTTAAAGGGGAGTTTTTCCTTGCCACTGTTTGGCTTACGGTTTTTCTTCCACTAGGGGAGTTTTTACCTGCCGCTGTTTATGTAATAATTGCTCGGGGGTCATGTTCCGGGTCTCTGGAAAGCGACTAGAGACAACTTGTGTTGTAATAGACGCTATATAAATAAAATTGAATTGAATTGAATCTATACAGAGAGAATGATCATATTTACAATGGAGCCAAAAAACATTAATAAGATAAGATAAGATAAGATAAGATAAGATAAGATAAGATAAGATAAGATAAGATAAGATAAGATAAGATAAGATAAGATAAGATAAGATAAGATAAGATAAGATAAGATAAGATAAGATAAGATAAGATAAGATAAGATAAGATAAGATAAGATAAGACAGGACTTTATTGATTGTTACGACAGCTCAAGCACAAAATAAGTTTGCCTCTTTCTTTACGGACAACATTCAGAAAACCAGTCAGTCCTTCTATGTAAATGTAGGATATTTGCTGCCTCTGTGCCCACTGACAGAAACCATGACACAATTTTGTCCAATCACTTATAAGAACATGGATGACATTATACATCACCTGAATTCACTACTTGCATCTTGTTAGACCGGTTGAAGGACTGGGTGGGACTTACTGGAACAGCTCTTGCCTGGTTGGAGTCCTGTCTAAAAGACACGGACTATTTTGTATCTTAAGGTAACGACAAATCAGAGCTAACAAAAATAATCTGGAATTCCTCAAGGTTCAATTCTGGGGCCTCTGTTGTTCAACATCCATTTGCTCCCACTCGCTCAAGTCATGAAGAAAAACAAAAAAACAAAATGTGTTAACATAACTCCGCAGATGAAAGAGAAATCTATTTAACCTCCTTGCCAGAGAGTGATTCTGGATTCAGACTTGCATTTTAACAGCCACATTAAGACGGTAGTGAAGTTAGTCTATTATCACCTAAACCTAAAACATATCAAGGATTCAAGGACTGATGTCTCAGCAGGACTTAGAAAAACTTGTCCGTGCTTTTATCTTCAGGATACTGAACTACTGTAACACTGTTCTTGCGGGTCTCCCTAAAAAATCCATCAAACAGCTGCAGTTAGTTCAGAACGTTTCTGCTTGAGTCCTCACTAAGACCAAGAAAGTGGACCAAATAAGTCCAGTTCTTAAATCTATACACTGGCTTCATGTCTGTCACAGAATAGATTTTAGAATCCTGCTACGTCTCCGGGCTGCTGAAACTCTCAATTGCTTTAAGTCAATGTTGAAAACCTTTTTATTTACTACCAGGAGCCACTGTCCTGCATGTTTTAGATGCTACCCTGCTTCAGCACACCGTGATACAAGAAGCTGTGTCATCAACAGAGTTGTCCAGACCTTGATGACAAGCTAAACAGGACTGTTAATCAGAATTAGGCACACATCTAAGACATGCAGGACGGCGGCCCTCAAGGACTGGAGTCCGAGACCCTTGGTCTAGATGGTCCTCTTCTTTCCTTGAAGGGCCTGCTCAAACCCCTACACCACCCATACAGATTTGTTTGACCACAATATAAGCTACAATTCTGGGCTACTGTAGGATGGTTCATCCTGGGTTTTTTTTGTTATCACTGAACATACATTTGTATTTGGGAACAATTTAACATTATTTTTCTTTTTTTCTTTTTTAGAAGATGAGAAGAGCAAAATAGTCAAGCAGTATATTTAAAAAAAAGGCACAGGGAAGACACCCGCTCATATTATGGAAGACAGGTGAAGAACCAGAAGAGAAGTATAAGGAATACAGCAACGGATTTTAATATACCATTCAGAACCCTCAGCAAAAACTGCAAAAAGACCGGCCAGGATGAGTTGGACGTAACTGTTGGTTACAAGCAGTAATAGGCAGATATTCCCAGCAGAGCTAAAAAGTAACCTGGCTGAGTATCTGGGCAAGTCGAGTGAAATATATTTTAGCTTAATACCAAAGGAAGTAAAAAACCTTGCCTAAGAACTTGAATTACATTAAAATGCCTGACTCCTGGTCAGAAATACAGAACACAAGACCTGTCTGGTTGACAGCATTCTTGAAATTGCACCATTTCTTTCATTAAGTAAGCCACTGACCACAAGCATTTTCCAAGCAACAGCCTTCAACAAAAATAATGTTGGAGCCATCTTTAAGAACGAGGAGGCTGTGATATAACGGTACAAGTTTCTCCTATCTGAAATATGGAGCAAGGATGAGACAGGTGTCACCTGTGTGATTGCCAGGGGCGGAAAATACAGGTTGGTTCAGTGACCTCAGCAGAGCGACGATCTTGTCAACCTTACTTGTTGCAGTCTTAGCAATGAGGGACAGTATTCCACCCTATTTCATTTTTCCAAGGGCACATTTTAAGAGAAGCTTGCTCCTTAGTGAACCCCCATACTCCAAAGCAGAAACAAACCCAACAGGTTGGTTGAAGAAGACATATTTTATTGATTTCCTTACGCATTTTGTGGAAATTGTAACATGCACTAAACAGAAACCGCTTACTTACGAGATAATCAAAAGCCCCACCTTTCAGTCAAAGGGTTAGACTATGCCAAAGATAGTGGCATCAATAAATCCTTCTTTCTACCAAACTCTTTACACAGGTTGGAGCCTCTGGACTTTTGATTGTATGAACCTTCAATAAAACAAGTGAACACAGCCTGTGATGGGTGGATGATAAACAACCCCGGAAGAGTAATGTCCATTTATAATATTCCTAGAATTATGTCCACTGCATATACCTTGGCAGCAAAAAGATAAAAAATAAGAAGGGATCCCCAACTCCTGAATCAGATGAAGATGAATCCTGTCATCCTGTCATCTGTTCAGAACCATCTTTAAACAGCCGTGTGTGTGATAACTAACCCCATAATGGTTCAGATTGCTAAAAAAAAAAAAAAAAGCACAACAGCAGCGGCATAATCATTAAAAAAAGAATAGGAAGTACATAGGTACTTCAAGTGCATTTGTTTTTAAGCTGAAATGGCAGTCTTTCAGCTGACAGTGATCGGCCAGTTTGAACATACAGAAGAAAAACAGAAGAATTACTGAAAAAGTGAAAAGTGTGTCAACCCGTCTCAGTCTCCCCTCTAACTGTAGACGCAGAAATATGCAGGTCCCTTCAGGTCTTTACTTTACAAAAATGTTGTAATAATGTTTTTTTTTGTTTTTTTTTTTACAAATTTTGTTGATAAAGTAGATCATTTCTGTCCATTTTTGCTGCTTACAGACTTAAAGCTTTTCCTGAATATTGATTGTGTACTATATCATGATGAGTGAGCTACACAATATTACTACATGTAGTTACCTGGGACAGTTTACTTCTCCACTACATATATACTTTGATTAGCTTTGTTGTTTTAAATGAACTATATTTAAATTTGACCTTGACTTTGTTCAAAATAAGGATTTTTATCTCTTTCTTTTAATACCTCATAACTGAAATGAATAACAGACAACATAAATTATGAAAAAAAAACAGTGCTTGTCTTTCTTTTTTATTTTAATTTGGATAGCTTTAAATAAATGTATTTACAAATGTGAAAAGGTTGCTCCTACACACTCCAAGACAAAAGCCTGTCCACACATCCTGAGAGTGAATGTGATAACAGGGAGAGTTTGGCTCACAGAGTTACAGAAGTGCAGCCTCCAGCTCTCCCAAAGATAATGGGTCATGACCATGCAAAAAAAAAAGCATAAAGGAGGAATGTAGCATGGAGGAAATATAACAAAAGAGGGGTGAATAGATAGTAATGAAATGTAATCTTGTTTTCTGTCTAACAAGAACATCAAAAGAGGAGCTATATGTCAAGAGGCAGTACTTTGATATCTGACGTGCATCGCTTTTGTCTCTCAATCCCTCTCCATCCATCTCTCATGATGAGATGGATGATGGTGGCAGTGCGTGAGGGGGAGAAATAGGGAGGGAGGACGAAGGGATAATACCTTCTGAATACATGATGAATGTAGTCATCAGGCTTAAACTGACTGGGGGGCAAGTGGCATGTAGAGACTGTGCATGTGAGTGACACTGAGCACCAGCGTCCACTCTCCCCTGCAGCTGCTCACAGTCTCTCTACTCCACCTGATGAGAGACAGCGGGAATCACAGAACATAGAGGTTAAGTAGAGTACAAAATACAGCTTTACTTTCTGCATTGCTGCCCCTTCCCAAAACACTGCAACACCAGGCAGGAAGAAAGACGCTGTGAGACGCAAAAGTGAAGTGCATCTTAGCTTTGGCTACAGTCAGAGTTATTTCTCATCAACTAGATCAGCAGCCTGCTCACGGTGCTCAGCCGGGTGAGGAGAAGAGGGGATGCTGAACAACATGACGGACTGTGAAGAGATAGAAGGAGGACCCAACAGCCAGGGTGAGTGGCTGAACCTGCCACTGATAAATGACAGCGGGGCATGTGGCAGTGCGAGTCGATGTGTGTGTGCCTGGGTGTATCGGTTTGTGTTCATCATCAGCGTGAGCAGTGAATAGGATGTGACTGTTGGAAAGTTAAGAAAGATTATGTCACTGCCACAGTGCGGACAGAAAAGTTTTTCATGCCTTTTAGCTTTTTGTGTGTTGGTAAAATGGTAAAAACAGGGACAACAAAACATTTTTAGTGTCATTTCTGATTGATGTGGGACAAACTTAGACACGCTTGAATGGGCTCACAGGTATTAACTCTTCTGGAGATGTAAAACTAAGACTTAATTTCTTCCTTCTATTTATTTTGAAGGTTTTTTTTCTATTTCTTATTTTATTTTTTAATAAGTATTTTTGTGTCGATGTGACTTGACTGTACTCAGCCAAGGATTTACAGCATTGTGAATGATTGAAATGTATTGTAGAAACAAGCTTTTCGTACTCAGAGTCATTCATGTGTAAAAAAAAAAAAAAAAAAAAAAAAAAAAAAAAGATAAAAATCCTACCCAGGGGGTATGCCTCCCATTTTATAACGGAACAAGTGTGCAGCTATGTTGTTCGTGCGTATTTGTTTGCATTTACATTACACATATTGTGGTAGTTGTACTTTGTGCTCTGTACTTTACTGATACTTTTTGCTTATGCTTTATTAGTTCTTTGGTGTGCTAGAAAAATAGGCTTTTTTTCAGCTGGGGTGCTGGTGAACTGAAAATAAAAAAAAAAAAAACATATACCACAGTGTATGGACACTTCATGCTTGCAACGGTGGAGAATTGCAGTAATATCGTATTGTTATGAAGTACATTAAAAGCCACAGATGTCAGCTTCAGTACTATCAAAGGTAACAAAGTTCTCCCGAAACATCTCAAGATTCTGCTTTCATTAATTTATATAAAAGTCCAATATTATGGTCATACACAAGTTATTGGCTGGCTTTTGAGTGAGATTAAAAGTGATAATTCTTAAGCTTTAAATGTACCGATAGGGACATTCTGTTAACTATGCCCAAGTAAATAAGTAAATGTTGATCTATCCTATTAAAGTCAGTATGATATGTTTTTTACTGTCATTAACCAGACCATTGAGATGGACTTAATCTGCTTGCCAGATGTCGTTAGCTCATCTAAACCAATTTGCCTGATCGCCCATACATTAAGGCAGGGTATACCATTATAATTTCAATAAGAGAGTTGTCATGTGACACATCTGAACAGATATACAACAAATTCACATGGCACTTGATCTGCACAAAGGTCGCAGCTGTTTACTGGTGGATAAAGGAAATTAAAGTGTTTAGTTGCTGCACTTTCATATAGAATTGTCATTGGTCATTCACACTGTAGTAACTAAGCAATTTTACAAAGGTAGAAAAAACTATTTGAAGTTTTGGAGCTTCATCATATTTGGACACAAATGAGAAGAATTTCATGGATTTTCTTAGTCTGTTATTGCTAATGCTCATCAGCACCATGCAGTGTATCCCACAGATGCACAGTGCATGTTTGTCAGTTTGATTTATTCTTTTGTAATTATTTTACAATGGACACAAATATTCAGGGGTTGTACATAAAGTATTATGTCGTTTCAGAGTGCTGCATTATGTAAAGCTTCTCTCTTAAAGCCATATAAAGGATTTGTATATTGCTGCCTCCCTGGAATTTCACTCAACGAATTCTCAACTGGTGGAGGTTGGTAATGTCATTGATTCGATGTTGCTGCATAGCCAGAAGGTTTCTAGTTTTGGCTGGTTGCTCCCTTTATCGTACTCTGTGAAAGTTGGGATATAGGCTCTAGGTCTCCCAAGAACTTGAACAGGATGACGTGGGTATAAAAAATGGACGAATGGATGATGGCGATGATAATCTTTCTAGGTTCAGGTTCCGACTGAGGAGTTTATCAGAACTGAACATTAAACAAAGAATTTTTAGGAAGGAATAAAGTTTTTTATTTAAACTGGCACACCACCAGAATACATTGAACATCATCATGACTAATTTTATTTAAAAAATAAAAGCACCAAGGTCAACCCTGCTGCTATGGAGTAATCTCATTCAAGTACATGTTTTACCTTTATTTTTGCATTTTCCTTCCACCCATACATTCTCTATACCTGCATCTTCCTGGGATTCTGGAGCCTGAGCTATCAACTAACTACTAGGTGGGATACACCTAGTAGTTATTTGTTACTAACTCCATCACAAAGGCACTCAAACTACACAACAATGATATAACACTGATTTCAAAAGATCTACACATGATGTGAATTATCCCCAATTTTTATGTTAGAATGTAAAAAATTAACTGCACCTTGAGCCTACTCAAATCAAATCATATTATCTGCATGTACTCCAGATGAAAGTCTCAACAGTTGTTTTGATACTCTACATTTTAAAAACATTTACAAGCAGAGTTGAATCTGAATAAGTGAAGAGTGAATAGTGATAGAACTGTCCTCTAATCTCCCCACTGAGCTACATCATCTCTCCCTACAAATCATCTTAGAAGAGAGATTATGAAATACACTGTGGTTTAATCTCTTCTTCTTTGAACTTTCTCTCACAAAGCTTGTTTATAGCAACCCAGTCTGGAAAAAAAAATAAGACAAATGCTCTTTTTACTCACCCAATTTATAGTAATAATGGCAGCCATATTCTTAAAAAAATTCAAAAAGAAATCTGTTTGCAAATGACAGCCAAAAGCTGCAAGGAGGACTAGCTGAGCCCCGCTGGGACTGCCACTCGGGCTGCTGCCCTCGGCCATCGGCCACTCGCGGTGGCCCAAGAGTCAACAGGTGGCCCGAATCGCCCAGTGCAACAGTATATGTTTGCTAGTGATTCAATTAGTCAGCTTGGAAAAGTTGTGAAATGATTGAGGGACCCAGCTGCTGCAAAAGGTAAAACTCCAGACCCTGGCTAGCAGCCTTCAGCTGCTTCAGAATGTGTAAATAAGCTTCTCCCATGAACCTTTCCTGGACAACAAAAAAAAACTAGTCTCAGGGGTCTTCTGGTACAGTTAAGGATTATGCTCTGTTAGGTCTTTTTCAAAGCTTCTAAGTTCATTTTAACAAGTGTGTTATGTATCACACCATAGACACAAATGGTCAATTGAAACACCAGGCCCCTAATAATGCATAAATGTACTGTTGATGATTAAGAATTTAATTCAGCCACTATAAAGTGCAAACTGTTTTTTTTTTTTTTTTGTTTTGGTTTGTTTTTTTTTGTTTTGTTTTTGCAGCAGCAGCAGTTTCTAAATATGCTTGTTTCTGCTAAAAAGTTGGACATTTTAACAAAGGGGGTCAATAGACACTGAGTCGGTATTGGTGCAAGTCCTTAGTGGCCATTGGATGAACTGCAAATGTTCTTACTTCCGTAATGGCTTCAAATCTTAAAGCCAGATGTTGTCCGTTGTGCTGTAATCATTATGCTGCAGATGTTTGTGTTGACCTCTGTCGCATTCTAGATCAGATTTGGACCAGAACATACATAGATGGAGTTCATAAGCCGGAATCCAATGTGAATATTTTTAATTTAGTCATTTTATAGTTTTATTCCAGCAAGGAAATAAAGGGGAAGCTTTGTAGTTATACAGGGTTTCGAACATCGGCCAATCAGGAGAAAGTGGATTTTTACAAAAGGGGGCCTCAAAGAATCCAGAGTCAACAATATCTCTCAAAGATCCACAAAAAAGGCAATCTGTCTGTAAGTGTATTTTACATTTCACACATTTATGCAGGGTTCATACCTTTCTTTTCACCTGCCACCTTTTCAGATACACAGGGCCACCAATTTATTAGGTATACCAGATGTGCCATATACAGTGGACGGCGAGGATATACGCTATCCGGAAAAATTGCTGATGGTTTACTGTGTGAGAGTCACTGGGTGCATTTTCTCTCAATATCCGGGCCTTTGTTGGCTTACAAACACTAGGAAACAGAAACAGTGTGATCTCATTAGCTATCAGAGGTAGGCAAACTTTTGCCATTAAGCCCAACTGCTGTCTTTGTCAAACATTGACGTTTAAAAGACAGAAGTGTAAACGGATTTCATTAACGATAATCTGTTAAAAATTTAAATAAGAAAAAAAAAAAAACTTCACATGCTCAGGTCCTGGTTTTAATTTTCAGTTTATTGTTGCTATTGTTTTGTTTAGTTTTTTTTTCCATTGTATTTTATTTGTGAGTCATCCTGTTAAGATTCATGGACAAGTTGGTGGAAACTTAAGCCTTGAGCTTTTATACCTTGGAACTAGTTAATTGTTGCTAAACTTATCAAGTTCCAGCTAGAATACAGTAAAGAAAAAGAAGTTTAATCAAATATAATTTTTTAAGAGAGCTAATTTGAAAACGTTTCTGAGATTTTAGTTGTTGTAGTTGCACGCAGCGTCTATGGGCTGTTCTGGCCCTTTTTGTGTGAGAGATATGATAAAAGTGGAGCATCTTTAAGCAGTTAACTGTTAAAACAATTTGTTTTCAGTTACACAGTATTTGTAAAACATGTGTCTGTTTCCCCACTTTGACATCCAACATTTTGTCATCTATGATAACATAATTATGGTGATCCCAGCTTGTGAAAACTTCATCAGGGTGTTACTGTTTCTTCACTCAAACTACCAAACTAAGACGGTACCATTTGTTTACATTCATTTTTGGATGGTGACATTATGTATGTTTACATACAATGCAAGTGGAAAGGTAGATTATATGTGTCAAAACTTATGACTGGAGCAGGAGATTTGGCCAACACTGCATTATTGACAGAATATTACATATTTAGGACTATATGCACTGTATGTTCAAAAAACAAAGGTAGCAAAAGAAATGTATTGTATTTAATAATATGAGTGCAATATAAGGTATAAAAATTAAAAAGTGCTAAACTATTTGTTCTCCACATTCTTTATCCCTAATCCTCAAATAAATGTGTTCAAGACTTTTTGGAATGATATGATGGGACAAAGCCAAAGGTCAAAACTGGATGCTTGTCATCTTTAGGCCCTCAGACGGCACTAGATTAAAAACAGGCATGATTTCTACTGGAAATCATTGCATGGCGTCAGGAACACGTCCAGAGATCACTGTCAGTTTGCTGTATAATCCACGAATGAAACTTATAGCTCCATCATGCAAAGAAGAAGCCATATGAACATGATCCAGAAACATCACCATCTTCTCGTTCATTAGAAAGGTCTGAGGCAAAATGGAAAACTATTCTGTGATCATAAGGTACAAAATCTAAGCATTCGAAATTTGAAAATTCGAAATTTGAAAAAAAAAAAGTTTTATTAATAAACATATATATATATATATATATATATATGCTCTCATGCATACCACGTCTCTTTCAGGGAAGGTCTTGCATATTTCTGCATGACAATGCTAAATCACATATTGCGTCCATCACAACTACATGTCTTTGCAGAAGAGTCTGGGTGCTGAGCTGTTCTGCCTGTAGTCCAGACCTTTCACCAATAAAAAGCATTTGGTGTGTCATGAAACAAAAAATCTGGCAACAAAGGTCATGTTGTTCAGTTGAGAATAAGTAATGGGTGTATGTGTTATGACCGAGAATATCTAAAGATCTTAGAGACTCCAACACAACACTTGGTCTTTGTAAAGGATAACAATATTTATTGGTGACGTACGGGATTAAAATCTGTACAGATCCTTGACGAGGGAGGCTGACTTCCAGGTAGGTAATCCAACTGGAGTCCAACTGGTGTGTAGTCGTCAAAAGGTGGAGTGGAGATCAGAAGGTGGGATGGCTCTTGAGCTGGTCTTGACCAAGTGCCTCCAGTTGTGTAGATACCAAGCCGATGGGTGAAACTGGCAGTGTTCTCAGACTCTTTGGAACTGGACTAGAAGACCACAGGCGTACTCTATTAGTATTAACACAGCAATCAGCCAAAACACGGTTGACTGTTGGCTGTTGGCTGTTCAAGCATAAACAGTTCCTCTGCTTTTCACCTTAGATTAGTTCATCTTTACTCAGTAGACTGAATTTTGTTTTTTATCCAATCTAAACTTGGATTGTGTTCACTGCTACAGTCAACTGAAATGATAGCGTGAAGTGGAAACTATCTTTTCACTTAGCTCTAGAAGGATGACCAAATGTGATTTTTTAAAATTTTTTTTAGTTGTAAGTAATTTTTGTGTTTTTTTGTTTTCATTTAACAAAGCCCAGACTGACATGGTCCAGAGACCACTTCTGGCCCTTGGGTCATATTTTGCCCATGTTTGCCTTTAAGAAAAAAACGAAACAAAAAAACGTAAGAGTTTTAAATGAATAGAAGTTTGAATGTTGGAAAATAAAACAAAAATTAATGAGTAGTAGGATTAATAAATTGGGTTTCGCTGGAATGTTATTGCACTTTTACTGAATTGAACTGGACTGAATAAAGTTAAAGTTGAAATAAAACCGTTTTTACATGACTTTATAGCCACCATGACTACCCTGTTACTCACATACTGATGTTTAGTGGTGTCAATGTTCAACGTGACAACAACCAACACAAAGTACAGCTAAACCTTTAGTCTGGAGTATTCCAAAAATTCCCTTAATCAATATTCTGTCCTTGTTCTTGTTGATGGAAAGCTTTATATTTAAACTTGATCTATTTTTTGATTGCATCGCTCCACTTCTGCTTGTGAGTGTTTGACAGAGCAACAGTCTCTAACACAGATAAAGACAGTCTCTGGGAAGATAAAATTAAATTAAACAAATTACTTTATGGAATTAGCGTTAATTCTTGGCTTCAGTAAGCGAGATGAAATTGAATGATAGTGTGCCTCTTACGCTGCTGATTGATGTATTTCTTTCACATGCAAAGGTTAATTTCGGCATTCCTCTATGGCCTCCAGCAGCTGCTGGATAATCCTCTTAAGCCCATGTCCTATTAAGCTTTTAAAAGCTGGTATGAACTGTTCATTTTTTAATAACCATGTCACATCAAGGGTACAAATCTCCCCCACTCACTGCATTTCATCTGCACGCAGCAAGCAAATGGCAGCTTCAGCATCAATAAAAACTGATCTTCTTCTGCAGCAGAGTCATCTTTTGCTCGTCACTTCTCTTCAGTGAAATCTTTTTCACACATGTACTACTTCTGTGAGACTTTCTAGGCATGACAACACAAAAATTTAAATCATTTTGACTAAACCTTACCATGCTTGTTTCCCAGTTTGAAATTCAGATAATATCAGAAATAACTTATGTGTCCAGAGAATTTATGGTGGAAATGTGTGGTAATGATGCACCTTTTTCTTCTTGCCTGCATTTTGCTTTTTACTGTTTTGGTGACGTTTTTGGCTTTAGGGACCCATGGGGCATGACCACAATCAAAAGTCACAGTTAAGCAGAGGAGGATTGTGTTCACCTCACTAATGTTGTTCTGCATAAGGTAGCCAAAATGTTTGCGATTTTTAATGGCAGAGTGTAATTTTGTCTCTATATGTTTTCATAGTGTAGCTGTGTGTGGATTTGACCTTGAAATCTGTATTCACTCAGTGAATTACAGCAGACATGGTCCTGCATCTGTCCTGCCCTGGATCAAATAAAATGCCACATGTGCATGCGTGTCCTCTGCATACGCTTCGGTTTTGAAAGCGGGGCCTGGTGACCAGGATCTCGGAGGCTTTCCTATGGCTCTAATTGACTTTCACAGGGTCGGCACCATGTAGGTCTTGCTGGCTCTGCCTTATCTAACAAGGGACTTACATGCCATCACGTATGTGATGAATCACACAAAGTAGTTAGGTACTGTGCATTTCAGCACTTTATCTTTTGAGCATAAACTGGAAATAGAATTGTTTGGGACCACAAAGATTTAATCATATGCCAAGAAGGAAAAGTTTGTTCAACCAAGAAAGAGTCAAACAGGAAACTTGGCCTATGGCTGACTGAAAGGGTATGAAACCTGACCTTAGCAATGTGGATTTTCGTCACATAAAGGCCAACAAATGTTGAGAGCTTCACCAGTGTTTTTGTTCAATTCATTTTGTCAAGTAGTTTCTGCCAGATCTTTCCACGAAGCTACATCCCCTCATCAGCATAACACACCTGCCTACCTTAAGTTCAACGTGATTGTGGTCTTTGTTTTGGAAGATTGCACCCTGTGGGTTTGGGTTCAAGTGGAAATCCTGGCTGGCTCATGTTATGCTTGAGTCCCTCTTGCAGGCATGTGTACTCATGTGTAATATGTTGCAGGTGACCCTTGACTACAAAGGTTGGCGTGTGTGGTGCAGTTTATGTTGTATAAATTACTATAATCATCTAAATCATCCTTTTTTCACTGGGGTTGCACGATAATGTCATCGTTAAAACAAGTTCAGCTCTATTTATTGATCTCCAATTGTCACACACAATCTCTTGAGTTTTGAAGGCGTTTGTAATGACAGGGTATTCAACCTCACCACACCACTCACTTCTTACACTCTGAACTTTGTCCCTGCTTCTGTTCCTCTTTACTAGTCATCTTTGTTCTGTCATGTCTTGCATGTTGGTAAATTCAAAACAAAAAACAAAAAAAAAATAATCACAAATCAAAACAAGGCCAATTACAGACGAAAAGGAAGATATAATAATAAGACTTTTATTTGCATATTTGTTTGAAATGCAAAGCAAGCAGTGGATAATATGAAAACTTGCAATAAACCTGCTGGTCCATGACAGATTGGTAAATGGATTGTTTCTGAATGTGTTTTTTTTTTTTTTTTTTTAATATCCAGATTTAATTTGTTAACGTCAATATTTATTTGCAAGGTGTCCATGTCCGTGGCTACACAACCACCCCAAATCATCACCTCTCCACCACCATGCTTGACTGTGGGTATGTAGTGATTCTGATGAAATGCTGTGTTTGATTTTCTCCAAACATGATGTCAGGGATTATGACCAAACAAATACACCTCGTCATGAATTCTTGTGGTTCAGATGTTCAGATGCAGTTTTCTTGTTTTTTTCTCAGATGTGCTTGAGTCATGCTTGGGGCACTATTTTACAATCTTTAAAGCATCTGCTTCAAATCCAGTTACAACCATTATTTACATTGTATTTACTTTGGTTTTAATAACACGATAACTTAATCTAACTGAAGTGAGGTGTAATTGCAATCCACCCTCCACCCAGGGCAGCTGCCCATAATGCCCATAATGGTTGTTTTTTTTCTACAGCAAAGTTTTAAGTGACATTTGAGAATGTATTTCTGCATTGTGGTGATTGGTTCCCAAAGTGACATGTTGTCATGTGGTTATATCAGCTACTAAAAAGCAAGGGATCAGAGATCACAGGTCTCCAGTAGGCTATGTGGTAGTGGCCTTGTGCTTTAAGCACTGAAAAACCTCCAAAATCTTTGAAGCATTTAGTTATTTTATGCACTTGTAGAAGTGGAAATATGTACATGCCTTCCAATCTTTTTTTTTTATCTTCTTGAAAAACATTGTTTTTAAGCATCTCAAAGATTTTGTAATATTTTCAGACAAAATGGAAATCTTCTGCCCAGCTTTACTCCTTAGATAAAGGTCATTTTCAAAACCACAGACTATAAGATGAAACCATTATGACTCAAGTGTGTGCCAAGTCTCTGTCTTGACAGAGCAGATCATAGACGCTTTTAACAAGGAACTTGTTAGTCTGTAGTCGAATGCACGTCTAGTATAATAAGCGGGTTTTTATTCAGTCATAGATCTCAAAAAGAAGTTAATTAGACAGCCAAATGTATCCATATCCCAAAAGCAAAAGGCAAGATCAAAAACAAAAGTGGAATCAAAAACACAATGAAGCTTACATGAGAATATGCTGGGCCGCTTCACACAATGAATCAAGCCAAATTGGCAAGGATGAACAGAGCACGCAGACGCAAGGGACAGAACAAACTGGATGCAGGTGCGACTGATTAGAGGAAAATAACAGGGAGCAGGTTAGCAGAACACAAGGGTGGAAATAAAAGCAACACATACTAAATACAAAAAACAGACTTCGAAAAAAAAAGAGAAACATAAAACAGACATCGACAGCATAAACATCTTAGTGATGCAAGATAAATACCGTGACTTTAAAGTGAAGCCTTCCTCTGTTTTTCTAGTTACCGAGTTTTAGTTTTTTTGTTTTCCCAGCAGAGCTTCAAGCTGTGGAAATCAAGCCTGTAACAGATAGGAATGTGCGTAAGAGCCCTTCAACCTGATGTAAAAGATCATGAAAAAAGCTGTTTAATTTCCACACGTAACTCCATATTTTGTTGCTTTTTGTTTATCTCTTTCTAATTCATACTAAATGCACTAAATTCTTCTGTTCTGCTGTTAAGACTGATCATAAAACAGCTGTAGTCTTGAACCATTTGTTACACAGTCAGGTTTTGCATTCATGGGTTCACGCTGTCAGTTACCTTTAGGTTTGTGCATCGGCCGGTGCCACTTAAGATGTCAAGCTAAAATCCTCAGACAGACCTTGGCTAACTTATTTTTCTTAGCCCCCAGGTGCCAGACTGATAGAATCCCTTTTAAAAACAGAGAGAAATGTTTCTGAATGACCCATACACAAATTGCAAGGTGTGCAATCCAGTCTTGTACCGTGTTGCATTGCAGGATACCACAAACTACTAGATGTGCATTGTTGAAATTGAATGTCACAATTTGATCAAATTAAAGTTAAAGAAAATTAAAGGAAAAAACATCTCAAGTTTGCTTTCTATGGTATTCTGACATCTGCAAGCCTTGTACTCTGTGAGGGGTTGGTTCATGCCACATTTCAGAGTATTTTTGAGTGTGATGAAAATTCAAGTGTTCCAATCACTTCCATGGACACAGGTGTATAAAATTGACCACATAGGCATGCAGAATGGGTCGCTCTCAGGAGCTCAGTGAATTCCAGCGTGGAACTGTGATAGGATGTCACCTGTGAAACAAATCCAGTAGTGAAATTTCCTCACTTCTAAATATTCCACAGTCAACTGTCAGCTGTATTGTAAGAACATGAAAGTGTTTGGGAACGACAGCAACTCAGCCAGTAAGTGGTAGGCCACGTAAACTGGAGCGGGGTTAGCGGATGCTGAGGCACATAGTGCAAAGAGGTCGCCAACTTTCTGTATGTCAAGCGCTACAGACCTCCAAACTTCATGTGGCCTTCAGATTAGTTCAAGAACAGTGCACAGAGAGCTTCGTGGAATGGGTTTCTATGGCCGAGCAGCTACATCCAAAACATACATCACCAAGTGCAATGCAAAGTGTCAGATGCAGTGGTGTAAAACACGCCGCCACTGGACTCTAGAGCAGTGGAGATGTGTTCTCTAAAGTGACAAGTCGTGCTTCTCCATCTGGCAATCTGATGGAGTCTGGGTTTGGCAGTTGCCAGGAGAACAGTGCTTGTCTGCGTTGTGCCAAGTGTAAAGTTTGGTGGGGGTGGGATTATGGTGTGGGGTTGTTGTTCAGGAACTGGGCTTGGCTCCTTAGTTCCAGTGAAAGGAATTCTGAATGCTTCAGCATACCAAGACATTTTGGACAATTCCCTGCTCCCAACTGTGTGGGAACAGTTTGGAGCTGGCCCGTTCCTCTTCCAACATGACTGTGCACCAGTGCACAAAGCAGGTCCATAAAGACCTGGATGACAGAGTCTGGTGTGGATGAACTTGACTGGCCTGCACAGAGTCCTGACCTCAACCCAACAGAACATTTTTGGGATGAATCAGAGCGGAGACTGAGAGCCAGGACTTCTCGTCCAACATCAGTGTGTGACTCCACAAATGTGCTTCTGGAAGGTTGGTCAAAAAATCCCATAAACACACTCCTAAACCTTGTGGACAGACTTCCCAGAAGAGTTGAAGCTGTTATAGCTCCAAAGGATGGACCGACGTACATACATACATACATGCATACATGCATACATACATACATACATACATACATACATACATACATACATACATACATACATACATACATACATACATACATACATACATACATACATACATACATACATACATACATACATACATACATACATGCATACATACATACATACATACATACATACATACATACATGCATACATACATACATGCATGCATACATACATACATGCATACATACATGCATACATGCATACATGCATACATGCATGCATACATGCATACTTGCATACATGCATGCATACATACATACATACATACATACATACATACATACATACATACATACATACATACATACATACATACATACATACATACATACATACATACATACATGCATGCATACATACATACATGCATACATACATGCATACATGCATACATGCATACATGCATGCATACATGCATACTTGCATACATGCATGCATACATGCATACATGCATACATGCATACATACATACATACATACATACATACATACATACATACATACATACATACATACATACATACATACATACATACATACATACATACATACATACATACATACATACATACATACATACATACATACATACATACATACATACATACATACAGGTTTGACAGCCTGCTGGAGAGGGAGGCGCTGAGGCAGCTCACTGAGGAAAAACGCAGTGCTCACTATGTTTTGTCTTTTAGAACGTATCTCATTCAGCATCTCAAATTCAAAATCCATAAATTAGTCATTTTGAAAGCATGATAGCACATTTAACAAAAAGAAGAAAGCTTTACTCCAAGATAATGTAAACAAGTCTGCTGAAATATTGGTGGACATACTTTGCCAATCCAAATTGTTGGTAGAGAGATGTCCCTACCATCCATACCTACATATATGCCCTTGGTAAATACTACTTTATACAAAATAATGTGCAATCTACAACATTGCTATTTTTCAATTTTTATTTTACTGTAAAAATCACTGACTAGCTTTCCCCCAGTGACAGCTGAGATAGGCTCCAGCAGACACTCACAACCCTGTGGGTGGCTATGGATGGATAGATGGATGGATGGATAGTAATACAAGTGACTATTATGTGTTCTTGAGTAGAAATGAGGAAGATGTGTTAGGCCCATTACATTTAGAGTAGAGGTCTCATTTTTCTTTGTGATGGACTGTTTACCTGTCAAAATTGTGCCTTTCTTCTTGCCTCTTGACAATGCAGATAATCTCCGGTCCACCCATGACCCTGTCTATGATTGAAATGAGTGCAGAAACCAAATCCACGGCTGACTAAGTTAGAACACATGTTAGGGGCCAAACGACACTGAATCTGCCCTTTTTTCAGATCTGCTGGACAGGATGTTTGTGAACTGTAATTCACATCAGAAGGGGTAGTAAAGGGTTTTGTACTGTTTAACCCTTGCATTGAGAGTTAATAATTTTATTCTGCACAGGAGGATTTCGGAAAAAGAGTAAAGAGCAGAAGAAGCACTTTCCTACTTGCAGGATTACAGTCCAGACAGACAGCAAAAACCTCCAAAATCCCTTAATCCTAATGTATTGTCTGGACATGTTATAGTTATGGATTCCCTTGTACAGCATTCATAACACCCTCAAGAAGTTTTATATTTTGAAATATTACACAGGTATGTATTGTTCACTTTTAAAGAAAAAAAAATCATAAAAGTGGTACAGTATGCTATCTGATCTGGTAGTGGTTGTACTGTAATTTAAAACATAAAAACTCAAAACCCAAAGAAGAAAGGCCATTAGTTTTGAATTTATTAAAATGAACCAGAAAAAAGTCATATTTGATGATCACAGATAAACACAGACAAAACACAGGCACGCACGCACACACACTGATCCACAAACACCCACTAGACGCAGCATAAGCTTTTTATTTTAAATCATTCTAATTGCAAGAATAAAATAAAAAATAAGACATTTGCATTTGCAGCAATATACTATAATAAAACGAACTACTTAGCAGTTGCACAATAGGACAAATGTTAGAATAACACATTGTGTAAGACTGATGCAATCTTAACACTTGAAGGTTGTGGAAAAACATGCTTAAGTAACACAGCAGTGTTGAATAAAAATGCCACAAATCAAAAACTGTTGCTTACTGACGGATGTTAAAGCCAGGAGTTTATACAGTTAGGCAATGTTTCATGAATCATCAGCTGGTAATTAACTGACACATGCAAATGTCTGGATGTCGCTGCATAACAAATAATTAAACATGCATGTGCATGCATAAAGAAAATGAATGAGCATTGCTGCAGACAGTGATGGATCAAGAGATCAGTTAAAATGAAGTCTGTGTATCTTGCAAGTGGATTACTGTGTGGGGAATGAAATACATACATTTAAGAGGACAGAAAATACAGTCCAGCTTTTATTTGTATAACGTTCTGGGAGGATGGGCAACGGACAACACTCCCATCCCAAAGGAAAGTAAATTGGGGCAGGCCACACAGATCCATCACAGCTCATTTTCTGACTCTGACACACAGCTTTATTGTGTGAATAAATGTGAAAATATTTTACAGCTGCTCACTGGGGGCTGGGAAGCAGAATACAGACCAGGCCTGATTCTTTTTTTTAATTCTTTCCAGATATTTTTAGTTTTACAATCGTACTTCTGAAAACTCAGTTTACCAGCTGAGGCAACGTGGTGAAAGACAATAAAAAACAAAATCCGAAAGATTTCTCTCTTCTCTGTCTCACACACACATGCGCGCATGCACACACATGCACACAAACAAAGGCAAAAAAGGCAGATTTTATTCTAAGCTAAGAGCAGAAATGAGTATTAAATGCAGATTTAAATTCCATGTTAACAGAGCCCTGTTTGGCTTAAACATAATCCAAACTAAGAGCTGAAATAAGAGACATGTTGTTAATGTCACAAAAAGCTGTTTAACAGCCCTCATCAGACCTCATCAGAGCTGTGTAGAAAAGTGGGATTGATTGTAATTCATAACTTACAAGTGGAAAAATTCCTTTCTCCTTTGCAGCTACTCTAGTAGAAATGATGTAAAAGATTTTTGTTTTTAAATTTAAAAAAGATAAGGTTGGAAGATGGGGGCTGTGTTTAACTTTAAAAGGTTTGTCTCTCCTGAGAAAAGTGGTATGCAGTGTTCAAGCATCGATAATTTCTTCAGGCTGAAATGTTTTCCAACCTAGTTTGACATGGAATGCATTTTTTCAAGAATTGTCAATCGTTCAAAGAACTTAACATTTGATTCTCTTCTATACTTCAAAAATGGGTGAATAATACTGCTGCTCCCTTGGAAATTGAAGCGGTGACTTCATTTTATTGCTTTGCAGATCCTGCAGCTGCATATTTGCTATAGCATGTCAGCTCACATGGCTCTTTTCACGACTTTAAACGGCTTTGGAATGACAAAATAAACCATGAGTCAAAATATCATTCTGTTTCACTTTTCTAAAGGACTCTGTTTCTACAGATTGCCACTGGAGATGGTGGAGAGGAGAGAAGTTTCTAAATGCCAAAAAAAACCTTCACAGGACAGATTGTTGGGCTTAACAAAACCAACATAGCTACTTAGAGGCACCTGGCAATTAAAGCTGTTATAATTACCATCTATGTTCTCACAATGAGTCAAATAATAGTAATAATGTTTAATCTGAAAGTAGTCGAACACAAAAAATAATAACCCGTAAGTGAAGACATGCCTGCCCCATTACATTTTATGGGCTAACTGTACCGTCACTTAACATATGGTTAATTTAGCTTTGGTTTTACACAGTACTACGTAAAGCACAACATTTTTGGGTTACCTTAGCAGTCTAGCTCAAAGTTGAACATGACTGACGTGTCACAACAAACACGGTTTCAGCTGGTCCGCACTTAAACTCACTGGACACAGGAAGTATGCTACAACGTCAACGTTAACCTTGCAGACTCAGGACAGCCGACATGAAATCGAGTAACGTGTGATTGTGTGTCAGTGATCACATAACTTATAGCCTCCGTATGTGGGACATATGATTCATGCGTCAAGAAATTTTGTGCATTCGCAAAATTCTTCAACACCCTTGCCACACTACAACAATTACCAGCGTGCTCTTGACTTATGCAAAACCTACCCCTAACTTATTCGACATGTGGCAGCATATTATTCATATGCTGGCTAAATCATCAAGGTGTTACAGGGCCTTAACAGAACAGCTGGGCCAGAACTTGCTTGAACGTCAGAGGGCCTTGTGTAGGTCAGTGCAGCAGTTGACTGCAAGTAACCGGTCTGAAAAAATCTCCTGCAGTTACAGGCTCCCTGTGTGTAATGTTGTGTTGAATAAGACATTAAATGCTGTATTAAGAAAACAAGAGAAACACTCTTGTCAAGACATTGATTTAATGGCCTAACGTACCATCTCCAATGGCATTGGTGTTGTTTTCTCTCCTATGACTGCAAAAAAAAAACCACAAAAAAAAAACGTCATCTTCTAGAAGTGGGTCTTAGTCGTATAAGGTTGCATTTTAACTCTGGGTCTGTATTCTGCCCCCAAGAGGAGACCTCCAGTATCACAGGTACTGCGCACAAAGAACTGAAGTAAGAAATGTTTGTAATACAGGTGGTTGTGTATGTGAACACCCCAGGACTCAAGGTTCCTCAAGATCCCAAAAAAAAAGATCCCAGACTATACAAACTCTACACATGGTTTCCTAAAACAAGCAATAGAACAAATTTGAACACAGGGGAAAAGTGAGGTTATTTAAAGCAGTCCATCATTTTACGTGTTTAGCAGCCACAGACATTTTCCCTGCAGGATCTCTTTCAGGGCCAATTTTGAGCTAGAATAAAATTTGAATTTAGAGGAAGGTGTCCGGTTTAATAAACTGTCAGGCTGGGCTCGATGTTGACTGATTAGGCTTTCAAAAAAACAAAAAAAATAGCATAAGATGAAAGGAACTAGACTGTTCCCTTAAATATATTAACAAACATTTGCAAAATAGCCCAATAATAGCATTCACAACACCAAAGCTCACAGACTGAGAGCCCTGTGGAAAAACGTTGGCAGTTGGCTATTAAAAAACTGAAACAAATCATCTCAAATCCTTCTACTATTGTAGATTTGGCCCAACTTCTATAATTAAATTTCAATCTTAAAAAGTAGTTTAGTTTAGTTTAGTTTAGTTTAGTTTATTTTAGTTTAGTTTAGTTTAGTTTAGTTTAGTTTAGTTTAGTTTAGTTTAGTTTAGTTTAGTTTCACTTTGTTTCACTTTGTTTCACTTTGTTTTATTTCTTTATTTCAGTCATAAAACAACTGAAAAGGTGTAAGTTAAAGGCAAAGCTTATTTTACCCATCTTTCATGTAATACATAAGATAAAAGAATTGTATTAAACTAGAAAAGGCTGCACTTTCTTTAAAAATGCAGGGTTGAATGCTGATGAGCGAGCTGAACTTTGCTGAAAAAAACCCTGAAAAGCTGAACTGCTGAAAATCAAAGAAATTGCTAAAGCCAGGAGAAAATTTGAAGAATATGGCAAAGCTCAAACATTTGACAACTCTTAAGATGATGACAGAAGAGAGGTGTTGAAGCCCGGAGGAGACACTTAAAAGAGGATCATTTGCTAAAGAGAAGAAGATGGGCTTAAGACAGGAAGACAAATTGAGGAGAGGAAGATGATATTAAAAGGGATAGATCAGCTGAGGTGAAGATCAGATGAAGCCAGGAAGAAATTAGATAAATAAATAAAACAAGTTGGCCTTTTAAAGAGGAATATCAGCTGAACAGGAGAATAAGAGCTGAAGACAGGAAGAAATGCTGAAGAACATAGTAACCCCAGGAGTGGTATCTGAGGCCAGGAAAATCAGTCGAAAACAAGAAGATGAGCTTAAGAGAGGAAGATCGGCGGAAGAAGGAGAGAGGTGGATGAGTTGAAGGATTTAGCAAAACTCTAGCAGAATGAGGGTGGTTTTTTTAGGGTGGTTCTGGTTCTGTTCAGGGATGGTTCTGGTTGTTTTTGGGGTTGTTCTGGTTCTCTCTGAGTTGGTTCTGGTTTTCCTCAGGGTGGTTCTGATTGTCTTTAGGGTGGTTCTGGTTCTGTTCAGGGATGGTTCTGGTTGTATTTGGAGTTGTTCCAGTTCTCTCTGAGGTGGTTCTGGTTTTTTAAGGTCGGCTCTAATTGTCTTCAGGGGGATTCTGGTTCTGTCTGGGGTGGTTCTGATTCTGTTCGGGGTGGCTCTACTGAACTCTACTGAAAAACAAACAAATTGCTGAAATCAGCTGCAAATGTAAGGAAAATGATAAAACATTTGTAAACTCTTATTAATTATGGAAAAAGAGAAAGAGTAGTAGAAGATAGGAGACGACATTAAAAAGAGGTAGATTTGCTGAAAAAAAGAAAATCAGCTGAAGATACGAAGACGGGCTGAAGTGATGAAGTTGGCCTTAACAGACAAAAAGCAGCTGCAGAGAAAACGATCAGCTGAAAAGAAAAAGATAATCTTAAGAGAAGAGGATAAGTTGGAGGTCTGCTATTAGAAGTCTCCTCAAGTACAGTGGGAGGAGTCCAGTTGCTACGGTAACCAGGGAGCTGCATGTGTAAGGAGTCTCACAGCTCTCTGTGGGTCTCTCTGTCAGCTGCTTGACTGAGCAATCTGAAGCCTGCGAACAGAAGATCATATTTTTGAAATGAAAAGTGGTATCTGCAAAATTCTTGTAGTGTGCGAGGCAGAGGTCTCTCCCGAACGCAATTATGTAAATTTTTATGACACTGGGGTTCATAGTTTGGGATTTAGAGCGAGTTAAAAAGAGCGCGTAGATCATCTATAGTGAACAGGTAATCTGGCCTGCTCCCAACATTAGAAGATTATAGGCACTCTCTGAGCTCTGGGCTTATTTGAAAACAAAGTAAAAGGCACAGTGCCACAAAAGTCACAAAATATCTTCTTTTTGATATATATAATTTATTGAGGATGAGCAGAAACTGTGGACGACACAGAGGTTTGTTTCAGAATTTTAAAGATTATTCATCAACCCCAGAAGGTTGGTGTGGATGACATCATCCGGCTAGGGTGTAGAGATGTGTGAAAAAAAATCATAAAACTTAAACCCCCGTTTCTCAAAGGCCACATGGACACACAGCTTTATTATGTTGTAGTCCAAAGGACCGTGAATCTTTTACATGGTGTCTCTAAGTGAAAGTATGCGGAAGTAGCAAGATCCCAAAGACAACAAAGTTTTTCAAGTTTTTGAAGGCTCCTCAATTGGATCCATTATAAAAGCTAAATTTATCATAAAAAGGCTAATATTTCAAAAAGTACAAAAGATTTCAAAAAGCTGAATCAATTGGTATCAGTTTAACGTCTTGTAAGTAGTTTAAACTTTAAATGGTGTTTCTAGCTGAAAGTATGTTAAAGTAATGAGGTCTAAAGTGGGGGAGGTTTTTCAAGGATTTGAAGATTTCCTCTTTACACTTCTATGGGCCTCAGTTTTTGGAAATCCTGGAATATCTTAAAAAGTTTAGGGGTTTGAAGTCCAAAAATTCATAGCTTAAAACGCCTTAATGAGCTACTGTCAACAAAGGACTAAGGTCGAGAGCTGAGGATGCAGGTGCAGAGGCAGGTTAATGTAAAAAAAAAAAAAAAAAAAAACCTACACAAAAAAATGAACAAAGAAAAAAATAAAGATACAACCCATCACTGCAGTGGTGCACTAAAATCTTAAAGCAAAAACAGGTTCAGGAAAGAAACATGGCACAAATTAAAAACCGTCAGAACAAAGACAAAGGTCTGGCAGCGAACAGAGAAAACCTTGAACACAAATACAACAAGCGGTAGTGAATAATGTGTTGCAGGTTTGGAGATAACTAACAAAACCCAGGTGTGAAAAGCAGACGGGGAGCAACATTTAACAGAATGCAATTTCTTTAAAACGAAACAGGAAGTGAAGCAAACAAAAAGTGCATAAATGCAAAACAGATTACAAAATAAAACATGAGCAGAACAGAATACAGAACAATGAACTGGGACCAGTTGCTGTCTAAACAAGGAACATGAGCTTTCCCAAGATTAAAAAAAAACAACAACACAAAAAAACAACCATACAAAACAAAACCACAAGATCTCAACAAAATCACAACAGTAATCATAAAAACGTAATTCTTGATGGTAATTCCATTCTTCCTTTTTTTAAAGGCATACTCATTTTTATTTCCCTTACTTTTCTTCCCTTTTTTTCCTTTTTCCTTTATTCGCCGTGATTCATTTTTTCCCCCGCATAAATATGATGGACATTATCAAGTTTCTTTCTGGCTTGCGATCCTGACAGTGATTTTTAAGTTTCCTACCTCTTTGTGGCACTTAATGGAAACCTAAAAAAAATATATTGCCCTCCTTCCCATCAACAATATGGGAGCCCATCTGTTATTATATGTGAATGTGCCTCATGGGGCAACAGAAAATATTTCTGGGCTTTCTGGCCAAGACTTCCCACATGTCTGTAGATCCATACTTGATCAGAAAAAGGCTGATGACAGGGAAAATCATTCCCAGGCAATTGTTGATTATTTCAAGATCCTATGTTGCGCAGTGTGTTTCATATCCGTTCCTATCCTTTCAATCTTTAGATGTTCAGACCATTCAGACATGTAAGCCAAGAGTTGGCAAACATAAAGCATAACAACAAATGTCATGTGTGTCATGAACTGTGGACGTCATTATACAAACCCGTCTCAGTGCGCATACTCTAATCACGAATCACGCTAATCACGATCACGAAATTCACCGATATCCAACCTGGTGTTTCTTCATCCAGCTGACGTGGTACCAGAGTCTTGTTGGGTGTGTTACTGGATGCTTTTTTTTTTTTTATGAGTAGAGTTGACACTTGCTTGCTTGTTGCATGCTTTTGTTTCTGTGTTTCAGTTGATGTAAACCCCAAAGAGAGCAGTCCTTTCATCAACAGCAATGCAGCCACTGATGTGGAAAAGAGCCAGCAGTATGACAACAAGAGCATGGCTCTATTTGAGGTAGGAAACAGTCATCAGTACCCATCAGTGGTAGTTGTGAAAACTGTGCTTACTGGTGTGCTACGGCCTGAAATGTCATTATCTGTGTGAGTTCTTCAGGCATAACGAAAAACACTGCCATTACTACAGATTTCTCTGGTCTGATCTAACAGTGCATTTCTTTGTTTATGCTGCAGGAGGAGATGGATACTAGTCCAATGGTTTCTTCTTTGCTCAGCACACTGGCCAACTACTCCAACCTGCCGACTGGCAGCAAAGAGCACGAGGAAGCTGAGAACAATGAGGAGGGGGCACGTCCTTCTAAGAAACCAGTGACGGTAGAGTGCCCCGTGTTACCTGTTAAACACCAAACTACATCAGCGGCGTATTTGTAGTTTTTGTTATTGAGAGTAATGAAGAGTCACAGACAACAAAAGTCACATGTCTGCTTCCAGTGCCAGGTTTAACCTTAATTAGACATTCAAAACTATTGACTGTACAACATTTATAACATACGCGTTGTTTAATGTTGATAACATTTCAAAAGTTGTTACGACTGATAGCCACTAAAGGCATTAAATTGTTGTTGGTGTAAAATTCTTACTGATAAAAGTTGTTTGGGGTATGTACACAATTATCACATGTTTCTCAGGGTATTTAGACAGTTGTTATATTAAATGAAGACTAGAAGTTTCACACTGGTTTTATCCACTGTGGACAAAACACCAGAACTGACAATTCTCTTTTTCCATTTAATCTTTCTTTCCTCACATAAGAACCAAAAGGCTATTCCTAATAATTTAAACTTGTAATGTAAGTTTATTGTTGTAAATCAAATTCTGTAAAAAAAAAAAAAAAAAAAAAAAAAAGATCTGCCAGCAAATAAAAAAAAGAAATGAAGTTAAATGAAGACTCTGAGAAAATAAAAGTGCTTTTGTCATCATCTGCTCACAGATGAGCAGAAAACCATAGACGTTCCCACACTGTGGACAGTGGATTGTGGAATGACTGACAGAAATTCCGTAATTCAGCTGTCATCTGAAAAGTCAGTCAGTGGATTTCCATGCTGATTTTATTTGCCAAGTTAAATCAGAGTGCGGGCAGCGCTGTTGCTCACAGCTAGAACGTTTCTGATTTGAATCCTGGCTGGAGCCTCTCTGTGCGGAGTTTGCATGTTTTCCCTGTGCTTGTGCGGGTTTTCTCTGGGTGCTCCGGTTTCCTCCCACACTTCAAAAACATTCATGTTAGACTACTTTGTGATTCTAATTTGGATTGAGTGTGAATATGTGTGGTTGTTTGTCTGCATACGTGGCCCTGTGATGGAGTGGCGACCTATCCGGGGTGTAGCCCGCTGACGTCTGGGCAAGACTCCAGCAGATTCTTGAGTCCTCAACTGGAAGACGCATAGATACTTTCTTTTTATTACCAAATCTATTAGATAGTTAGTCCTGCAGGTAATTTAACCTGAACCAAGAATTAAACTTTCTGAACTGAAATCATGGGAACCATGAAGGCAGAGAAGAGTCATTTTTTTTACTCCCTCTCACCATTACTGGGGGTGGGGGGGGTCCTCTGATTAAATATATATATATTTTTTTTAATAAATGTTCATATTCTTTACTAATGCATCCAAAAAAGTTGCTCTTATAAATGAAGTGCCAGAAGATTGGTGAATTTTGTGTCAAAGAAATATCCACTAATGTGTGCCACGTTGTTGTTGCTTGTGCATACACGGCACGTGAAGTGTAAAGCCTGGTCTCAATATTCCGACTGATCCTCTCCATCTTACTCTTGGTTATATTTGTTCCCAGCTTTCCTGTTTCTGTAGCCAGTTCTCTCTTAATGATAGCCTGGCTTTGTCAAACTCGATTTGCGGTGTACCCCCCCGATGGTGTTCTTGCCTTGCCGAAACTTTATTTTCGCAGGCAGATTCATTTTAACAGAGTGATAAAACTGAATTTACAGCTATGACCTCTGGATTCATTTATTAATATTCATTCATTGAGCCAACAGAGCTGAACAAAACAAATCAGTTGTTTTACAGTATGTAACAACATGCTCCAGTGTTGTGACACAAATTACCCCTCAGCTCCTTTCATTTTTGGCAAGAAATAAATCATCATTTAATTTATGGCTTTGTTTTTCACGTTCAATTTACAGATGTACGCATTTGGAACCACTAAAATATAAGAAAGTGCCAGGAAACTCTTTGTATTAGAAAAGAATAATCCTCTTTCTTTGGACAGTCCTAATGTCATGAATTTCAAAGTAAAAGTAGCTTTTACAAGGCTTCGAGTGAACAGCAAAGTGCTCAAAAACAGACATCATTTTAAACATTTGTCCTGAAGTGTACGATGAGCTCAATAAAAGTGAGACCTGAAAAACTATTTACATTCAAGGTTGTTTTTTTTTTTTTTACATTTTTTTCCAGGCACCTCAACTGGGCACTCTGATGGGAGTGTACTTGCCGTGTATCCAGAATATTTTTGGGGTGATCCTCTTCCTGCGGATGACTTGGATGGTCGGGATCGGCGGCGTCTTTGGCTCTTTTATTATTGTTTTCATGTGCTGCTCCACGGTGTGTAAAAAGTGTAAAAAGTGCAGCTGTTCCTGTCGTGTTATATTTGTTGTTTAAAACAAAAACTCCATCAAACTATTGTTGGTTTTCCACACAAAAAACAGAAGTTTACTTTAAAGAGAAAAAAAAACAAAACAGTTAATTGAGACAGTACGCTGGAGTTGCTGACGTGCATGCACAGGGTAGTAACTCCGCTTCTCTGGACAGCACAAAGCCAATTACAGGAGCATGCGGGTGTGAAAATCAGTGTGCAGATGTTGACGTTGAAACATTAAATCCTGGCAAACGGCATTCTGCTAATAAATTGTGTAACACCTTGCTAACAACACATGCACTCCATTAGAAACTGGTGCTCAGTTGACAAAATGCTTCCAGATTTACCAGCAGAAAATGAAATAAAGAAAACAATATAATGTGCTGCATTGCATATGTTCTCCATGATATACGCTTTTTACGGTTTATTTGCAATCTGAGTCATATTTTGGCCGATTGTGGATTATCTTGAAGATGCTGGTCAACTACTGCGCTTGCTGAAGGAGGTATTGTCTCAAAAAGGAAGATGAGAGCATTCATGTAACTGGTGTGATGATTACACCCAACAACCAGCGCTAGAGCTGCACTCCTGTCACAAGAAGCACAAACTGTAAGACTGAATAAATATAATGAAGGTTGAAATAATGTTCGGGGAAAAAGTAATGGATTTGCTCCAGTTAAAGTTTGTTTGTTTATTGTTTAAGTTGATACGACAGGATACACGCCACAAGATGCAAATAATGAAAAGCTTTTGTCTTTTCTTTTTTCACTGAAAGAGAAGAAGAAACAAAAAACAAAAACATAATCATCATCACACTAAAAATATTAAAGAGAATATAAAAGTCTAATAATAAGGTTTAGCTGATGTCATTTTAATGTAGGTACATTTTGAGTAACATTTTCATTAAAGCATGTTTTTTAAAGAGGAGAGAGAAAGTGCTCAAAGTCTTAAAATAGTCCATTGTTTTATTTCAGAAGTTTCCTGAAGAGTTTAATCTCTCTAGCAGTTATGTCAGCATTGTAAAATAAATGATTATCTCAGTTTAGTTAGGTTTGTTTTTCCTTCAGCCTTGTTTAATTAATCTTGCCCATTTGCTGGCTTTCACGAGCCTTTGGTATTTTGTTTGCTGCTGTTTTTAGACCATGCTCACAGCCATCTCCATGAGTGCCATTGCAACAAATGGAGTCGTACCAGGTAAGCGGAGGTCCAGGGGCCCAGATGATCTCAGTGTGTTTGACGGAGCAGCGCGTTAATTCCTGCCTCTGTTTGTGTCTCACAGCTGGGGGTTCCTATTATATGATCTCTCGGTCCCTGGGGCCAGAGTTCGGCGGAGCCGTGGGGATTTGCTTCTATCTGGGAACAACCTTTGCTGGTGCCATGTACATTCTTGGCTGTATTGAAATTCTGCTGGTAAGTGGTTTTAACAGTCAAATAACTTGTTTCCCCATGTTGCTGCTGCACATCTTGTTTTTATGGGTTTTTTCTTTTTTTTTAATAAAGGCTGCATACCAGACAGATATGCCTGTTTTAGGGTCCTAGTGCTGGTTTTCTGGCGTTATTATGAGGATACTTAGGTGCTCAAGCACATATGTAATTTAACTGGTTACAGCTGTCGTCTTGCCACTTGAATATGTTAATTAGTTTCTTGTAAAAAAGACAAAATAGTTAACGGCACTGGGTCATAGATGGATTTCTTTTTATTAACCTTTGTCAAATTTCCTGTGCAGCTGGTAATAGTGAGTTTTTGAACTTGTGCTCAAGAAGAAAGTTTGCAGGTAGCATGATGTGAGATATTCGTGTTTAATTTAAAAACTTTTCAATAAAATAAAATAAAAATAGAAATGCTTAACAGCTGCATCAGTAACATACACTCACTGATGGTAAAAAGAAAAAAAAAGGACATTTAAAATAAAAGCCTATTTGCAAACAAAAAGACATTTTTTTGTAAAACCATCAAGTAGGTGAAATGTGCTTTAAATTTTGCCATATTAAATATTTAAATTTAAAAAAATAATATCACAAAGTTTCATGGAAAGTAAGAGCCTTTATCCTCAATTAAGTGCTTGAAATTGACATTTTTCAATATTATAATATTATTACTAAGCATTTTACTTCTGTTAAATACATTTTAATTGCATCAAGGCCTGATGCAATAAAAATGTTTTAATTTTACGAGTAGTGGATATAACCTTTGGTTTCGGAAAGGAGCAGTTCTTCAGGAAGCAAAGCTGCAGGGGTGTTGTGTGCACCAATTAGTGGTGCAACCACTAATTGGTGAGTTAAAGGTAAATAGGGCAAAATATTAAAGGTAAATAGGGCAAAATATTTTTTTCTCTAAAAGAATTTTTTTTTTTTAAATCATACCATAGTGGGTTAGTCATTCAAGCTGATGAAAACAGTGTTACATTTTCACAAAAATATTTTGTTACGTTCATATTGTATGGATCATGAGTGAGATAAATGCCTTGACATTATATAATATAATCTTCCCGCAATGTTGTACTGCAAGTTGTTCTGTGGTTGGATTTTCATGGATTATGAGAGAAAGAAAGAGAGAGAAAGAGAGAATTAGTATTCAAAAATGATGAGTGAGATAAATCTATAGTACTACACAAAGAGCTGAACTTTGAACTTTTGTCTCATTGGGATCTTACAGTGATGTGACATGTGTTTTGAGCAAAAACAGTTTTGTTGCAGTGGTTGTTGATTTGTTGTGGCAATAAAACAAATTGAAAAAACTGAACAGGACAATAGTTGAAGGGGGAAGGAGGATGGACGTAACTGATTGATCAGTGACTGTTTATGAGTGACCACCACCAACTGAAAACCTCTTAAAACTGTAGACTCTTGCAGAAGTGTATTATATTTGTGTTCTACAAACCTTTTCCGTAATTCTTTGCCTCTCACTCAGATTGTAATTGCATGATGTTGTTGACGTTCCCTCACATTTTTGGAAACATCCTAACCTTTCTCGGAATAGGGTTTGCGTGTTTCTAATATTAGAACCCAACCACCCACCCAAATTTGGGTTTTAAAAACGATGTGTACAAATTGATTTTATTTCTAATTAGGTTTAGCTTCATCACCTAATCTTGTTTATCACAGTCCTCTTCATTCTCTTCCTTCTTAACTGCCATAATCCATTTTATTCTGTGTCATTCAAGCAGTAAACACATAATTGATGTAAAAATGTGTCTTAACTCAAATTACTTTAAGGTGGTGTCATCACTTTAGCCCATATTCATTTTAAACAAGTGTTAAACAGCTTGTGTTGTCCTCTCTGTCCGCTCTTTCAGATTTATATCGTCCCTCAGGCTGCCATCTTCAAGCTCGAGGGCCTGGAGGGGCCGGAAGCAGAGGCAGCTCTGCTCAACAACATGCGGGTGTACGGTACAATTGTGCTGAGCTTCATGGCGCTGGTGGTGTTTGTTGGGGTCAAGTACGTGAATAAGCTGGCGTTGGTTTTCCTGGCTTGCGTCATCCTTTCTATTGTGGCTGTTTATGCTGGAGTCATCAAGACGGCCATTGACCCCCCCGTCTTTCCGTAAGTGGCCCTCTCACAAGTCCACGGGTCTGCTGGGAAGTTAAGTGTACATTAATATTGGCAACAACGTTTTGCTGGCTTTCTTTGCAGTGTCTGTCTACTTGGAAATCGAACTCTGCTATCGAAAGGATATGATATCTGTGCAAAGTTTATCGAAATAGACAATGAAACCATCACCACCAAGCTGTGGAGGTCCTTCTGTGATTCCGATTCTCTCAATGCCACCTGTGACGAATTCTTCACCAACAACAATGTCACAGAAATACAGGGCATCCCAGGGGTTACTAGTGGCATCCTGGCAGGTAGTTTTTAAATTGTATTGACCTTGTGTCACCCGTCACAGTTTGATACCAATCGCAGTGTAATGCAACCTCAAAGTTCATTCTTATTCACTCATTTTATTTCAGCTGCTTTTCATTTTTCTTTCTAACAGAGAACCTGTTTGGTTACTATCTGGAAAAAGGAATGGTCTTGGAGAAACGTGGACTTCTATCTAACGAGGATCCTGACAGTCCCACGACCACTTCCAACCGTTATGTCCTGGCTGACATCACCAGCTTCTTCACTCTACTGGTGGGAATATACTTCCCCTCTGTCACAGGTTAGGACCCTATGGACGATTAAATGTCCCCTACCAGCTTGCATGGTTTTTCAAAATGTAAGATTAAAAAAAAAAAAAAAAAAGAAAAGCTCTGAAATACGATGCAAAAACATCTAGATTATCACCCTCTTAGAAAATATGTGGCTCTGGATCATGGGATCCAGACCAAAAGTCCATGTCAGCTTGGGTCTGGATCTGACACAGTCATTTTTGGTCGATTAATGTAAAATTACTTATCTAGTTCAAAACTTTCACATAACACAGACATAGTTGATGTCAGGTGTTTTAAGGCATATGTGCATAAGGAAATCTATTTTTGAGAGGAGAATATCAGTTAGAGGGAATTATCACAGCATTTTGCTTTCTGGGTGGCTCAGCTTGACTAAAAAATAAAAATCTGATTAGTCTGATTAGCCAGTCAGTGGTAGTGGCAGGACTGATGATGCCGTCATTGTCAGATGGTGGATAATACTGTTTAGTAATTGGTTTGAGATTATACCCTCTCCCACTCAACAAGTGAGAGTGGAGAGGCTGATGAAGTAAAAGGGGAGGTTAACGTCTCTCTGTTTACGGCTTGTTTTTGCTGCCCCCTTGTGTACAAAAAAAAGAAAGAAATTAAAATGAATAAGTCCCTGAAGAGATCTTCGTAAACCTTTATGCATTAAAAAAAAACAAACTCTGAAAGATCCAGCAAGGCAACGCCATCTGTTTCAGATAAACTGAAGCTGTCAGCTGCGTGTCATGTGAACGTATTGACAATACGTTCACATGACACGCACTTTTCTCTAGATTATAAAGGAATATGCAGGTTATGCTCACAATTATGATGTCTGTTTTGCGGTGACTTGCCTTTACAGCTCTCCATGTTTCATCACTGCTTCCAGGAGATTCTGAGCACATGTTCCATAAACCAGAAGCTGGTGGGGTGATGGAGAGGGGATCAAAATGATCTATGTAGTATTTTCTATGAAAATAATGAATGAATAAAGCATAGAAGCTGCACTTCTGTTATAATTATTAGGCTTTGGTTATTCTATATGCAGCATGCTGTTTAATTTTATACATTTACAGAAATCATAAAGTCAACTGATCTGCAGCGACGTAGCCATCCTTCATAGGCTTCCCCAGTTAAATGTTTTTGTTCATTTTCATTTTCATTCTTTTCATTTTTATTGATTCATTCCAGAAATGTCAAAACCATTGTATAAAGCATAACAACGTTAACACTAGTATGAATCTATAAATAAATAAATAAATAAATAAATAAATAAATAAATAAATAAATAAATAAATAAATAAATAAATAATACATATAAAGTAATCCAGAAAGTGATCTAATATTTTTAACACTAAATTTTAGAGTTGTAAATTCACATCTAGATAGATATTCACATCAAACTACACACAGATACTCACATACACATTACTATACATACTATATATACTACACTATATACTACATATACTGTTCTATATACTACATATAATGCACTCTACACTACATATACTACACTCTACACTACATATACTACACTATACACTACATATACTACACTATACACTACATATACTACACTATATACTACATATACTACACTATATACTACATTCACTACACTATATACTGCATATACTACACTATATACTATATATACTACACTGTATACTACATATACTACACTATATACTGCATATACTACACTATATACTACATATACTACACTATATACTACATATACTACACTATATACTACATATACTGTTCTATATACTACATATAATGCACTCTACACTACATATACTACACTACATATACTACACTCTACACTACATATACTACACTACATATACTACACTCTACACTACATATACTACACTATATACTGCATATACTACACTATATACTACATATACTACACTATATACTACATATACTACACTATATACTACATAAACTACACTCTACACTACATATACTACACTACATATACTACACTATACACTACATATACTACACTATACACTACATATACTACACTATATACTACATATACTACACTCTATACTACATATACTGTTCTATATACTACATATACTACACTATACACTACATATACTACACTATACACTACATATACTACACTATATACTACAAATACTACACTATACTACATATACTACACTATATACTGCATATACTACACTATATACTACATATACTACACTATATACTACATATATTACACTATACACTACATATTTTACACTATATACTACATATACTACATTATATACTACAAATACTACACTATATACTACATATACTACTCTATATACTGCATATACTAAACTATATACTACATATATTACACTATACACATCATATTTTACACTGTATACTACATATACTACACTATATACTACATATAATACACTATATACTACATATACTACACTATACACTACATATACTACACTATACACTACATATACTACACTATATACTACATATAATACAGTACATACTACATACACTACACTATATTCTACATATACTACACTATACACTACATATACTACACTATATACTACATATACTACACTATATACTACATATACTGTTCTGTACACTACATATACTACACTATATACTACATATACTACATTATATACTACATATACTACACTATATACTACATATACTGTTCTATATACTACATATACTACACTATACACTACATATACTATACTCTACACTACATATACTACACTCTACACTACATGTACTACACTATATACTACATATACTACACTCTACACTACATATAGTACACTCTACACTACATATACTACACTCTACACTACATATACTACACTATATACTACATATACTACACTCTACACTACATATACTACACTACACTACATATACTACACTATACACTACATATACTACACTATATACTACATATAATACAGTACATACTACATATACTACATTATATACTACATATACTACACTATATACTACATATACTACACTGTACACTAAATATACTACACTATATACTACATATACTACATTATATACTACATATACTACACTATATACTACATATACTGTTCTATATACTACATATACTGTTCTATATACTACATATACTACACTATACACTACATATACTACTTTATACACTACATATATTTCACTATATACTACATATACTACACTGTACACTAAATATACTACACTATATACTACATATACTACATTATATACTACATATACTACACTATATACTACATATACTGTTCTATATACTACATATACTACACTATACACTACATATACTACACTATACACTACATATATTACACTATATACTACATATACTACACTATATACTACATATAATACAGTACATACTACATATACTACCCTACACACTACATATACTACACTCTACACTACATATAATACACTATATATTTCATATAATACAGTATATACTACACTATATACTACATATAATACAGTATATACTACACCATATACTACATATATTACACTATACACTACATATTTTACACTATACACTACATATACTACACTATATACTACATATAATACAGTACATACTACATATACTACCCTACACACTACATATACTACACTCTACACTACATATACTACACTACACACTACATATATTACACTATATACTACATATAATACACTATATATTACATATACTACACTATATACTACATATAATACACTTTATACTACATATACTTCACACTACATATTCACACCCACATACACAGTGCACCCCAAGAGGACCCAGACCTCCACCCAATCCCACCATGCTTCACTCTGACACCAAAACCACCCGAGCCCAGTCCCCCCACCAGCCCTCATCCAGCACCCCACAATAACAGTGCGAGAGCAAACCCAGGCGGTCCCCCGACCTGCACAAGACACCACACCAACACAAGCACCCAGACCCCTAACAGCAACACCCACAAGCCAGCCCTAACACCACCCACCTCCCCCCGCCAGCCCCAGAGAACTATCCTCTTCCCCATACAGGGTGAAAACCATAAACCATACCATTGCTTTTTCATCTTGCTCTTTTCACAGGGATCATGGCTGGCTCCAACCGCTCCGGTGACCTGCGTGATGCCCAGAAGTCGATTCCCATCGGCACTATAGCGGCCATCACCACCACATCGACTGTGTGTATCCTTCACCAGTCCGAGGCCGACAAAAAAGAAAAACAAGATTGATGAGCGCCGATTAGTGACACCAAATAAGCCATGTGTTCCTTAACTGTGTTTTCCCCAGACATGTCATGCGTGGTGCTGTTTGGTGCCTGTATAGAAGGAGTAGTACTACGAGACAAGTGAGTCTGATGATTAAAACGTTTTGAAAATCAACAAAAATTATAATTATAAATGAGAAGTTTACATGGTGCATCTCTGGAGGAAAGTAATTCTGCAATGGGTGCGTTGTCCCAACCTTAAATAACAGAACTGTGAATCACAGCAGCGCTTTCGGTCGCCAGTTAAGAGAGCTGATGGTAATTGTTGATCAGGATCAGTTAAAACTGAATACCTCTTAAATGCTCTTCAGGTTTGGTGAAGGGGTCAATGGTAACCTGGTGATTGGTACACTGGCCTGGCCATCTCCCTGGGTCATTGTGTTTGGTTCCTTCTTCTCCACCTGCGGAGCAGGACTTCAGAGTCTGACAGGAGCTCCACGTCTGCTTCAGGCCATTTCAAGAGACGGCATCATCCCCTTTCTTAGAGTGAGTCTCTTATATTTGGGCCGGTTTGTATATCTTATCATCAAAATAGCTGCTAATGAATGCATTTTGACAGAAAGACTATTCATTAAGTACTGAAGTCAGAAGACAGAAATCCCAAGATGCACAAATAGTCATCTTTCAGTCTTGGAAAAAAGGAAGACAAATTGAGGAATAGTAGCTTCAACATATACATTTGTTTACTGATGTTATATCTTAGCTCTTTTTAATATTTGCTTGTAACTTAGCCTGGACATTTCTTAGCCTTTACATTTGACATGTATTAGTAGCAATTTAAAGTAGATTAACATATTATCCTGGAGCTAAATAAAAACTTCTGTCTGAAGGCAAAGTTGAAGCTGGGGGAAGGCAAACTAATGAATCAACTCGCTGTTGCGTCATGCTGTTGCAGGTTTTTGGGCATGGCAAAGCCAATGGAGAGCCCACCTGGGCACTGCTGCTCACAGCCGCCATCTGTGAGATCGGTATCATCATCGCCTCCCTGGATTCAGTCGCCCCGATCCTCTCCATGTAAGGGCAACAGAGTGTGTTCACTGCTGAACACAGCCACTGCGCATAAAGTCATGGCCACCGTCTTAACTTTCCACTGGTTTTCTTTCTTTAGGTTTTTCTTGATGTGCTACATGTTCGTCAATCTGGCCTGCGCCCTGCAGACTCTCCTGAGGACGCCAAACTGGAGGCCACGCTTTAAGTTCTACCACTGGTAAGTTTGTGTTTCACCGATGACCCTGAGAACGACGTAGAACTTGCTGTTGAAATGTGTCCAGTGGAGTTCAGTGCAAATAAACAAACTATATTTGCAGGAGCTGCATGTGCCAAAATCATCTCAGCAAGAAGAAGCTTGCTGGAATGTTGTCGGACTATTACATAAGGCTGAAAAACAAATCCTGTTCACAAGTAGTAGTCGTTGGTGTGTTTAATGCAGTGGTGTGACATAAACTCCCTTTCAAACCCTGTAAAACATAAAACATGATGTTTTTGTGCCTTACAGGGCTCTGTCTTTCCTGGGTATGAGCCTGTGCCTGTCGCTCATGTTTATTTGTTCCTGGTACTATGCCATAGTTGCCATGGGAATTGCCACCTGCATCTACAAATATATTGAGTTCTGTGGGTGAGTAAATGTTGCGAAAAACAAACTAAATTGATCCAGATACATCATTTTCTAATTTAAAGCGTGCTGTGAAACAGAGCTGAGAAGGAGTGGGGTGATGGCATACGTGGTATCTCGCTCAGCGCAGCACGATATGCTCTGATGAGGCTGGAAGAGGGACCGCCGCACACCAAGAACTGGAGGTGACTTCAACCCAAGTTCTTGTTTTGTAGCTATAACATTTAAAAAAAAATGCACATTTACCACTAGGCCTTTGCGTGTGGATTTCTCACTTTCTCTGTGCCTTGTTTATTGTAAGGCCTCAGATCCTGGTTCTGGTGAATGTGGATGCTGCGCAGAATGTTGAGCAGCCTCGTCTGCTCTCGCTGACTAATCAACTGAAAGCAGGCAAAGGTCTTACAATAGTTGGTACCACTGTTCAAGGAACCTTCCTTGACAATTACGCTGAAGCCCAGAGAGCCGATCAGGTCTGTAACACCGCTTTGACAGAGATCAGTCTTATTACTTTGATACGCATACATCAGGTTATACAATGTTAAGCACCACCTTCCCCAACATCTGCATTCTCCTCTCCCTGCATCTGCAGTCGTTGCGCAAGTTGATGGAGACAGAAAAGGTGAAGGGCTTCTCTCAGGTGGTTATCTCCTCTAACCTGAGAGATGGGACCTCCCACCTGATCCAGGTTGGAGGACTCGGAGGCCTGAAGCACAATACCGTTATGGTCAGCTTTCCCTGTAACTGGAAACAGCCAGAGTGCTACCAACAGTTAAGGAACTTCATCGGTAAGGCAGCTGGTGGTAAAACACAAATAAACATCTAAGCTGTCTGATAACTGTGGTTTTGGTGTGCTTTTTTTCTGTGTCGATAAAGAAAAAGAAAAAAAAAAACATTGTTGACCCTGCATGCCAGACAGGGATCTATTTATTGAGACATAAAAGGGTGTGTGAGTTCTCCTCTGTAATCTGTTGATGGGTTAATAGAAAAATGCTCAAATCTGTTGCTGCAATGTGATGGGATGTGATATTCTCTGTTTGTCTATCTGTCTGTCAAAAGAAGACACATTTAATGACACTTGTGAAGCAGGGGAGCTGAGGAAACCATTAAACTGCAGTTTGGGTTCTCTTAACTTTCTTTAAAATGCATAAGTAGGTGTTTGCACCAAGTCTCTGTCTCAGTGCCTTTCTAGTTGAGCAATCGGGGCAATGCCAAGAAGATCCATACGTGTCTAATTACAGAATTTACAGGCAAAAGCAAAAAGTCTGAGTTGTTTTTAAAGGGTATAATTATTATCACATGTAGGTTCAATGTGTGGTGGCTGAATCGCTCTTAGTCACAGGAAACAGCAAGATGAAGACAGATTACTTAAAGATTACAGATTATTAAACTATCCAAACTTCAGGTGCACATGCTCACACCACTTCCTTCTTCTTAACTCGTGACAACATTAATCATTCAGAAGCTATGAGTTTGATGACATTCAGAGCATCAAATGCAGATAAAACAGACGTTTTCCCCTTATTTAACAAAACACAAATGTGGAGAGCTAAACATGTAAGGATATAATTAATGAACAGCACTGGCTCACATATGTGAATAGTTGACGCTGCGAACAACCCAAACGTGTTCTTGTAACATACTGAACTTCTGAAACTTTCAGTTAAAAAATGAAATCAAACATCCATGTCTTATTTAAGTAAGAATTGAGAGGCTACATTTTAAACTTTAATTTAAGTGCATCATACTTTGAACGTCAAGTGATATAACAAAAATATAATAGGCTCTTGAACAATCGGGAGCTCTATAATTTTGTGGTTTATGATCACAGAGGACCAGATGTTGTGGGGCATGTACCTGTTTTTTATTCACAATAAAGATGAGCTGTAATTATTACAGATTAAATCAGAATACACATTTAGAGCCAAATTGCTCTTCCACATCCTGTGTGATGCTGCATGAAGAACACATTGATATACAAGTTTTAACTTTTTTTTTTTCCATTGTTTTCTTTTTTTTCACAATAAAATGCATCTGGAATCAGAAATATGGGTTTAAAATTAAATTTGAGTGGTTATATCTTTAACAGATTTGTAATAATAATCCAGTATGTGCTGGGCACTACATCTTATATTGAGTTTATGCACATTACTATGAAAATATGAGGTGGCACTTTTCACCTCTTTTCTTTATTGTACATTTCTTTTGTTCCTGTCCAGAGGTGGTTCGAGAGACCACTATAGCCAGCTTTGCCTTACTGGTTCCCAAAAACATTGCCAGTTATCCATCCAACGGAGAGCGCTTCACCGAGGGCCACATAGATGTGTGGTGGATCGTTCATGACGGAGGCATGCTGATGCTTCTGCCCTTCCTGCTGCGCCAGCATAAGGTAGGAAACCGGCCTCTGTGTGCTTTACACTTGTGTGGGTCAGGGAAGTAGGTTTAAATAAAACAAGAGTTCACATTTCAGTATTAGTGAAAGATAGTGTCTTTAGGTGTGGAGGAAGTGCAAGATGCGCATTTTCACTGTGGCTCAAATGGATGACAACAGCATTCAGATGAAGAAAGACCTCATCACCTTCCTCTATCACCTGCGCATTGATGCTGCCGTGGAAGTGGTGGAGATGGTGAGAGAATATGTCTTGCACATCATGGGTTCACAAACCCTTAAAGGAGAAGTCTTTATTTTGTGTTCGTTGTTGTCTTCTCATTACATTAATGCAAATATGTTATGCTGTAGCATCCATAATACAAATCAAATTGTATTTTCCTCACAAAGTTTGACAATGACATCTCAGCTTACACCTACGAGAAGACCCTGATAATGGAACAGCGATCGCAGATCCTCAAACAGATGCATCTGACTAAGAATGAGATGGAGAGAGAGGTAAAGACGAAAAGCTGGTTTTGTTTATACCCGGAACATGTGAGCATGACGGTCATTTTGGTGTTTTCATTATCACTCTCTGTGATTCAAGTAAAAACTCAGAGAACTGGTTCATAAAAGGAGTCTTTGTCTAGACTTCACCTAACTGATTTGTTGCAAAAGAAATTATTACCAGGGGGGTATCAGAACGCCAGTAATATGTTGCTTTTTTACTCTTGCAGATACAAAGTATTACAGATTCTTCCCGTGGGTCCATCCGGCGTAAAAAACAACCTGGCTTGCGACCACAGCACAGCGTAGAAGAGGGAGCGACTGTGCCAGAAAAACCAGAAGATGAGGTAATTCTGCTGAAATATCCTCCACTGTTGTATGCTCTCCAACCTGGTTTTTGTCAGTGTTATGTGACAGGCCTGTTTCATCTCCAGAGCAGATCCTAGCAGTGTTTTTCCCTGTCGTGTGACTTTCAGGGGTTCAGCGTTACTGACAGGAGTCTCTTTTCGCTCTTTCACCCTGTCACACTGTCATGTCACGTGTTTGTCTCTCAGTCTGAGGATATCTCCAACCCAAAACAGGTACAGCTGATCCACAGTAAGAGTACTTCCACACCCACCAGCCCAACAAGCCCCACCTCACCCGTCGCCCCCCCAACAGGAGGCACTGCCACCTGGGCGGACGGCAAGGGTGCCGACAAGGGGAAGACCCTTTCACCAACTACACCTGAGGCGGCCAAAGACTTCTTCAACATGAAGCCGTGAGTGGCCAGGCAGCTTCGCTGCTTTCTTTTTTTTTTAATGTGTCTAAATTTGTATACTTTAGGAGGACAAAAAAGAAAAACAGAGACATAAAGCAATAACATTTACGTAGCCTTTTTTGCACTTTCACTCATACCCTGGAGGAGAAATAAAACCTGCTCGGTCAAAACTGAACAATGGGGACTTCCCACCAGCGAACCTCCTGCAGCCAGATGGACACTTTGCCATTTCAAGTTTCCAAAATGCTCAGGAGTAACAACTAAAGTCCTTTATGAAAGAAAACCCTTAAGAAGAGAGGTGAGAAATATAAGCAGGGGACAGGTGAGCACTCCAGGAGAAGGCGTGACGAGTTGACACAGCAACCAAACCAGCAGGGGAAGGATTAGAGACTGGCCAACATATACACATGAGCTGACAAGACGCAGATGGAAACATTTACGAAGGAAGCCAGAGGCAGGGGCAAGGAGGGAGGAAGGGAAGAACAAACACAGAGAAGAAAGGCAAAAAGCAAAACAACAAAACCCCCATCAATGGCTTAAAAAAAAGAGAACACAGGAAAACCAAGATTAACAGAAACACTCAACCATGAGACATAGATGCTGCTTTTCTTTAGCCTTCCCTAGATTTGAATACCGGGATATAACTATATTGTTGTCTTCCAATCATGCTGCAGGGAGTGGGAGAACTTGTAAGTATTACGACGCAGTAGTGAGACATGCTGTCTGAATTAAATAGCTGAAAGGCCAATTAGTGAACTAAACCCACTGGAACTTGTTTCTTGCATTAGGAACCAGAGCGATGTGAGGCGCATGCATACAGCGATGCGACTTAACGAGGTCATCACAAAGAAGTCCAAGGAGGCCAAGCTTGTCCTGCTCAACATGCCCGGACCCCCAAAGAACCGAGTGGGTGAAGAAAACTGTATCCTTCATCACACGTCTTATTTTGCCTGTTCGAACATCTCACTGAAAGAAAAGAGTTTTGCAAGGAGGCTGCATGAAAATTTGGAAAAGAAGGATAATCCCGTAAAGCATCTGCTTTCAGTTCATTTGAATGAATATTTGGTTACTTTTAGGAAGGGTTGTGTACCGCTCGCGGACTTTCATCCTTACCGTGGTGACAATTGTCCTACAGGATGTGATCATTTTGGCTCGTTTTATAATCGTGATCCTTTACCCAGAACGTCTCAGACATGGAGTTCCTTGAGGTGCTCACTGAAGGTCTCAATCGGGTCCTCCTGGTGCGTGGTGGAGGGCGCGAGGTCATCACCATTTACTCCTGAGGGGCTTCCTGTAAGAACTCTGGCTTCCTCTGCCTCTCTCGTCATTCCGGGAAATCCCCTCTCACCTGACAAAACACGCTACACTCAGACTGCAGTGTTTCCAGATGACTTTTTACTCACGTAGACTCTGCCATGTATGTTACCTTTAAACCTGAAAAATGTTAGGGTTTAAAAAAAAAAGCAACTAATTTAATCTTAGACTATGCAAGTTTTAAAACTTTTCTTTTCCTTTTCTGCACTGATGAATCAACTCACTGCTTTCAACTTTTCCCAAACTCTCTCCCTTATATTTTACAGTAAAAAGGTTCTTTTGTTTTAATTTTTACTTATTTTATATTTTCCCATTTTGATGTTATTTATATATTTATTCATCTAACTCTGTCTGTCTGTCTTTGTTTGTCATAGTATGGTTGGATGCTCTGTTTAAAATAATTTGGCATGTTTCATGGGGACCTTTCTGAAATCCCTCAGATCAAATTGGATTTAGTGCCCTAAATGTAAAAATTCGATCTGAGTGTCATTCCTGGCTTGTCCTAGTTTTGATCAGAAAGCAACGGGTTTCACTTGTTCTTCGTCAGCACCACTTATAGACAGACTGGCAGACATTGGCATTTAAAGAATATGATTACACATAATTGATGGTATAATATGTCCCAAAACTTCATTATTTGATTTTGTTGTCTCCCACAGTTGGATTATGTGGTTTGGATAATTATGATGTAACACAAATGATTTATGCTCAATGTACGTTAGGTATTTAAATTCAATTAAATGATTAAATATTACATTTCTGTAAATAACTGTGAATGTTTGGTATCTGGTGTGACCTCTATCTTCAGACATAATTGCAACTAAATGAGGAACTTGATCAGGGTGGATCCAGCAAGTCATTCCAAACCATGATAGTGCCACCACCATGTTTAACAAACAGCATAATGTTTCTAAGCTGGAGTGAAGCTCTTTCTGTCTTTCCTCAAAGAGAATCACATCCTTATAGTATTTACTGTTGCTGTTCAGCATTTCCAAGACGGTGGCCTTTCTCACGTTGACCCATGAGGGACAGGTCTTTAGTTGTTCAAAAGTTACTTATGCTTCACTTCTAGGCTATTTCAGATCTTCATGCTGGATTGATCTTTGTTGTCCACTATTTCTAGTTAGATTGACAGTGGTTCTCAATTTCTCCCATAGTTTTTTAACCTTTCCCATTCTGATGAGCATCAACAGTAAAAATCATCAAAAAATCTCCTTTCTCCATGTCACGATTCGCGTACACAAACATATGAAATCAGACTTGACAGATTTGTGCTCTTTAAATGAATGAGGTGCTTACCTGCAGCTGAATGTCTTTGAGGTTGACACAGTTTCACATTTCACATATATACTTTTTGAACTTTGTGGAAATCTGATGGTATTTTAAGTTGTATTTTTGGCAAAAAAACATATGAGAGCATTAGCACTGTTACATTTGTGTACTTATAGTCATTTTTGGATTTATGAAAGATGATAATAGATGATATTAAAATATGTTTTAGCCCAGTACATGCAGATTTTAATCATACGAAGAGTGCTTTTAGTGTATATAGTTTATGATTTTAGTTTATATGACTTCTTCTTTCCTATGGTCCCTTAGTGCCGTGAAGTATTTAGGACATTCGGAGTCACTTTTACATATTCTAATTTCCTTTAATTTATTGTTCAAACATTGTTTTTGACAAACCTTTTTGCAAAACCTCACCTCATCATAGATAAACCTTCTTATTGGTGAAATCTGCACAGAGGCCTCAGTGTTTGCCTCACGCGTAACCAACAACAGACACCGTACCTGTTTCTGTTGACTGTGTCAGTTTGCAGGATTCTTGTCTTCAGATCTGTAGTCACTGTTGAACCTCCCGCTGTATGTGTGTGACAGTCGCGTCGCACTGTCAGACTTCTCTGAGGACAGTGTGCCGCATGTTGAAGACGTGACGTAGAGTACGGAGGCTCATTTGTAAAAAAAAAGATCTCTGTTTTTAAGCTTAGAGATGACATGTGAGTGTACACGAGCGTTTTTTAGTGCTGTAAAAGACAGTTTGTGATGTCTAAAAATGTTTCATTTCATAATCTGCTGTACCTTTTACATTTATGTAAAAATCATGACTGGAAGATAGGAATTTATATGTCTGTACAAAATGCAATAAATCTAAATAATTTTAATACAACAGAAGATGTCATCTTTTCTCGTAGTCTTTGCTGCTGTAAGCTGGAATTCAAATCAGCAATCAGGAAACAGAATCGGAACTAAAGTTGCCATAAAATACTACCTTTGATCTTTTAACTGTAATTTCAAAAGAGCAGCTATATTGGACCTCAGGCATTGTTTGCTGTTGCCGTTACATGATTCACTTTATCGTATCTTGACATTTTATTTTCAGGTGTTGCTTCTTTCTATTTTGCGATCAATTACTTTTAAAGGGACAGTTACACCAAGCATGAGCTTTTGGACTCTAATCTGATGACCCTTTTCCAGAGAGAGCTTCCTTTTGATAGCTCTAGAAATGTTCTACAGAAAGTAAAGGTGCTCATGGGTTGCTGTGAACATACGTAGTCTCTTTCAGCTCAGTGATATTCAGATACAGTTTGATCTGTGCTTTAGAGAAAGAAAAATAATGCACAAAGTCCACACGGCTGTATTCCCCAGAGAGGGCAATGCTGCTGTTTGTCTGAGTGACAACAGCCTTGACCAGTGTCTTTGGCCTGTCTTATCTAAACATAGATAAAGCAGATTGCATTAGAAAAGACTTTCATTTGCTGCACAGAGGTGGCAGGATGAAGAGGCAATCTACAAACCTTCGAGTGAGGCTACCAGTCTTTGTGTTTGTCACCGAGGTGATTATTGTTGCCTTTTATGCTGCTTTTGTCACCTACGATGAGCATGCTGACGCCCGATTTCAGACCAACCAAACAAACCCACTGCACAATGCGGTGTACAAGGACTACCCCTTCTTCACAGACATACAGGTCATGATATTCCTCGGCTTTGGATGCCTGATGGCATTTTTCAGACTCTATGGTTTTGGAGGGATGGCGTTCAACTTCCTGACGGCAACATTTGCAATCCAGTGGGCAATTCTGGTGCAGGGCTACTTCCAATTCTGTCACAATGGTAAGATTCACCTTGGAGTGATTAACCTAATAAATGCAGAGTTTGCCTGTGCTGTGGTGCTCATATCATCTGGGGCAGTCCTGGGGAAGACCAGCCCATTGCAGCTGTTGGTCATGGCTCTGCTGGAGGTACCACTGTTTGCAGTCACAGAGTGGGTCGTGCTGAAGTATCTGAAGATCAATGATGCAGGAGGCTCTATTCTGATTCATATTTTTGCTTGTTATTTTGGACTGGGTGTCACTTTTGTGCTGTACAGGCCTGGTCTAAACAAACGCCATGCGAAGGAAAACACCAGTTATCAGTCAGACATCCTGTCTGTGATGGGGACCTTGTTCCTCTGGGTGTTCTGGCCATCTTTTAACTCAGCATTGACCCTGAAAGGAGATGACCAGCACAGGGCCATCCTCCACACCTTCATTGCCCTCAGTGCTTCCACGCTTACGGCTTTTGCTCTCTCTTTGTTGCTGAACAAAAATGGTAAACTCACCATGGCGGATAGGGGCATCCGTGGATATGATGATATCACCCGTGGCAGCATATATTCTTGGTATGATGGGCTGCATTGCATGCATCCTGGGTTACAGGTACCTGAGCCCCTTCTTGGCACAGCGCTGCAAGATCCAGGATCAGTGTGGAATACATAACTTGCATGGACTAACAGGACTCATATCGTGTACTGCAGGGATATGTGCCATATTGATGGCTGATGAGAAGGTTTATGGCCCCAGTTTGTATGAGATCTTTACCCACAGAGCACCTGTAGAAGGAGACCCAAAGCTCCTAAAGCTCCAGATACTTATCCCAGGTTTAAAGCCAGGTTTGGGAAGGACTGCCCCGGAACAGGCTCTCTTCCAGTTTGCAGCTATGTTCTTGACAACGGGACTCTCAGCGCTGGGAGGTATCATTGCAGGTTATGTGTTGAAGTTGCCATATCTTGCATCACCTTCTGATGATTGCTGTTTTGATGATGAGGTATTCTTTGAGGTTCCTCCAGACTACAATTCACCACTCCAACTCAAAAACAAAATCAATGTGGAAGATTCTGCTGTCTAATGTAATATTCAAATGTTTCACTGCTAATAATGCAGAAATAAAAGCTCAAAAATCATTTGCAATGTTTTGCATAAACTATTGATTATATTTTCATGCAACAAACTACTGATTAATTGTTTGAAATATGTTGCACTAAGTGATCAGAGATCAACAGTGAAAGGTGTTTTTTTATAACTGCATTTCTTATCAAATTTAATGTATTATATTCTTACTCGTTAGTATTCAGTTGCTACAATCATATTAATCAAATTGTATGCTGCTTCATTACAATAATCATTATAATCACAATGATACCTGAGTAAATGCTTATTTCAGAAATCTGTGTTTTTATCAGTATGGTCAGATGTTACCAGTCCCTCTGTTGTTCATTTAAATATGGGAAGACAACCCTAATCATCTTTCACAAGTTATGTCTGCAATTCATGTTCTGTAGAGTAAAGGCATTTAAAATAAGACAACAACATAATACATCATTAGAGCAAAATCATATACAAAAATGACAGACTATGATTAGAGGAAATTGTACCACACTTAAAAGAAAGTAAAAAAAATAATGTAGGGCCAACCTTTAACACAGATGAGATACGAGATATAAAATGGTTCAATGATCCATAACAGGTTGGTTGCAAAATTTCCCATTCTTCTTACTGTTCACTAGATGGCAGCACTGGGTTATCCAACTTGCTCCGTTGCGTTTCTCCTGAAGAAGACTAATTTTGCAGGTCGTGTTCTGGCCCTCGGTAGTGCTGTACAGGCTGCAAAGCGACTGATTACAGAGTACCTGTAAATATCACAGATACATAAAAAGATTTAAGATATTCATTAGAATTTACATCTAAAATGCAACGTCTTGGTAATGGATGTTTAAAACTAATGCGATGATACAGAAGACGCAGTAGATGAGGGTGCAGGACTTTACATCTGTCCACTTAGGGAGTTAGAAAACGAGAAAACAATCGGAATTGTCTAATAGCAGGCAGCTCATTAAGTTCCAATGTATCATCATAAAATGAAGATAAACATTTCCAAACATATATTCAAAAGAAAGTGCCATTGAGTTTGTTTTTTTCAGTGGTCCTGCTTGTGTACTTGGATGAACAGCGATGAACAGTCGGTCTGTGTGTGTGACTGCTGTGTATTCTCATTACTTCAAACTCATTGAGACAAAGGAGAGGAATATGAGTGTATGGTGTAAACTGTGACTGTGCCCTGGCCAGAAACTTTTGTCCATTGCCGTTAACTCAAATACCAACCGTTCCAAACAGTTGAAAGGTAACATCAAGCTTGTAGCTCAAGATGCCCGGGACAATGATGGTCCAAGCCCAAATAAGCAGCTAAAACGTAATTTTCACAAGGTAACTAAGAAAGAATTTGACAAACGTGTCACTTCATTCATCGTTGTGGAAATGTTGCCTATCACTACTGTTGAATCTCCCACTTTTACAAAGATGCTTAACAAGATACCCATAACAGGATTCAGACGTCCATGGTCAGATCGTGGAACCTTTACGCGCGACCTGGATGAATGTTATCTGAAAATGGAAAATAAATTAAAGGCACCTTTTGAGAGATTACAGTACATGTCACTCAAAGCGAATATATGGAGTAGCCGGCGCACACATGTTATAGGCTTCGAAATGGAACAGATTCACTCAGCATTTAGCCTTTTACATAGGATCACCACCACAGTTACAGACAACTGGTCAAATTTTGTGAAAGGTTTTAAGATGTATACATCCCCTCCCCCTGAACCTGACAAAGAGGAAGAGAAAAGCAAGGTGCAGTCTTCACAGATGTGGAGAGTTCCTCGGCACCACGGAGGGACAGTTTCCTCTTTGGACAAAGGCAAGCCGTTCTACCTTGGCCCCTTAGACTTTCAACTGAAATCTGTGGGGAAAGGATTGTGTCTACATGTTTTAATGTCACTGTAAAGCACTTTTGAATCATCTTGTTGTTGAATTGCGCTATATAAATAACTTAACTTGACTACATTAACATAATAGAATTCCTACCACGATGCCTTGTCCCGTATCAGTGACATCCCGGCCAAAGATTTGAATACGCTTTGTATGAGACTGGACCACAGAGTAAGAACATCTATTCCTAAAGGAATTTGAAACCTCTGACACTAGCACTTGCCATCTTGCAAGGTGAAGATAAGCTTTACTGCGGGAGTCTTCTACCAACCCTGGAAATCCTGCTGTCCAGAATGCTGGCAATTCAGAACGGACTGTCAAGGATGCCAGCAGAACTACCGGGTGTAATTGTACAGGTAAGCCAATTCCTAATATCTCACCTGAAAGTTAGTTGCCTGGGTATATGGCGATCCATTAACAGGTATTTCTTTGTAAATTTAAATAAATGCATTAATTAAACTTACTCCTCAATAGTAGTATGTCTGAAAAAAAGGCTTAGACTATGTTTTTTTATCATTTTGTCCTGAGCTATCAAGACATGATTTGCAAAAGTGTTGGAGAGCAGTGAAGCTTTATTGGTTGCCTCGACGTTGCGGGAAGGGTTAGTATGTGTAAGAAATTAGTTAAGCAATTATATTATATATAGATAGTACACTATAATAGCATTCTAATATATAATTTAGAGAAACACTAAAGACTAGATTTACTATATGGAACTCATTAATCAAATGTGAGCAACATAGGTATTGTGAAGAAAATCAAGCAAATAATTAAAATCAAGCTGGCACGGCAATAAATAACGTTTTCTCAGTCTACCTTTCTCTACATGTTTAACTTCTTTAAGCAAATACATGATGCAACAGAAAACAGGATATAATGTTTGAAGTCAGCAGGTTATATTCCTTAAATCTATTATTCCTTAAATCCATAGTCATCTTTTAGTGACAAACAAAATAGGACTACTTCTCAAAAAGTCTTCTAAGTAAAACAACAGAATAATCTTATTTCAAATAAAGAAAAGAAAGAAGCCAAATGGGTGAGCTGTTCACATGAAACTCTTAACCCCGAACCTTGAACTTCTCTCAAATGTTGCAGGGGAAATGCTCTGAGATAACTGGACACGAGTCTATAACTGATGAGTAAATAAATGCAGTTCCTCGACTGACCGATAGAGGCGCCAAAACCGAGTCAATCTCCATTGACCTCAATGTTAAAATATCCTATTTTAGAGCAGAAATAAACACATTTAAAACCTGGCTCAAAACACCATTTTGGTCTCAATCGTTTCATTTCACATCCACGACAACTTTGATGGGGTTAATCTTTTTGTACCACGCCAGGAGAGTTTATATTAAGCATTAAATTTATTTCAAAAAACGATTGATTGGCAGTCGGCTCATCCAATCGCTAGTCGTTATCACTTCCTTATTTGTGATTCTTTGGCAACCGCCCTTTGCGAAACAAGTATCCGTTTGTATAAACCCAGGTCGGATAAAAACGCGCCGGTCGTTTTTTACATTGCTGTCGATTCGACATATGATATGTTTAGTTTAGATATTTCGGCGGAGTTCGACTGAAGGAGGTGGGAACGCAGCTAACTTTGATTGACAGGCGGTGGGCGTGTCCGCGCCGGCTAGCTGAGCTACACGGCTTCAAACCCGGTCTTCAGAAACCGACGGGTCACGTGGCCGAATGGTTCGTCCAGTGTTGTATACAGCCGGTGCTGCCTGCAGCAGCTGACCGCAGACGATATAAAACATACTGGGTCAACGTTGTTATCTACAGTCTTTGGTTCTACTCCGTCATGGGAGTGCTGGTTTTTACGTCATCAGTAGTCGTCCGTGTTGCGTCTGTGGTTGTGGTCGCGAGCGCGAACAGGATTTAGTTGGTGTCTTGTAAATAAAAAAAATCAGACTTAAAATGCCTATGAAAGGGAGGTTTCCGATCAGGAGGACGCTTGAGTATCTCCAGAAGGGGAACATCATATTTAAAAACAGAGTGAAGATCATGACGGTGAATTACAACACGCACGGAGAGCTCAGCGACGGAGCAAGGTCAGAGATGCGCGTGAACATCTTTACACCAGTTACCGCACATTAACTCACACAATATACACCATTATATACACAATATACACACGTGGACACAATTACAGGATTAATAATCACTTTTAGTTGCTTTGGTGTTAATGAAATTAAGGACAAGTCTACTAGAGGGGCCATAATGAGACGAGCCCAAAACCGTGATGGTCTTTCAGGTGGGGGTCACGGATCTTTATACCCTCCTCAGTTTTTCGGTTGTCTTTTTTTATTATTATAAATGTATTTGGTTAGAGTCGATGTCACTACTGGTAGCATGAGGGGATGCCAGGACCATACGGAGGCTGCACAGGTGGTCCAGCACATCACAGGAACAGGATGAGCGCTGCCAAAGCAAAGTGATGTCCAGCAGGCCACTGGTGTGAAGGTCTCTGACCAAAGAAATCAGAAGCAAACTTCATGAGCGTGGCCTCTAGTGGGTCCTGTGTTCACTGCCTCACACTGTGGAGATCAGCTGGCATTGCTCTGGAACAGCAGAATTTGCAGGTCCACTGGCGACCTGTAGGTTCACCCGAGCATGTGTGACAGATGTGAAAGGGTCTGGAGAAGCCGTAGAGAACGATATATCCCCAACAATGTTCAGTATGACCGGCTTAGTGGTGGCGGGACAGCGATAGTCCAGGGAGGCATCTCCATATCTCCATGGAGGGATGCACAGATCTCTGTAGGCTAGACCAGCGTTTCCCAACCCTGTTCCTCGAGGAGCTCCTGCATGTTTTAGATGTTCCCTTGCATCAACACACCTGATTCAAGTTATTGGTCATCATCGGCTTATCATCAATGTCTGCACATCTCTGTTACTGTCAGTCACTTGTATTGATACTTGTATCTGCACTGAAGCAGAGACACAATAAAACATGCAGGTCAGGGGTCCTTGAGGAATAGAGTTGGGAGGCTCTGGGCTAAACGGCACCCTGACTGCCATTAGGTATCTAGACGTGGTCTGTGGACTTATTGTCAGACACTACACTGGTTCAGTGGGTCCTGGGTTCCTCCTGGTGCGTGACAACGCCCACTCATGTGGTGAGAGTACGCCGCCAGATACTGGAGGATGAAAGGATTGACACTATCGACTGGCCGCCACACTCACCTGACCTACATAACACCATAACATACATAAATTCCTAACACCTCTGGGAAATTACGTTACAGTTGTCTCCTTAAAAGAAAGTCTGAAGATCTGTTGTGGGACATTCTTTCTAATTTGTGTTCTCTCATCCTGTTTTGCAGAAAGTTTGTGTTCTTCAATATTCCCCAGATTCAGTACAAAAATCCTTGGGTCCAAATAATGATGTTCAAAAACATGACGCCGTCACCCTTCTTGAAGTTCTACTTGGGTGTGTAGCCTCATGTGTTTTTTGATCCACTAATGAAATGAGGTCTTCTGTCTGTCTTCTGTCTTTGCACTGATTTTTTTATTTGATTTTTTTCTGGGTTTCTGTCCAGATGATGGGGAGCAGGTGCTGGTGGATGTGGAGGGGAAGGATTGCAAACAAATTGAACAACATGTTAAGAAGATTTTGGGCAAATCAGAGTAAGTGTGAACCATGTTAGATGACAGCTGCATATCTGCATACAGTTGACTCCGGAAGCGTTCAGGACCTTTTCGTTTTTGTGCTCTTTGTATTGCTGTACATTTAATTCTAAATGGATAGAAAGGTAGAAGCAGAAGCAGTTAGAAATACTAACATGGTGCTGATGTAATAAAAGATGATACGGTTCTATTTAAAAAGCCCCACTTAGTTATAAGCCACCTTACTCAACAGTAGACAATTTACCCTGAGATTGATAAATGGGATCGTGTTATTTGTATTCACACAACAACAAGTTGTAGTTTGGTTTTTGTTTTTTTCTACTGGAACATGTCAAAACATCCAGATCGACTCATATCCAGACCAGACGATTTACTCGTGTTTATTTGACTTCTCTCAACAGAGAAGTGTTACAAGCTGAGGCTGAAGCCAAGATGCAGGCCTCCAACCCGGCCAACTTTGGACCCAAAAAGTACTGTCTGAGGGAGTGCATCTGCGAGGTTGAGGGCCAGGTGCCATGCCCTAGCACCACACCACTGCCCAAGGAAATGACCGGCAAATACAGAGCCCGGATGGCAGAGTCCCAGGAGTGAGAAGCTGACGGCGGCCCCAGACTTGTATTTTCACTAGACAATATTCTGGTATTGTAATGGTTGATGTATTTTTTCAAACAACCATATGATGGGACTCGCAGTCTGCTCCAGCCTACGGCAGCAAGAGCCTACCAGCACATGACTTTGTTGTCCTCACAGCTATAAATTCAATTTACATCGTGCAGCGATAACCCAGAGCTGGGTTCTGGATGTGCAGGAATGTCAACTTTTTAAATAAAAGCCATGCTTGTCCATAAGGCTGTAGTTCCTGATGTGCTTTCTCTCCATTAGGAAAATCAAAATTCTCAGTAATCCTGACCATGTGACACATTGATCAGCCTCTAGATCAAAATCCCTGATGGGGGATAACGAATCATCTCTGCATGCTGCAATATTTTACTGGGAAACCTTTGGTCTGGAGTCGTGTGGACATTAGTTTCACTCCAAATTCAGCCCTTGGAGGTAATGACAGCCCGTAGAACATGTGTAACTCTCTACTTGTCCCAGCCGCGATATTCTCCACATCCTGATTTAAAGTTTTTGAAAAATGTCTGATGGAATAGCAATTGAGCCAAGGGATGCAAAGGATTGGCCGCAAGATGTTCAATGTTCCTATCCCAGTGGGTCACAGCTGCTGTGGCAGCAGCAGAGGACCACAGCATGAAGCATTTGGTCTGATCGGTGCGGCTGATCAAAGATTATACTTTCAAGAAGGAAGCCTAGATTAGACAGAATGTCATTAACATTATGAAGAACAAGAAACAGCCCCGCATTTGATCTTTTTAATAGATGCAGAGATGGAATTTTGTCAAGTTAAACTGGTGGTTGCATGTCAAATGATGTCAGTTTTTGCAGGTTTTGTTCCGGAGCTAAAAACTCTTAGCAGACGTTGAAGCAGCTCTTTGAGAAATTCAACACAATGTCACAAAACATTTAGTTCCACCTGTTTTACTTTACATCTTCTGCAGATGTCACAGATGAGCAGACAAACATAGTATATGGACAGTCGAACAGAAAGCACAGTTACAACTTAGGTTAGGAGTCAGCAGCACTGTGATTGTTAATACTTGCTGGCATTCATGTAGTGTTCATATGTCTGACGAAAGAATATCAACGTGTTGCGTTAAACTGCTGTAATCATCACAACTATGGATCATTTCTGTACACGCAAAGATTTCAGTGATTTTTTTATATCTTCATTATAGCTATCTGCATTGTGTTTTGGCAAATACAGTCGAGTGCTGAGTGAGCCGTTTAGATGAACTCTGGATGGACTTCTTAAACTAGTGAGGAGATAACGTGCATCTCATAGGTCTTAGGACCAGGATGATGTTTTACAAGTATGTTCCAACTCACTAAATAAAAAGATCAGGAAGACGAGTCCAGCCACCGCCTCAACATCACACAGACGCATGCAGTTCAAGTCCCGCTTTAAACAACACGGCAGTTTTCTTTAACCCACGACACAAATCAATTGCGATAAAGGCAGTAAATAATGCAGACTGACAAAAGGCGGTAAACGTCAACCACCAGGGACGCATTTAACAACTGAATTTGGATTTACAGGGAAACAATAGGGTGGAAGTTTGAACGTTGTAAACAGCTGGTATTCAGCAAATACTTTAGTCGCAGCCACGGTATCACAGATGGTTAATAGCGGAGCAATTTAAACTATTGGCATGAGTGACATCCAACTAGAGCGACTAATTGTTTGTAATCAACATTTAATTTACCTAACAAAGCTAAAGGCAACAATCAGTGAATTTGCTGTAAGTGAAATGATCAAATAATACCTAATAAATTGTCAAACTAAATTTCCATCATATTCTCAACTTCTCTGTTGCAGTCATAAAAGTCATTTCTTCTTTCTCTCGAAACAATCGGACAGTAATTTGGATCGGGTTTTGTTCACGGCTCGAGTTAAACAGCGATTCATAGTTTAGTTTTAGGCTCACTTGTAAATGCACTGTGATGGTAACATTTACTCTATGAACGGAGTTTATTCATCACTGTCAAAACTATCAACAGCACTTGAATTGTGAGGGACTGACTAATTTGGATCATCATGTTCAAAGCTGTAGCTATTGTGAGTCTGGCAATGTTTTAGTAGTAAAACTGCTCACTGGAGGAAAGCTTTTGTGCTTTTGTCTTAACAAAAAGAAAAAAATATATTTTGAAGCTTCTACTCGGGACCCAAATCACACATCAAGACCTCAACAAGACTGCAGTGAGACTGGAGGAACCATCTGATTCAACAATCACTGAAATGACATTCTTCTGTCTTCCATTGTTCTTGTTTGCATTTTTACAACTGTGTTAATATTTTCATATACATGCTTGTACAAATTAGTTTTCACTATTAGTCCTTAAAAATTGTGCATGTTAGGATGGACCTCAGCCCTATTCAACCATTTCAAGTGGTTTAGAAGGATTTCTGGGCGTTAAGAGGGTTCAACCCAGACTGCTGCGTTTCAATATAGGCATGAACCTGCGGGGAACAGACCTCACCCAAACCAACCTCAGTGGGCTCATAAGTCATCTGAAGTGAACTAGGCCCGTAGAACTTGGTAAAAAGCAGGAGGGTTGGTGGGGGCGTGTCAGTGCTTCTTCTTCTGTTCCTGTAGGGTGTGCTGTAGTTCTTTCAGATTCTCTGACAGGAGCTCAACCTCGTCCAGACGGCCGCTGAGCTTCGCATCAAAAATGTAGGCTCTAATGTTGTCGATTTGCTGCAGCAGCAGCTCCTCCTCTATCATGTCCACGTCAGGCAAATCCTCATCATCCTTGTCAAAGGGATTGGTTGAGACTTCTAGTGTATTCATGTGGGAACCCATGAAAGGGTTTCCAGCATCAGAGTCGTCCTCCTCAAAAGGGTTGCTGGATACACTGTCGGCCTGATTGACCTCCTCTGCATCTGCATCGGCATCTTCATCAAAGGGATTGTATTCTTTCTTCCCATTGGGTACCTCTTTGTGTTCCCTCTTGATGTCTTCAAAAAAGGGATTGGATGGATCGTCCTCAATAGGAGTGGAATCTTCTTCAAAAGGGTTAAGAGAGGTGCTGCTCTGACTCTCACCACCAGGGGGGGTGACATGCCCTCCTAAGCTCCTCAACCTGGGAGGAGAGTCCTCCTGGGATGTGAAAGTGGGTAATGCCCTTACAGCCGATGGACTTATCTCAGCTTTAGGAGTCAAGACCTCTGATTCTGTGTCCTCCTCCCCCCTGAAGCTTTTTGTTGGACTGACATCCAGAGATGGCTCCCAGGTGAAGGAAGGTTTGGTGGAGCTGACAGCGGAGCCCCACTGTTCCCTCTCCTCCCTTTCCCATGCATCCAGGCGCTGGAACTCCCCCTGCTGCAAGCTTTCCTCTTCGGCCTGCTTCTGGGAGAGTTCGATAGCAAGGCTCGTCTGCTGCTGGTCATATTCATCCTGCAGCTGGCGCAGGTTTTCTTCCAACATGGCTACCTCATCTCTCCTCTGGGCTTCACGCGCCTGACGGAGAAATGACTGAATGTTCTCAATCTGTTGCAGGAGGGGGTCTTCTAGCTCGCTGCGTGCATGGACTGAGTTTGCAGAGGGCAACCAACCACCAGCTTTGGTCATGCGCGGCGTCCTAGGCGCCTGGGGCAGCTCTCCGTTGGCAGGTGGACGGTTTCTCTCAGACTCCTGCCTCTTCTTTAGAGACTCTTGGGCAGCCTGTTGAGCAGGAGACATGTAATTATCAGATATTTAGACATCTTCATTGTCAAGTGAAAGCTGTCGGTGTAGAGGTGTAGTTACAGGATCTCACCAGTCTCTCTTGTTGAAGTCTCCTCTCTTGTTCCTGCTTTCGCTTTTCCTTCAGCTCTTCATATTTCTCCTTAGTGGGTAAAGACATCAGCCCCAACAGCTTCTCCTGATACAGAGAAGGGACACAAAGAGCTTAGCTTCCTAAAGCCACAACGCTGTAGAAGGTGGTCTGCGCTGTCAGACAGTTCTTTGCAACATCACAAGCAACACGTTTTCTTTGTAATCTGTTTTTTAAGCGGCTTCACACTACACTATCACCTAACTATCATCACTAACTATCAGACAGAAATCCTTTACCCAGAAATCCTTTAAAAACGTTTAATATAACAAAGGGTCACATGGTTTCTTGGAAGAACCTCCGCTTTATTTTCGCTTTCAGGTAAAGTATCATCTAAAGAAAAATGCCATCCGTGTCTCCTGCATGTGTAAAACCTATTTTGCATTAACAGGGTTTGCATCAGGTGAGGCATCAACTGGACCTCACCTGGACAAATAGCGTGGCTGAGTATCGAATCATCCTCTGCAACTGTAGTGCCTTTGGGTGCGGTGGCGGTTCATCTTTAACTCCAAGTGTTAAAATCTTCTTACTGAGAAGAAAGAATTCCGTTAAATCCTTTGATACAATGTTTTTTGGTTAATAGTGTAATTATTATTAGTGACTACCATGTACCTTAAAGCATCAATTAGTTCATAGAATTTCTGGACTTCCAGCCTCAGTCCACCAGCAGTGTCGAGGTTGTATGTGGTTTCCCCGGCACTTCAAAAGCAAGAGGTTTGAGGGGGAAAAAAAAAAACAACATTTCTTAGATTAAACATGCGTCACATCTTAAAATGATAAGTTAAGAACGTTTTATGCAGCTTACTTGAGAGACTCCGCCATTCGAATGTACTCGGGAGCCTTTTCATCTACCTTCTCCATGCACATCCTCAGCCTCTGACAGGAAGACCAAGTTTGTGAACAACAGGAAACCCCAGAAGAAAAGCGATGAATGGCAGGAAGGATACCAGAGTCAACCAACCTCGTAAAGTTTTACAATGTCTGGCACGTGGTCTTTCTCCTCCAACTTCTGCTGCCTCTTCAGCAGCGTGTCCATGCAGTGGTGGCAGCAACGGATCTTTTCGTCATCCTTTTCCTCCAGCATGGAGGTGACACTGCTCAAGCTGCTGATGCTACCTCTCCTGGAGCCCATCCCGCTGCTGCCACCTCCTGCTGGGATAGACTGGGACTGACCAGGACTTCCAGGCACACACAGGGCCTCTCGAGTGCCAGTTATGAGCCTTTCTGTAAAAAGAAAAAAAAAAAAAAAAACTTGGAAGTATTGGCTCATATGTAAGAAAATGTGACTTCTGACCATGTTCAATGCATTTCTAAGGTGTTGTTTATACGTACGTGCCATCGGTAGGGGGACGAACTCCATACACCTCCTACACATTATGGACCCACAGAGGCGACAGTGGTGTCGCCTGTTACGGATGTTGAACTTGCTTCCACAGTCAGGACAGAATGGGACATCGGAGTCGTTCACCCATGACACTACAGACTTCTCAATGGCTACAAAAGCAGATGAATCTCGTCACTTGTAATATTTTATCATTTAAACTTACGAGCACAGAATTTAGAGAAAAAGACCCAAACAAACCTCTGATTTTAGCAGAATCTGAGTTGGCTCTGTCAAACGCTGTCAACTGAAACATCAATTTTCTTGATAAATACTTGCAACTTCAGTTTCAATTTCAGTAGAAATAAAACGTATAGTTTAAAATTAACTACTTTAATAGGCACACCTTTTCCAGTCTGATGATGAGTTTGTTCACTTCAATGACGTAATGATCTATTCGGGCTGCGCGCTGTTTTTTAAAGAGGTCCAGGTGACTTTTGGTGGCTCCTATGAACAAGAGACAGAAAAGGGCATCACTTGTTTTTGTACTCGACATATTCTTAAGACTATTTTCTAAAAGTAATTACAATGAAAGTTACAATGACGTGTGGTGCTCTCGTCCCATCTTACCCAGTTCCTGAGGCTCCCACATATAAGGGTCAACGCCGCCATAGTAGAAGGATTCATAGGTGCCGGTGTCCTGTCTATCGTCACCATCCCTCTTCAAAAGTTTATCTTTGGCTTTCTTAGCTTTCTGAACCAAACCTAAATAGAAAAAAAGAAACATTAATGAAGAGTATTTTACAAAAAAAAAAAAAGAATCATTTAGTAAAACTGACAAATCAGTTGGCATCCTCATCTTAGTATTTTGTTACACAAACTTGATACGATCACTGACAACAAAGCCATTCCTGCAACTCTCAATGAGGCGTCTTCACCTGTCGACAGGTATTTTGCTCCACTCCACACGAGCAGGCTGCTGCAGCTGTCTCAGGCATGTTTCAGCTCTTTCATCGGCTGCTCAACAGGATGTAGATTAGTCCTGTGTTTTCTGACACTGGGCAGTGGATTTCTCTCCAGAATTTTCTTTGAATGCTTCATTTTCTTTCTTATCTCCTCGGACAACTCCTTTGCTTTCTCTGGTCCATGTTCAGTGAGGTCAACACCACAATGCCAAACAGCAGAGTGACAACTTTTCTCCCTTTAAACAGTAAGAGTGGCTGAAGAATGAAAAAACTTGTGATGCTGATTACAGGACACATCTTGGCGTAACATGTCACTGTGATCCAATTATTTTCCATCCTGTCTAGCAGTACCAAGTATTTTTTAAAGGCCAGTTTCATTCATTTGTGTTTTAAATTATTCTGTTGAACCACAATGTAAAAGCAGTCTAACGTTCATAATTCAATTTTCAGTAAAATATTATTTATTACTACTTTTGTCAGTTTTAAGTTATTTCAGTTACCGTTTTACCAAATTTGTTAAAGTGATTAAAATACAAGCTGTATTTCCTTTATTAAAAGTATGTTTATATTGCAACATAATACACTAAAACAAAGACCTGCATAGTGGTTATTTGTGTTTTGTTTTTTTCTAGTGCTGTACAGCTGTCCAAGTTACTTACTTTTGAGCTGTCCCCGAACGTGACCATCATCCCCCGAGTGCTCCTCTTCATAGTGGCCTTGGAGTTGGTAAAATGACTGAAGGTCCTTCAGGCACAGTGGGCAAAGAAAGCCCTCCTTCACTTCACCTGTCCCCTCAAAGGGGGTTGGGTAGCTGGAGGCCATGATGACAGCAGGAAACTGGGTTGTTTAATACAACGTGCAAGGTGGCGTGATCCAGCTTCAGCCCTCATGTCACAGGGTGTGCAATGTACCTCCTATCAGCTCCATAACCCCTGAGAAAATCCTGGAACACTGAACAAAGCAGGGGAGAATGACTAATGCGTTAAATAAGCAGTGGCTTTCCTAGTGATTTCCATCATTCCTTCCTTTTCCTTGTCTTCATCACCTCCCTTTGACATAAGATTTGTCTATTTCAATTTTCATGTCATATGCAACAATGTTATTTATTATTCTTATTGACTGTGAAATAGGACTTTGTGATTTCTCATGACATGTAAAAAAAAAAATTATTTTTTTAACTGTGCAATATCCCGACGTAAACTCCCCCAACCCCCCTCCCATAAAGTGTGGTACCCCTATACAGCTCTTTCCTCTTTCTCTACAGACATGATGTGATGTCAGACATCACAGCCCAGACATCCGGACCCGAGATGTCTGGGGTCCAGGACCAGAGATGTCTCTGGTCCGGATCCCAGACATCAGGACCAGAGATGTCTGGGGTCCAGGACCCGAGATGTCTGGGGTCCAGGACCAGAGACCAGAGATGTCCGGGTTCCAGGACCAAAGATGTCTGGGGTCCAGGACCCGAGATGTCTGGGGTCCAGGACCAGAGATGTCTGGGGTCCAGGACCCGAGATGTCTGGGGTCCAGGACCAGAGACCAGAGATGTCCGGGGTCCAGGACCAAAGATGTCCGGGGTCCAGGACCCGAGATGTCCGGGGTCCAGGACCCGAGATGTCCGGGGTCCAGGACCCGAGATGTCCGGGGTCCAGGACCCGAGATGTCCGGGGTCCAGGACCCGAGATGTCTGGGGTCCAGGACCAGAGATGTCTGGGGTCCAGGACCAGAGATATCCGGGGTCCAGGACCAAAGATGTCTGGGGTCCAGGACCCGGGACATCTCTGGTCTCTTGTCCCGGACCCCGGACATCTCGGGTTCCCGGCAATCTCGGGTCCCGGACCCCGGACATCTCTGGTCTCTGATCCTGGACCGCGGACATCTCGGGTCCCGGACCCCCAGAGACACCGGGCTAACGTTAGCAGCAGAATGCTAACAGCAGGTCCATTGTAGCTTCTACCGACCAGTTGAAGCCGTTACATTAATACACTTCAAACTTCACATAAACATGCACTTACCCGCTAAACAACACGCTGGGTAGATATTACATAGACATGTAGCCGACAACAGCAGCTTTGTTGACAGTTTTTATTTTCGTTGACAGCTCGCCCACACAGCAGTAGCAGCAGTGACCCTCCCTGGTCATGTGACCAGCCGCTCGTTGGTAAGGGAAGAGAAGAGGGACAAACGGTACAAAAACAAACGCCAACTCAATTTCATAAGTTGATTCTTCTATTTATTTAATTGCCCAACTTCCATTTCGTATGTTCCATTTTTCTTTTCATGTTTATATATAATTATTATTATAAGCATTATTTATATATAATCTCTACATCTGACTATACAATTCTTCACCCATCAGCAGACAAAGAGGGAAAGAAGAGAAAGTGTCTTTCCAAGGACACTTTGACAGGTCCATACTGAAACCCAGGACTGATCCACTAGCCAAGGCACTGAGAGCAGTCTATGAGGAGAGCTGCCATTTCAATGGGGCATGATGAAATTAAGTTTTTGACTGAAAATTTAATTTAAATTGAGTGAAACTTTAGCATATCTGTAGCATACTTGAAACAAAAGAGGCAGGAGGAACTCTAAACACCCCAGATGTTTTTATTTTCTGTTGCTTTCTTTTCTTGATGCGTCTCAGTTACTTTTAGTCATCTTTTTTTTCCCTTTTTTTTATGAAGATAATCCTAAAATTGGCCATCATCAGCAGCTCTCCTCTGGTAAGTATATTAAAAAATCAGCTCAATATAAGCTTTCGTTGAGGGAAATTAGCTTCAGTCATAAATAAATGCAACTATATGGCAGTATCATCAGCTTTCGTGTCTCAGGTGCTGGCACGTCTCTTTTGATGTTCTTCCACATAAAATTCACATATGTCCTGATACTTCCTTCATAGGCAGATGAGGTTTTGTGGATGAAAAACTGTGAAGACTATGGAAATTACAGAAAAAAAAATGTTAATGCAACGAAAAAGCAAACAAAAAAAATTAAATTGATTCTGGAAAAGTTTTCTTTTTTCTGGTAAACATTTTTTGTATGCATTTTATTGATTATTTTATTGATGATTTATTCTCCACAAGTTGTGTGATGGACTGATGATCTGTCCTGCCTTTCACCTGAAAAGAGTAGTGGACCATGAAAAGGATGGATGGATGGATGGATGGATGGATGGATGGATGGATGGATGGATGGATGGATGGATGGATGGATGGATGGATGGATGGATGGATGGATGGATGGATGGATGGATTGATTTATCTTTAATCTTTTACTTGAATCTTCATTACATTATTTGAAATTTGAAGTGTGGAAGGGATTTGTCAAGATATCGGGACAAAGTATAAAAAGATAAAACCTTGGTTCTGTTCTTGTTTCATGGTTCTCATTGCGATTTGACATATAATCTACACTTTAAGAATAACAGCCAAACGTCAGTGGGCTTGACGGGTTTACTTAACACATCATGCTTGCGTGGGTTCCTCCGGCTTCCTGCCACAGTCTAAAACGTGCATGTCAGGTTGATTGATGACTCTAAAACCCCCGTAGGTATGCAAGTGTGCATGGTTGTTTGTCTCTCTCTATATATATGGGGCCCTGTGATGGACTGACGTGTACCCTGCCTATCTCCTGTAATGAGCTGGGATGGCCTCTAGCACAGTGGCCCCCAATACTTTCACAGACCACTTTGTAAAAGGTGTAGCAGATAAATACAACAAAATAAAATTATATGACTGATTAAAAACTGTGGTATTGTCTATATATAATCACAAATATAAATCCGCTGTGTGCTCATGTGCAAGTTTATTAGCAGCCTCCTCGTAACATCGCGCCAACCACAGAACATCAGCAACATCCTCTCTGCCCCGACGCTCTCTGGTCGCTATGGTAACGTTAAAGCATACCTTCAAAATAAGGCACGCCACAAAAACAAAAAAGTGCATGAAAATACTTCTCACAATAGCGCTGAATCGGTAGGAGCCCTGGGTTCGTTTTGCTGCAACGAGACGGTCCCATCTGATGGGAGACAATGAAACCCGAAGTGTGTTGGTTAGGTCCAGTATGATTCCTGATATTGTCTGTTAAAAACAGTTTTCTTTCTTTTGGGAGTCGCAGGCTCCTCTTCTATCTCATCACTGGACCCTTTCCCATCGCAAAGAAACTTTCCAAAGACGCTTACTTTTTACTCATTTTAAATTTAGCGGGATGTGGGTCTTCAGGTCTTGACACGCGTCAAGAGTAAGTCACAGACGGATGTAATGGAGAGAATCTGGTCAATTTTCAAAATAAAACATCGTTTACTCTGATAATGAATCAAACGGAAATAATGGAAGTTATTTATTATTTTTGTGCGGCCCGGTACCAAATGACCCTCGGACCGGTACCGGTCGGGGTCCGAGTTTGGGGACCACTGGTCTGGCAGCGCCCCTGATCCTGTACAGGGTTGGACAGGTATACAAATGAATGCATGGATGCATCATGAGTTGTTTATGCTTCTGATCAAAAGTCGTGCTGGTTTAAATAAAACGTCCTGGACCAACTACCTTATAAAGTCACATTGCATAATAATTAAATCAGGCTACTAATAATAATTCAGTACTTTTGCCTGATATTCAGCTACTGTTTCAGCATGAGTTGATATGATCATGAGAAGAATCATCGAAGGATGATTAAAGCCAGTTGAATCTCAGACTATATCCTGCTCTGAGCAGGTTCAGAGTTCAGGTTGTGTTACCATGGTGATCTAGCCAGCTTAAAGCAGAGACACTTTTGAGTCAGTGGAAATCCTGGCTTTAACCCACTAAGTCCCACGTTTCTTCGTTAGGATTTCCCCGCGGAACTGTTTAAATGTCAGCCCCACAGTGTCTTCATCTCTCCTCCTGATGCGTGATGATTAATTTGCATATTAATCAGGCATGTGGGCAGCTGCTCCCGGTGCTCCCGGTGCTCCGGTGGAATAGACCCAAGGCAGCGGATATCTGGCAGCTTCTGTCGGCTGCGCACCTTTGAAGCGCCATTAGACCTGGTGCGACTGGATCAACATTTATTGGTCCACTAAGACATGCACTTAGCTATTGTAAATACAGCAAATTATCAGGCTTCTTCTTATGCTTCTTTTTTTCTTTTTTTTTTTAAAAATCAGTGCATGTTATTATCCAACAAAAACATTGGAAAGTGAATTTTAGACAAATTCTGCTTTGTACCATCCTTAATAAACCCAATTCATGACCTAATGGAGAACAATAATCGGTGACACATGTTATTTGCTGTGGTAAACTTTATATTTTACATGAGTAGAAAATAATAAAACACAACTCAATCAATGAAGGGATTTCCTCGCCCTAAACGCAGCCGTTTCCTTTATACCCCAAGTCAAGCATGCGCTACACTAAAGAGCTCATGTTGCCTCACAGAGGCGACATTGCCGAAGCCACTAATGCTTCAAACCTATAGGGTAACCATAAATGATCTATGAAACAAAATGCATTCTTAATAATTATACTGATAAACAAGGGATAAACAGATGTTGGGAAAACTATGTATTTACAGCAAAGTTCAAAGTTTGGACTACAATTACGCACAAGTGCCCCAAAGAAAATATCAGAAATGCTTACAGCAACTATCAAATAGAAAGGCTCAAAAGGATATTTTTTCAGAATTCGTTGTTTTTACATTTATCTGTTTACAGTAAAGCAGTGCGCGCAGACCAGACTTTCGTTTTCTCTACTCTCCTTCCACTAGATCCTCCTCCGGTGCGAACCTTTTCCCCGGGTGCTGTCTCTTCTCCTCGGCATGACTCTTGTTAATGTTATCTAAAAAGTCGAGCAGCAGACTGGTCTTACTGCAGCTCTCAGAGTCCAAAACATCACACGGGCTGTTTGTACCTAACTCCGGACTCTGGTTATCCCAAAAGCGTTTTCCGGGGTGCTGACGCTTTTCCATCTCGGGCAGCTCTTCCTCCTCATCCGCATCCCAATCCCCGTTACCTTCCTCGTCCCCGGGATTACGCTTACCTGGGTGCTGGCGTTTGCTTAGCATCATCAGGTAACGCTTGCCTGGGTGTTGCCGTTTGGAAAGTTCACTGAGCAGTACAACAGGGTCGTCAGAAACGTGTCCAGTCGTGGAGCGCTTTCCCGGGTGCTGCCTTTTCTGTAGCGCCATGAACGAGTGCGTTACATCTTCGCGCTTTCCCGGGTGTTGTCTCCTTTGCACATCTAAATACTGCTCGTCCTCGTCCCCCTCTCTCTTGCCTGGATGCTGACGCTTCTCCAAATCTTCGCTGTATCTTTTACCGGGATGCTGTCGTTTTGTCACCCATTCTGGCTGAGAGAAGAACCCATCTAGGAAAAAAAAAATGGGGGAAATACTTATTTGATATTACCCCAACAAGCACCAAGTTTCAATTTACGTTCACAGCTCTTGCCTTGTGCGTTTTTTTGCACATGCAAAATAATTTTATACTCCATATTGCTCAAATTCTACCTTCCACTCCATATTTTCATAATGCAATAATAATAAAATTTTAAGCATTACTTGTATAAGTAATCATTATGTAATTATGTAATTGCTAAAACATCCGTTGTGCGTATTCACCTCAAGGCTAAAGATTTAAACAGCTTAGATGTATATTATTATGGAGGAAATTACTCTTACGCCGAATTTTATATATATATATATATATATATATATATATATATATATATATATATATATATATATATATATATATATATATATATATATATATATATCAGACATCATTGAAAATGTGCTATCTGATCAAACGTTTTACGCACCATTTCTCTCGTCTTCATCCCGTAGTTTTTTTAAAATGGACCTTAACAGGAGACTTTCCGCTCTCTTCAGGATGATATCGTCTATGGTGGAACTTCGGTCCGTCTCATCCTCTGCAGAGATGCTCTGTCCTTCAGACACCGTCAAGTTGCAGATCGCGAGAGAAGCCAGTATGAGCAGGCATGCCGACTTCATGGTAACTATGTTTACCCGTCTCTTGAAAAAACTAAAACATTACATAAGAGAACAATGTCAGGAAACTGTGAACTTTGTTCTAAAATAAATTGTCCAGTAATGAGGGAAAAATACTTAAAATGAACTACTTAACGAAAGCTTGTTAAACGTTATTGTTCCAATAAAACATTGAAGCAATGACTGTACTAAAATATACGTCTTTAGTCTATAATTGATTTTAAAGATGAACAATCCTATTTGAAACACCTAAAATGAATGCATACTGTATATTCTGCATCCAGATGCAAAGGTTTTGTTCTGAAATGCGCTTTGCTCACCTGGAAAGTCTCCGGATTCTAGTAGTCTCCAGCCTCTGTCCTCAGCGGCAGTGTTGGTGGTTACCGTCAGACTCTCGCAGCAGTTTGTGACCCTTAAGGCCAAATCTGGAGGTATGAGCGGACAACTTCTCTCCACTCCATTTATACTTCCCGGTCACTGTCGTCATACTAACGGTGGAGTAATTTTTCAGGATCCCTCGTCCCCATTGATGTCACCAAGTCGTGCGCAACTGGATGCCGTGAATGGTCGTCCGGGCCGCTGCCCAATCTGTCATTTGAAAAACAAACAGACCCGAGGAAGAGAGGTGCTCTGCATCGTTGGTTAACAAAAGTTAACTCGTAACATGTCTTAAGTTTAGACAAGATAGTTATTCATACTTTTTTAATGCATGTATGGGTACTTTTTCATTCATCCTGATGGTTTTTTAGTGGAGCGTGACTCCTCGCATCTTTCTTTCATCTTTCTATTATCTCTCTAGATCACGACTTAAATCGTTCGATTATCTCAAATAATCTGTTAGCCTTCGAGTTATTATTCAAAAATACACTGAAGTCACAGGACACATGAGTGACATCTGCTCACATCTGGCTTTTGAGAACTTTCTAGTCACGATGCGAAGCTGCTTTATGCACCAGAGGAAGGTTTGCAAGTTTTACATGGCAGAGGAGCGCAAGGGATGCTGACTGGCAAAGCATCTACAACAGGCGAAATGTAAGGCGGCAGGGTTTTATCAACTTTATGTGATTTCCTCTTTTAGTATAGCTGTAAGTTTATTGGAATAATGCCACTCTGTATAATACATCACAATCTCCAAACTTGTTGAAGTAAAAAAAATGTTCACACTCAAGTATCTGCAAAATTCAAAATGTAATGAAATTACAACTTGGAAATGACAAATTGTCTCACCATTGGTTATTGGTTAGTTAAATATGGAATTAGTGAAGAGTCAGGAAAACATAACGTATGACTCAGGGTATCATAATGTGATGGAATAAACAGAAACTAATTAGATCATAAATAGGTTATAACAAAGTTGAGTGGACTTTGATGAATAGAGCTGTATTAAACTTATTTTTTTCTCTGTAAAGATTATTGAAAAGACTTTTGTGATGAATGGGCACTATATGAGCTTAAAATGCGCTGAATTAGACACACACACAAAAATTAAACAAAATCTAACTGTGATTGTCTCCAACATTGGGATACCTGGTAACACTTATGTGCAGTGATTGGGTATAAAAATAACATCTAGATGTTCTGGTCCTAAGTGAGGTGAGATGAAAACTGTCCGGAGGTCTTATAATTTAGTTAAAAATTCCTTTTTGGGAGTGATAGATCCATATCGTCTAGGCTCCAGAGGAGAGGGAGCTTCTTGTTATCAGTGCACACATCGAAATCAAGACTGTTTGACTGCCTTGGATGCATTAGTGCACATGTGACGGCATCATTAATGATTTAGAGGAACACACTATGCTGCACTGAGACCATCACACAAGGTCTTATTTAGTTCAAATAGAAAATACCAAATCAGGCTGCACATTTAAAAACAGCTTGGCTGCTTAGTAAAGTTATATTGGGTGCTACATGGGACAACATTCTGCAAGCATTTGCTCCTACATGCTTTCAGAGTGTCGTCCCTGAGTCTGTTTCAACCTAACTGGAAACCTAGTTTCATACTGTTCATCATTTAATTTACATATCTGTGATCAGTGATCTGTGGAGCCATAGATACAATTCTGGGTGTTTGTAGAGCCACTTATCAAACAGTAATCAATGACACAGCGATGGCTGAGAGGAGTTTTAGATTTGAAATTAATCCATCAAATGTAGCTCCGCGTTATTGTACCGATGCAGCTGCAGTATATCTGCAGGTGAAGAAAACCGGCGAAATGACACACATCCCGAATATATTACATGTTAAAGATGCTTTCATTTGTTTAAACCACAGGCTGAGTCGCAGCACTTTGGTAACATATGCAAATATTTATTTAAGGGTACGTCATCTGTGCGTTTGATTTGGCTCAGATAAACCTCATATTGTTGAGTGTGACACTTCTCGATCTGCATGACTTTCACACATTGATTCAAATCTCATATGAAACTGTCTGTCCACTCTGCAGAGTCGAGTGACTCTTCCATGCGGATGAACTCCAGCATGGTGACACCCAGTCAATGCTGAATATCAGTGTGAATTGAAATGACTGTGTAATGCTATAATTACTTGCTATCAGTGTGCTGTCACATCCAATACTTCAAGAAGATTTAAACTTGCTTGAAAAAAAAAGAAGTCAAAAATATGGTTTAAATCATTCAATACATCATTAATTTCTGTTTATTTAAAGGTCACGTTGACATGTAGATTTAAGGAAAACAAATCATCCTCTAAATAGCAATAATTAAATAATTACAAAAAAAGGAAGAGTTATTTCCTAGGTGCTAAAAGTCTGCTCCTTGTCTGGTAGTGAGTTTTTTCTCCATGGTCTCAAATTAACACAGAAAATGATACTGGTGCAAAAAAACAGGCCAGATCTGTGTGGGCATCCACCTCCTTACCTGACATGTAGGTCTCCCACCTCTTCCATAAGACCAGACTGGATGAACACATTGAAAAGAACCAGTTGAAAGCCCAGAGATTGTGTTGTTGGATTCCAGACAGTACAAAAGGCTCGCATGTGCTTCAGTGAATGAAGGTCTGGTTATTGTACGTGATCTTTTCAATGAAAGTGGCATCCTCATAGTACTGTAAAAAAGAACGTAGAACAATTAAAGCAGATGAAGTGATTGCTGCAGGTGTAGCAGCAATTAAGGCTTTTCTTTTCATGACTGTCGGGCTGCAATTAAATTGCAGCGTCTTTCTCTTTACCAGTTCCAATGCCTCCACAAACGTGCTTGTTATCAGAGTTTTTTAGGACCAGGAAATCTCAACAAGTGATGCTCTGGTCAGGGTACGCCGAGGAAAAGGGTAGGTTAAGGGTGAACCCTTGGCAGTGAGAAAAATAAAAAGAATTAACATCTGATCTCTATTTATTTTAGCAAGTGTTAAAAAATGATGACGTTCATGATGGAAATGTGTTGTTTCAATTTACTCTGTGAGTTCATTATAAGTTCACTCACACAGTCTATTGTTTTGGGTTCAGTGGTCCCACACAGTTGCAAGGATTTATGAGAACTAGGTGTTATTTTGTCTAAAGAACTTCGCTCTGCTCTGGTAAAACTGTTGAATGTAGTATTGATTCACGGTGTCTCTCCTTCATCAACTTCCTGGGATGTATGTTTGTCCCTTTGCATCCAATTATAATTAAAAATTCATGAAGTCTAGTCATTACCAAGTCTTTATTCTTGAGTGCTAATGTATTATTTCAGTCTTACTCGGATATTATTGTCACCTAGTGATTAAAAATATGTACCGGGGCATTGTAGTTAAGTTTTTTTTTTCACAACAGTCTTAGTTTACTTTTTCATAGTGACATTAAACTTTCAGCCAAACACATATTTTGCACTGTATGTGTGTAAAACTGCCTAGAAGTATTTATAATGAACCAAATGTTGTTAGACAGCAGTTGTCTTTCATCCAATTTTCTGTTACCACAATGGTTTCTTGCATATGTCACCATGTGACTACAAGAACGTTCCAGCAGTGCATTTGTAAGTTGAACTCATTTATTGTTAATTTTGAGCAAAGGCCATGCACATTTAGGGTTTCAATAGGGTTTTTTTTTTTTAAATCTGTTTCATACAACTAATCTCCAACTTTAACGTAGTCAACATATTTTTCAACCCATTTTCAATGTTACAATGAAGCCGTAGAGGAGCACCCAGATGCAGAAATGCAGGAGACCAGGAGGCAGGGGGGATAGATCAGGTGGTGGCAGGAAGATGGGAGGGCAAGACGGGGAAGAAGAGCTGACTGGCACAACAGAATCTGTGGCAGCAAAGATCTATGGAGTGGCTGCAGCTTTTTCTGGAGAACCAGACATGTTGGGGACTGCCAGATTGAAACTCAGTCACTGCCTCCAGGAAGGGGTGAATAAAAGTAAAGAAAAGACCGGCAGAATGACTAAACAGACGAGGAGGGGAGGCAGGATACTATATAGACATGCATTGAAGGGTGAGTGAGTAACAGATGGGAGCATTTAAGACACAACAAACCAGATACACAAGGGAAATACTCTTTTACATTAAATAGAAATAAAGCCAAAGATAAACAGATGCTTCTCAAGATGAACACCAGAGAAATCAAGACCAGCTGAGAAAAACCAGATGATCCGCAAAACCAAAACTCCCTACAACATGATCACCAAAGCAAATGTTTAATAATTAACAATCTACTGATTTGTGTCAAAACAAATAATATATTATCTTTTTTTTTGTTGACAATATCCAGCTTTATTTAATTAAACAGCAAACGCCTACCACAACCTTTACCAAGCTAAGTCACCTTAAAACCAACTTTTTCAACTAATATAAACTAATATACTAATATAACTAATATAAATCAGACTTTTATCATTTCCTGGTTACATTGGTTACCTACGTTCATCTTTTCTGTAACACAAATCACTCAGAACACAGGAACACATCTTTTAAGTGGCTTATAAAAGCATCTTTTCACTGTTTCTTGGTCTTGGATTCTGTTTTGATTTTGAGTTTCTATTGCTTAATCTTAATGCTTTAAGTGGTTTGGGACTTTCTTCCTTATCAGATCTTCTACACATCCACACCTCTGTAGGAGCGCTGAGTTCAAGCAGCCAAGTGCTTTTAGACCCAAGATTCAAATTAAAACACGGAGGTGACCAAGGAATTTGAGTTGCTGCCGTAAATCTCCATCTCCAGATATGCACCATATGGATCAGTGTATAGGCTGTTCAGATTTGGTTCGATTATAAAGATCTCAGGTCACCTAAGTCAACTTTGCTGTGCACTGTATAAACAAATACTTTTTATATTGTGTTTTGTTCATTTGTAAAGCAGAGACTGCTTTTCACGAGTGACAGGTCTGGAATCTAATCTGACCACGACAGCTTCAATCTTATCTATACTGTACGAGTATGAGTTAATTGTCTTCTGGCTTTTTTTTTTTTCTTCACTAATATAAGCATGGCTTCTCTGAAAAAGACTATGGCAATTTTTGAAACTTTATACTGCATACTGCATGTACAAAGAAGTATGTAGTGTGTCCTTATTAAGTTGTTGTTAAGTTAAGTAAGTTTTACACGTCCAAAAAAGTGACTATACAGCACAATTGGTTGGATAAAGCATTGTTTGATATAATATATGATATATAGATGGGTTGGTTTTATGGTGGAGTGTTTGTCGGAAATAGCAAATCATACTGTGAGATTCAGATAAATGTAATGTGCAAACTCTTGCATCTAACAGCTGTGTAATAGATTTAGACAAAAATTATCGTTTGTTTGGTGCATATGTTGGTCCCAAATCTGTAGCCTATATTTTTTTCAGCTTTTGCAAGATTTACCTACTTGGTGAGCCATTACAAATGTTGGCTTTTGAACTGTTGGCTGGTGGGAAGCCAGATGGCCTTTTTCCCGTTTATTAGCCTGGAGGCTGGTAAAGAGAACGCCTGAAGGATGGAGGGTCCCGTATTTAAAAGAGAAGTGAAAGATTTTCATATCAGATGATTTCTGCTTCACGTCACTTAATCTAAAGAAAACTCAGACCCAAAAGAAGATTAAAGTGTTTCTCTAAGCTCTTATGTATTCATTTTTTCTATATTTATAAGAGTCTTTACTTGGATCCATTTATTTGTTCTGTTAAGTTCATTTCAAACTTGAAGTGTTTTTCATCTTAGGAAAGTGTGATTTTGTTCAGTGTAATGGGAACAGAGTCAATTACGCTTCATTTGCTTTTACATGAGAAAATGACAATAATTCTTAATAATGAACAGTAGTTTTGTTTCAGATGACACATTTTAATAATCTGTGTGTTTTTTCAAGCGTTAGGAATAGCGTGATACATTTAGCAGGATGTGATGTGAATTTGGTGTTTTTGTTTTGCTTTTCTTTTTCTGACGAAACAAAGATGAGGGCTAAAGAAATCTGCCACAGATGAGCTGCAAAAAAAAAAAAAAATACAGATCTGAGCTCTAATCGGTTCAGAAATGTTAAAATAACGTGATTTTCAGATTAGGTATTAATATTTGGAAGCATCGCTAGCGCTCATTAGTGATCATAAACTTAAAATAATATTCTCCTGCTGCACAGTATACCTTTATTTGTTAAGCCACAAAAGCAAGCTCTTCTTAGCTATTTTAAATCACACTAGGATAGAGGGGCACATGAACTGGCTCATACTTGACATTCCTCTAGTATTACCTTTCATGATATGCACAAGTACAAATTGGTTTCGAAAAAGAGAGAGGGGGGAAAAAAGTCATGGAAAAGTTTTGAGAAAGTGACTGTAAGTTAAGAGGGGATGTGACGACAGGTGAAATCCAACACCTTCCTATTCATAGAAAAGTAGTCAGAGGTGGCAAGTTGATGGACAAGACACTGGACTGTGACAGCAGTTAGGAGTGCGGTCGAAAACTGAGGACAGGATGAAGGCAGACACGGGTGAACCGAGCAACACCGACAAATAAATAAACAACAGAAATAGTGAGTGCGTGTGAGGATGGCACGAAAACCCTGTCCTCCAAAAGTGACACTGGCCTGACAGGGGTCACTGCAGCAGGGAGTGAGTGACAGCTTACAGGGAGGGCTGGTGGAAATGGCTGGATGGAAGTGAGTATGTGCAGGAGGGGTGTCACAGGTCAGCAAGTCAGATTCTGCTCCAGTGACCACCAGCTTGTTGTTTTTGTCTCGCCTTGTTAATATCATGCAGAAATTCAACGGGAAGCTTCTGACTGCTGATTCCTCTTAGTGAGGATCTATTGTCTTCGGTATTCAAGGCTCATGTTCATGATTGCACATGATTTGTTTTATACGAATGATTTAGTACCATGAATGATTGCTTGTGTTGGTGCTGGCCCTGTGACGGTCGAGTGGCCCCGAGCAAGATAAAGCTTTGGTAAATAATTGACTGACTGATTTAGTAGTGGTATTCTTCAACTACGCTTTGAGGATAGTCTAAAGACAGGGATGTGAGCTTTTACTTGAGTTGAATATCGATTATTCTCCATCACAGAGCTGTGCCCGTTGAATCGGTGGTAGAGGCCAGCAAAAAAATGTTGAAAGTCAGTGAGAGTAAGTTCATCAGTAAAGAGTACAATGTTGTTGTTTTGTCATGGGCTGTGATTAATAACGTTTATTCACCAATTTCATGAGTAGTGTTCAGATAAAGAGATGCATGGCAAAACAGATGTCTGTAGTTGTACTAAAATCTCAATTATTAAAACTTGTGAAAGAAGAAACCCAAGGAGAATTTGTGGCCTTATGGAGTGTAATTAACAAAAATGATCTAATCTCAATAAAATGTCTTAAACAGACCCACTATTAAGTGTTGTTAAAAATTGACAAATAAAATGTTTCCTATTGTTGAGATGCATTTCAACGGTTTTAAATTAAAATGGATTAATTCTTCCAGTGCAAAATCTCAGGTTCTTTGCAAAAGCAAGTCGTTATTCATCATTGGCAGCAATCTGAAGGATGCCTCGAATCCCCTGGTCCCTGTCCTTAAAATGATAAAGCAGAATGCTCACAAAGAATTGGAGGAACTGAAGATGATATTTCACAGCAGATTAGTGATGCTGTAGGATACAGGACACAGTAATCTGCATTAACATTGTTAAAATGTTCTGCTAAGCAAATGGGAAGCAATTAATACAAAAAAATTAGTCTGAAAACAAATTCATGCCATTTTTGACCATCATCACCAAAGTAGCATGGAGCAAGAGAGCTAGACGGTATTTTGATGTTCGCAGTTGTGCATTGAAAAAAAGGACAGGCGGCGAGTCCGGTAGCTTCGTGAGTAGTCTGGATGTGGAATATGAAAGACAGGTGGCAGGAGACAGGAGCAGCCAGCCGGCTCAGGACACAGACGAGGCCAGAGGTGTCGTGTTTTGTACAAATGCATTTTGTTGACAGACTGGATTCAGCTAAGCGCAGCTTGTATGTTTTGGGTCAGGGTTTGGGTGTGATCGATTTGTGTTAAAACAATGATGACGCTTTAAAACCACTAGATTAATCAAATGTTTGTGTTGCTTGCCCTAGTTTTTTATTTCAGCCCTAAAGTAGGTAATTTCACACCAGCGCTTACAATAGCAGCTGTTTATAAAACAATATAACTACAAAATCTTAAACCATCACAAACAGTCAGATGCCCTGCTGCCTCCACATTACCCGAGAATAATATGACTATGCAAATGTTTAAACTTGTCAGTGTGGACATCATGTGGATTTTATCTACAGTATTTCTGAAGATAGGAGATCCTTGTCTGGAGACCTTTATTGCATTTGTACTGTGCAACAGTGAAGATGAGGATGTTTAGGAGGTGGCTTGTGTTTGCTATCTCCACACTCCAGTGAGTGATTTACAAGACCTGAAACACAGCAGGCCCGAGTATTAGTCTTTCAAATTGTAAGTCATTTTCATTTTATGTTCTTGCAGAGTGAATGAGTTTCTGGGCTTCTGCTGCCTCAACTGTGATGTTTGAACCGGCAATGGTAGACCAGCTCCGTGGTCAGAGAAGTAAACCCGTTATTCTCTTACAGTAGAGTGTATTAGGTTTAAAGGACTTGTAGCTGGGCGCATCTGAATCTACCAGATTCTAGGACCTGATTGTCTACAAAGTTTGTTTCTGGGGCCTTTTTGTGTAGAGTTTGCGCTGGGTCCTCCGGCATCCTTCCACGGTCAAAAAACATGCATGTTAGGTTGACTGGGGTTTCTAAATTGGCCACTGAGTATGAGACTGGGTGGTGATTTGTCTCGTTTGTGTCTGTGTGACCCTGTGATAGACCGGTGGCCCGTCCAGGGCGTACCCCACCTATGCCCCAGCCCTGATGTGATCCTGAGCAGGAAAAAACAGGTACGGGAAAAAAAATGAATCAAATAGCCTGATGTTCAGTGATCGTTTGAGCCAAGGATGCTTCAGCAGGTTGTGGATGTCAGTTCTAAAAAACTTTGACCTATAATCCAGGTTTCTGTTCTGTTTCCATGTTGACTAAAGGCTTATTTCCTTATTTGTTATTATACTGAACTGTTATTTAGAGTCACATAATGCAGACATTTGCACAGCTGAAGAGAAAGGAGGATCATTTGGATTATTAATCTTCAGTTTTCATCTCTATCTTTAGCTGTGTGATTGTCTTTCAATGAGCTGTGGAACACATGCTTGTTTATATATTCTTCAAATGATGTACTCCAGAGTGCATCATTTGACCACCAAAAATCTAAACCTACCTTACAGTTCTTCTTACCGTTGACTTGTTTTGCGGTCTGTCTTTTGCACCTTGCAAACCCGCCTGTTTGCTGTCATCCTTTCTGTGGTCATAGCTTTGTGTTTGATTGAAGAAAAAGTCACACAGCAACCAAAGGCCTGACAGACAAAATTCACAACAAGCCGGTGAACAACTACCATCAGCTGCAAGCTTTTCCTCCACTGAATTAGTAGCAATTGAGACTGTGGCAAAACAAGAGGTAATACTGGTGTTCAGTGGATCAAACGACCCAATGTTTACGTTGCTTTTATTGTTATCGTTACTTGCATTATTGTGAATGATTATATGATTTCTTAACAAAGCAAATTCTCATGTGGCACATTCAACGATTTGGTTGTTTTTGAACATCCCTGATCCTTTATTTATGCCATTTCTGTCATGGAATTGTAAAACTGCTGTGCAAACTAATATCCAGCGATACTATGATTATGAGATGTGATCCTTTATCAAGGCTCTCCTGTCAGTTCAGTTTCTTTTCCATTTATCATTCTATACTTTTATCACAGCTAGTCTCAGATTTCCCTTTCTTCAGATATTGCAGCAATTTAAACCTAAAGTCACCGCTGGATGAAATTCTTCACAAGGCTATTTGCACAGAGAAATGTCTACATGCGGCTTAGAGAGTGTCACTGTTCAAATAGAAATCTCTCACTAGCACTTTTAAGTCCTCTGTGTCTATCTGGGAATATGTTATATAGTAGAATAGTAATAAGCTTGTGGTGCATATTGTCATCAACACATGAAGTGATCTGTAGCTTCACTGTTAAACTGCCACGTACAACCCATCCATCTTCTGAAGGTAACTGTGGCTCTGCAGGCAGACGAACCCATCCTCAACATCCCCCAGCATAGTTAATCTAATTGGAGAAAACGGTAGATAGTGGCAAAGCATATTAAGAGTATATTTATCACATATCGTAAATGCCACAATATGCAAATGCTGGCATCTTCTTCTTTGCTTTCCTCTGAAGCACCTATGTCACGTGTATTTATTGGATCAGGGGGGGGGGGTTCCACAATATTTCCAATTCTTGCTCATCAGTGACTCAACAGGTCTTTCTAAGTATTTCTATTTGTAGAAACGTGAGAAAGTACAACTGTGTTTAAACCCCAGCTCTTGACATCACATTTTCTTCCTCCTTCTGTGTTGTTAGCCTTTATTAAAAATGGATAAAGGTTCCGGTGAAAGAGGAAGCTGTGGAAAGTACAGCAAACTACATGTGGTTGAAAAAAAAGCTCTTCTGTGGAAATAGTGCCCTAGTATTTGACATAAACAGATTCTCATTGGCACTTTGCAAAAGTTAAAGACAAAACACTGCTACACATTAAACTTTACTTTTTCTTTTAAAGGGAGAATTATTGCTTTCAGAGAAAAGAGCTCACTGGCCCCGAGTCGACGGCTGTATGTGTGTAATACGTGATATATTGGAGAGGACGAATGTACAAAGCTTCATGGACAGAACAGTTCTGGGCATGCTGGAGGTATTGGAAGGTGCTGCTGATGAAACACATAAACCTCTAAAAAGACATGTCATTGTAGGGCTGTTGAACAAATCCAAAGTAGTCTTAACTTTATTGTAATAATAATAATTAAATAAACTGCAATCCTGCAACAGTATACAGCATATTATCACATAGTAACCAAATGTAAATAAATAAAACAAATGAAGCCATCATTTCTGAGCTTAATCTCTTCTAAGAGTGAAAGTGAAGCACTCAAAGCAGAATCTGATATCTGGTTCAAATGCAGTGGTGTGCGATGGTAGAGTTATGCTTCTATTAAAACAAAGCAAATAATCCCATGCACCAAAACAACCAAACTATTCAGCATATTTATTTGATCATGTAGCAGAAAATAAGAGTTACTGTACAAGTGGCTGCATAATCACATGAAATAAGGAGTTCTCAGCGCTGTTGCAAGATCGTTTGAGAAGATAAAACCTGAGCAGATAATTAAACTGTGACGCTGATAAGGTTAAAAGCAACTGTTTCCCATCTGTGATCACTTTGTTCACTACTGATAAGGGGTTTTACGTCAGCGTCAGTGACTTCAACAGTTATTGTGATCTTGTTTCTGTTTATATGTGATTCCAGTGGTTAGATGGCAGGTAGGGAGCGCCATGGCAGCAAGATGTATCAGCCTCAGTACATGGTGGCAAATATTTTTTCTTCTGTTAACAGTCACAAGTGCAGATGCTGTCACAAATGTCGCTGTAGCCCAGTAAAACTGCTGGATGATGGATGTGATTAGATTTGTCCCTGTATAGTTTTAAAAACAGCATAAGCCTTGAAGATTAAAATGTAACCTTATATTTGAAATCCTTCAACTTCAGCAAGCTGTGGGCCTGCAATTAACTCTTTGACATACTGTCAGATTTTGAACATTAAATATTGAAAGGCGAACCTTTTTTCTGGTAGATTATATTGCTTTCTCAATACTTCAATGGACTCGCAACCTGCCCTGTTTACAAGTTGACATGGGATAGGCTACAGCAGATCCCTGTGATCCTAAATAGGAATAATGGATGGATGGATGGATGGATGGATGGATGGATGGATGGATGGATGGATGGATGGATGGATGGATGGATGGATGGATGGATGGATGGATGGATGGATGGATGGATGGATGGATGGATGGATGGATGGATGGATGGATGGATGGATGGATGGATGGATGGATGATTTCATAACATTTTAGTCAGTTATGACAACCTCATCCACTATATGCTACACACCACAGCAAATATTTAACAGGAAGTTTATTTTAGTAAAAGGTTGTCCTGATTCCTATCATTTTTTTTCTTACACAGCTGCATCCCGTTTTCACATGTTTTTGTGTCTATTTTTTAGCTGTGAGTCACAAGGTGAGCTCCAGGAAACCATGCGTACCAAGCTACTTTTGTCTGCGTCAGTAATCCGTGGTATAGGTAGTCGGACTGATGTACATCCGATAACGGACTTGCAAACAACCTTTTACTCCGCTTCACCAGGTGTAGATTAAAAGAAGAAAAAAACGAGGTTCACATGGCACACAGAAGACAAACTTTGCAGTGAGAAGATGTTTATGTGAAGCTGATCCAAATTAAAAAATGTTGGACTGTATCTCAATTTTCCACAATTTTAACATTGCTTGATAAATTAAAGTCTCAATTTTATCCACAATTACCATTACTTTAAAAAAAAAAAAAGAAAAATAGCATCCTCCTGTAGTTTTGGGAGACCACCTGGTGAGTCTCAAAGACCTCAGCTGCAGGTGGGGATATATTCCCAGGAGACAACTGAAGGTATTGTCGTCTTTCTCTCTTTCAGCTCCAGTGAGGTTGGATTCTGTAAACAATACTCCTGATTTTATCAGTTTTCATTGTTCAGAGAGAGGCGCCTGCATCAGTACTAATAACATTCTTTTCATTAGGTTAGTTTCAAATGAAAGCACCATAGGTCACCACTATTACTCTGCAGCTTGATCTTTTCTAAAGAGATTGTGTTCGCTTGAGTTTCGATGCCATTTCCAACCGCTACTGCATTTCATCTGCGTTTGGGCCGTATTGAGTCAGTCGCACATTCAACCGTTCTCCTGGGATGACAGCTGAGCTATTGTTTACAGTAAAGAGCAGGACTGACAGGCTTGTCTGCTCCAGCAGCCTAATTGTCCATAGGTATACAGCAGATGAAGATACACTGCCTATTAGCACAGTTTGGAGAGTTTGTAAAGGTCATGCTGCGAAATGTTGTTTTAAAAGAGCAGATATTGTTTTGTTATGATTGAACTCCTGTCACAACTCTCCACAATGTTGATGACGGGTTGGAAGTCAGACCCGGACAATCGAGTATTTTTCTTCTTTAGATTCAAAGAGGATGTTTGTTTTTTCTGCCTCTGCAGCAGTTGGCTATCTCGGGTAACTATGCTGAAAGCAAAATGTTCCTGGAAAATAGCGCAACGCTCAGATTTTTCATCTTATCAGTCAGCTGGTTATTATCTGCATTTTCTTTTTTTTTAAGACCCATAACCAAATGATTTAAATAGAATGGTGTTAATTATCAGGGGACAATTAACCCCTTATTGTAAATAAATGACAGGGTCACATAACTGATGAAGGGTTTTTCCTTTTTAATGGAAGGCTTGGTGGTAGTCTAAATTTATCTCTCTTGAACAATTTTAATTTAAAAAAAAAAGACTAATGCAAACAACGCATATCTTCCAACCTCACTTTGCAATGTCCTTGAAAACATCTTATGTATAGTTTGACATTCATTTAGCTGACAAACATGAAAAAAACAAGTTTAAAGATAATACAATCCAAGTGAAGTAAGAGTTTACTGTGGAAAAAATGTGTTAGTCAAGAAGAGGGCACACAGGTCTGCAGTCTTCATTTTTTATGCTGTTTCACAAATTTTGATAGTATGACACATTTTGTTAAACATATTTTGCCTTTAGGGATTATTAATCGCTGGAGTTACAGTTTTTGGTTTATTATTAAAGGACTCTTCTGTGTTACTCCTGCCTCCCACTCTGTCCATTTTGGTACGAGTCAGAACACGCATATCCCTCTACATCACCATGCCCAAAACAAAACTGTTGAGATAAAAATGGGCTTGCCATTCTATAATTTTATTTATCATTTTGGAAAAAAAGACTTGATCTATGAAAGACACTATTTCATAGGAAAGTTGAAAACATTAAATGAGTTTAAATGTTCCAGACTTCTAAATGTCTAACCATTATTCAAGTACACCAACATGACAACTAAAATGTCCTTTGTAATGGCAAAGGCAGTTTGATAAAGTCTTCAGAAGAAAGACGTGAATTTTTAAGAAAATGTTTCATAAAGGTGCCATTAGGAGACGGCAGAGCAGAGATTAGAGCTGGACTCGGAGAGACATGGACGGTCGGAGAGACGGACAGTTTTAAACTTGATGATCTTTTATCAGGGTTTAAAAATATAGAGCCCTTTAGTACTTGTAACTATAAAAACAGACACGGTAGTCTTGCTGTTTCACTGAATAGTCAGTTAGGAAGTTTACCTCTTACATCTATTCACAGTGTCAGTGTTAAATGAGACAGTTTGAACCAAGTCTGTAAATAAGTCAAATAAAAGACCAATTTTATGCCGGGCTAATCACCTGCCAGCTGTATCCCTGAATGAATCGATCCTATCAATGAGTTCCCAGCATGAAAGCGAATAGACTCATTTAAAAAAAAACGTCCAATGATTTCTTCGAGTACTTTTGTAATATGTGAACAACAAACTTGTCCAAATGAGCACGAAAGGTTCTTGTTTGTCTGCAGTCTGCAGTAAAAATGAAATGAATTATATGGATTTATAATGCATGCAACAACATTTGTGTATTGTGCTTAGATAATTAAACACAATAATAAACACAACTACTGAAATGAACAGTAATTTTTGAATAAATTAAAAAGAAAGTGGTAATGGAACCTAAAACTATGTCTGACGGTTGACAGAACTCCAGGACTATGAAGACAGGCAGGGATAAGGAATGAGGTTGAATGAAGGGATGATGAACTGACTCACTTTGCCCTTGTACAGTATAATGAACCTGTCAAAGAGCAAACCAGTGTAATTTGCACTGTTTTTAAGAGTTTGTGGACACCAGCAGCAGTCTGTGGCATAGAAAAGCAGGCTCTATCAAACTGTGGTGATATAGGATAATCTTTCTTTGGGATAAATTCATGGTTTTTAGAAAAACACCATTTGGCCACCTGTGACCTTTAAACATGTAGTGCCTGCTACATCCTTCCCTTTGGAAGTTAACAGACCAATATCCAGTTAATCATCCGTGTATTCACGGTTTTGCTGACATAAACATGCAGTGATTGATCATGGTGAAGACAGCTTAAGTGAGCATCTTTGTTTGGTTCGATGAGATGGGTGTGTTTTTGTTTTGGACGGGAAGTTGCAAGGAGAGAAGCCCAATAACGGTGGGACAGATGGCATCGCATCCTATCTGAGTCAACAAAATTTCAAAATCACTTTACTTAGGCCTTTTGTTTCTCCTCAGTTTCTATTGTGCTTCACAGAAAGTAAGCTGATTTCACATCTATAAGGCATCAGAAGAAACCATAATGGGTTGTGGTGTAATTATTGTGGTGTAGGTGGCTTCTTTATTGTCTGTCAGTGACACACACGCAAAAACACACACCTATTCCCTCTTCTACGTGTTATTCCCAAGAGGAAAAGAGTTCAAATGCCATGTTAAATAAATAAATCCCGATACTGTCAATAGGGACCCTGTCAAAGGGTTAGGATTGCAAGCATGCAGAGGTTCCTTAATCATTTTCTTCTCTGCTCTGTTTCTCAGCTGTTATGTAGACACACGGGGCAGGTCAATTAATTCTGAGCAGCTTGTGTGACTTAATATCCACGGATGATAGTTTGTGATCAGGTCCAGTGCTCAAAGAGATACACTTCCAGTCTGTCAGCGTAGCCAGACGCTCACTGAAATTGATTCTCAATCTGCCATCAAATCAAAGATTTGATAGCACTTTAGTGAAGAGTCACTGGAGTGTAGAAATTTTATGATAGCTTTCATGGAGTCCGTCAGCTGATGTCAGTGCAAATGGTTTAAAAAAAAACAACAAAAAAAACCAATAAAAACTCAAAAGTAAAAGTTGAACATATTATTTTAGGCACCAGACTAATTTTAGTTCCTTTATTCTGTGACTTAATCCATGAATATTGTAGAAATATTGTGGTAAAACAGCGATAATCTTGATGTATACACAGTAATCTCGGATGTTTGCTATTCCAACACTGAGGACAGTTTTAGATTTATTCTGGTGCTTTACCAGTATCTTGCATCAATCCCTGCATTCCTGGCCTCCTGCCTCTGCTCTCTGTCAGACACCCTGTCACCGTCCGGCTGCCCTGTCATCTTGCCAGCAGACGCCTGCCTGCTGCCACATTGATAGAGCTGAGAAGCAAAAGGCTGACAGTGATGGTGACTCACCAGCTCCACAGGGGTCCCCTAAAGCCACCCTTAACATTTAAAACCACTGTAGGTACAATTGAGCCTGCAAAACAGACAGAAGAGAGAAGACATCTGGATGGAAGTATATGTTGCTCCAAAACCTGTATAAGTCATTACAATATTAATGGTGAGTCGTCAGATGTGCATATAACCCATGCCAGAAGTCCTAATGCACCCCTATACCATCACCGATGGTGGCTTTTGAGGAGTTCATTGATATTAATCAGCATCTCTCTGCTTTACTCCGTGAGATAAAGCATCCATGATTCATAAGAGTGCCAGATCCCACGTGCAAAGAATGTTTTTCATCTCAGTCGTGTCCATACTGAAGGTAGTGCTGCCTAAGGGCTTTAAAATGAATGCCTTTTAACATTGTTTTTTAGGTCTTAATCCTAACATGTACAAATATACAGTACAACATGATTACTTTTGCATATTAGTTGATGAATTCTGCAAATTGTAACCCATTTTGGTTTGAAAAACATTCATAAATGTCTTTATAAACAGAAAAACTTTTTGCACGTGCAACTTTTCAGAATGTTGAATCATTTTTACATTTGAAAGGTTCAGCCAAGTGTAGTATCAACATGACAACGTTTATATGTAGTTGCTTTCATCAAACCATGATTGGTAAATGTGTAAGACCTTGCAATTCATAGCTTTACAACACATCTTATAACCAAATAGCCATTCACAAGTGAGAGTAAAGTAGAAAAGTGGGGAACTGCAAGTTTCAAGGAAGCAGAATGTTGAGGATTTTGGAAAATGTTTGGATTTGGTCCAACTCAAGCTCCTTGCATTGACTTAATCTATCCCATCCCAGTGTCTATGGTCAAATCAACAGCGTCAAATGTGAAAATCTTTTAAGATGTTGAAAGTGGAGGGGATTTTGTTAAACATGAAAAATCACCAGACAAACAGAGACAGCTAGGGAGGCGAGTAAGGAAATTATGTTGTTCTATTTTTTAGTTGTTAATGAGGAAACGCCACGTTTTGAGCTAAAGAGCAGTGCTGCTATCACATGTTCTGTTGTGAGACTGGGTTTTATGTTTCCAATTAACCCTGCAAAACTTTTGTTATGCTTTTGCTACACTTTTCAACACTTTTCTTTTTTGAAGAAATGTTTTCTTGGGCTCAGCTTAAAAAGAAAGAAAGAAAACTCAACTTCATGTTTTCAAAATCAAAAGTTTCTCTGTACTATTTTCAGTATAACATAAGAATTTATCATTGCAGTTGTTTCTTACATTTACTCAGCATCATACCATTTAGTGAAAGGAGGTTGTATTTTAGGTGAATTCATAAAAACACCTTGGAATACGAGCGTTAAATCAGGTTATACGTGTTATGCTGCTGTATGAGTTAAGATGCCGTCCAGTGATCTTGAGCTCGGTTTCTGCCTCTGTGTTTGAAGATGGCTTCCCTCTATAATACAAGAGCAGTAATTAAGGGTTTTATAACTTATCATTAACAGGATTTCTTGACGGCAACTGCCACCTACATATTACCTTGTGTAACCTACAGAAAGAAGACAAAGACGAAACGAAAGTTCATATTGTTCAGGAGCAACAGAAAGATATCTGCAAGAGGTTGTTACGTCTGTGTGTGTGGTCCAGTGTTTGTGTGTGGTCATGTGTGATGGCTGCAGTGCTCTGGGCTGTAATGGAGAGGAAAGAGCATTAGGCACACTCAACACTGAGGCAGCAGGAACTTGTAGCAGAACTCCACAGAGCCCTCTCCATCTGTAATCAGCCGAGTGAGAGGGGAGTCACACCTTCTTTTCCTTCCACGCAAACAATCTGTGTGTCTTTGCCACCTGCCTCCGTTTCTACATCACTGTTTTTACTTCCCTTTTTAATGTTGCTTTATTTAACTTGAGCTATGTTGCATTAGGCCATATTAATGTGTGGTTTGAGACCTCATTAACACTACCCTAAATATTTAAGCACAAGGTTTACAAGTTTAAACGCTGGTTCAAAGTCTTTGCTGAGTCTTTATATAACCAGAAATGGTCCTCTGTAATTATAACTGCTCGCGCTCCTCATCTCCCTCCACCTCCTCACTAGCTCCTGGTCTAGATTAAGCTTTCTGCATTAGAAAATTCATCTCTGTGCCGATGGTTACTCCCAAGCGCCCTTAAGGAGGCAGTTCATGAATAAATGAATAGAACGGGCGAATTACAAAAAGATTGCTCATTTTGTTGCACAACATTGCGTGTGTGTGTGTGTGTGTGTGTGTGTGTGTGTGTGTGTGTGTGTGTGTGTGTGTGTGTGTGTGTGTGTGTGTGTTCGTAAGTGAGCATTCCTGGGAGAGACTAATTACCTGAACTGTACCACAATTCTGAGTCAAAGCCACGTTTAAAGTCTAATCTTGATATACTGCTGATGTACCTGTGGTAACGATTTACAGTTTGCACAGAAGATTGTATGTGCTTATTATCCACAAGTTTTTGCTATAAAGACTTTTGTTCCTGTGATAAAAATAAACAAATATAAGCAAATTTTAAATTACATTTGTATTGCCACACCATGAATATACTCTTTTGGACCCAGCTGGACTATTTTCTCTCCCTGTTTTTTTTTTTTTTTTAATAGAAATCAAAATGTAGGTATTTGTGTCAGGCTTTAAAATGTATGTCTTGCTTCTTTTTTTTTTTTTTTATAAAGAAAATTAGATGAACTAAGGAGCTCGTTAAAAATATCTAATGGAAATTCAGACAGTAGGACAAAGAGTTCCTCTTTAGTCTGTTTACAATCTAATCCTTTGGGCATGTTATCCAGACTCATTTCTGTTATCTGGCCATAAGTTACGCCATCAAGTACACATAAAACTCTTGATTGCAGTGCTGGAGGAAAGGTTTAGAGATCATAAGAAGGGTTTCAGTTCATCTAGGAAGAATGTTTAGACACCTCTTTCAAAATGAGAAAAATACAGCTCATTATGATGTTAGTTATTTCATTGTAGAACCAAGTGTTGATCCCAGCAACCAAAGAGCCACAGCAAAACCTTCTTCACAAATCTCCCAAGTAATTTGACTAAACACTACAACTGCATCAACCTCCCTTCAGTATGTAAATAACAGAACGTTTGTCTTGCTATATCTGATTGTGTATTAAACATTAAAAAGTTTTAATTACAGAAGGAATAATGCAGCAGCTAGAAGGTAGCTGGCAAAGGAAAGGCAACACAGTGCAAATCCATCAATCCATATTTCTATACCCGTTTAATCCTGTACAGGGTCACAGGGGTCTGCTGGAGCCTATCCCAGCTCATTACAGGAGAGAGGCAAGGGTACACCCTGGACAGGTCACCAGTCTATCACAGGGCCATAGTGCAAATAACATTTCAATTCAACATGCATCTCTCCTTCAAAGGTGCAGCCAAGCCAAGACAGAGGGGATGAGCCGGGGTGCCTTGTAAGCAAATGTGCCAGCTCTGCACTGTGGTGATGGATAGATCCGAGTAAATGGTGCTCTGCTGCCGGCATTGTCTCACAAAGTACAGAAACAGTTCTGACTTAATCCAGAGCCTTACATTTTTCAAGTTTAGGACAGACGCTCACTCACATGTTAATTTTGGAAATGTGCTGTCATTTTGATGTGGCCTCGCGTCTTCCATGTGAATCCTGGGATAACTCGCAGCTTCCGTGTCACAACTCTGCAGTCGCCACCTCCACCTCAGTCATGACTCTCGATAGTGTCTCATCAACATGTCTCCCAGCTTCAGGACACAGTGAACATGCATCTAAAAAAAAACGGAACTGTAACAAAGCTGTTGCTTCAAGTCACGGCATGCCATTGAACTCCTTTTTCCTTCCTTTTACTGTGTGGCACCATGTTTAAAAAAAAAAAAAAACAGAACGACCACTAAGAACTGAGAAGAACATACATGCATGATTTGTTGCTTTTTGTAATGAGGTACAAAAAAACTCACCTCTGTACATTGGTCATGAATTTCATCCATCCATCCACTTTCCATACCTGCTTATTCCTTTGCAGGGTCTACAGAGGTCTGCCGGAGCCTATCCCGACTCATTACAGATGAGGGACAGGGGAACAGCCTGGACAGGTTGCCAGTCCATCAGAGGGATCACAAGTAAGCACGGGGAGAGCATGCAAACTCCACACAGAAAGACTCCTGCCTGGGAATTGAACCAGGAACCCTTCTTGCTTGTGAGGCAACAGTGTTAACCACTAATCCACCATGCTGCATCATGACTTTCCTAACTATCGCAATTTTCTGGGTGTTTTTCTGTTTCTGGACGAACATTTTTAAAGGATGACTTTGGCGTTTTAGCAACGTGTTCATCTTTTGGTACTGGTCTTTCTGTCAAACTCTAGACAAAGTAATTTACCACAATATCCTTTAAAGGAAGATTAAGCAGTGAACATTCTGCAACTGTTGATTTAGACTGTGATTATTATTCAAAAAGACAAATAAAACACTGTGACTAAGAGAGAGAAACCTGCTTGATGTATTTGTGTATGACAACACACACTGACAAAAGTTATTCAGTTACTCAGCCAGGCATTTCAATAAGCCCATGAGTCGCAGTGGCACTGAAACAAATGCTTCTTATTTGCAAATTTATGCCAATTTTGATCCTCTATACCACCATTAACCAGTGTAATCCTTGACGCGTGCTGTCAGAATATGTCCACAGTCCATGGACTACATGAAAACAAATCTGAGGTACGTAATTCCTTACAAACCTGTAATCTGCTATCAGGTAATGAGGAACCTGCATGGTCCTTATGCCAAGGAGACAAAAAGAAAGCTTAACGTTGAGCCTAAGTGGTGACAGTCAGCTTTGAAATATATTAAAAACAGCACACTTTGTTCATCTTTTTTTTCGTCACTGCTTTTCTCATGTGAATACTAAGGCTCAAGCACCTTCATTTTTTTGTAGTGTAGTTGTAATGTTATACAATATGTTTTTCATCTGTCTATTTTCTTTGATGGATTAAATGTGTAAGAAGACAAAGACATTTATTGCACAGCAGTGACTGCACCTATGCAGCAATTAAGATGTCTCTGCTTTGAATTTGCTTTCAGACACAAGTTCCGTATATTTGAGTTATGCCATTTAAGGTCTGCTCTTACTGTTTTATCTAAGCTCTATAAAGCACACTGGTGCTTTTCGTACTCGTAATTGTTCGGCATGAAAGGCCAACTGAATATACACAGCCCTCCAAAGAGAAACACAATTCCAACATTTTCACAATAATCTTTAAAGTAAAACAATTGGGTATTACTAATTAGCTTTCGCATTCAGACCTAAACAATCAGGGGAAGTGACTGTTTCAGTTATTCTCTTGTTTGTCTCACTGCTGTCAATTATTCCAAAACTTTATTAATGGAAACCGCTCTTGTCTAAGTTGAAATCATGCTTAACCGATACGATGACTCATGCTGTTGCTACACAAATTGCAGCACTATTTTTTCAATGATGAGGAAAAGCTGCACCAACCCATCACTGTGAATTAGATTAAAAGAAAAATTACGTAGTCTTCATTTTTACATTATTTCTTAAGATACTGTGAAATATGTCACAAACCTTTTCTCTTCTGTGTCATCATTCTCAGTGACTTTATGTTTTCCCTGAGAATATTCAGCTTTATTTGTTATAAATGATGAATTAAAACAGATTGTTTAGACGACCTCTTGATATGGATTAGAAGTTTGTTTTTTAAGGTTCTTAGGTGGCATAACTGAGTTGGATACTTGGTCCCATCGTGTAATCCTCACAGCCCAAATGATGAGCTGTTTTATTGTCCTGCTTCCAGACCCCTAGAAGTCAACCACTCACCCTGAAGGTCCTGAAGGTTCACAGTGGTTTTTGTAGCATGAGCAGGTGCCTTCACGATATTATGTTCCTGGTTTCAGAAGGTTGATCAGGGACAGCAACCTTATTATCAAATGGCACACTAGAGCAGTTTATTGCTAAAGTAAAGGGGGAAAGTAAGAGTTTACGCCAGTTTGAACTAGTCCTGGCTGATGGTTCAAGCAGAATACAAAAAAAGTAATATTGTGAACAGAAATAAGATAACAGGGTATGGGGAAAAAAAACGTTTCAAATATCAGCCCTTAAATGGCTAAAATGTGTTTTTGTTGAACATACATTATCGTTAAAAATGTGATACTAAAATTTTGTTTGATTAAAGCCGTGAAACGCTTGTCATCACTTTCTTCAGATCTCCATATTCTTATTAATTTTCCATCTGCCTTAGATGTTTGGACATGTCATCACTTCAGAATCAGCATATGAATTTGTAGTAAGAAGCTTAAAGGCATAAGATTCAGGAAAAGATCTGGTTGCTACAATCCCTTATATTTCAGTACCACTCTGGATTTGGGGGGGATACCTGAAGTGATGAAGGTCCATGGGAAAAATGGGGTTCCAATTGAAAGGTAAACCCCAGGAGAAAAAGGAAAGCATCATTCACCCTCGTTCAGTAGTGTTGTAATGTTTAGCCAAGAACACCTTCAGAGGGCTCATCAGCAACATCTGGCATCCCAGGTGTCCCTTCTGCTCTGATCCCCTTCTACACACTCTGCTCCCGCTGCTTTGGGGTCCATGCTGAGCCGTCCATTGACTTCCAACCTTTGTCTTCTACTTCGGCTGCTAAATTGGAGTATTGTAGTTTTTTTATGTTCAAAGATTGAATTGGCTCCATTCTGGTATGGACCTATAAGTTTGATGATGTAGGCGTGCTGGCACAAGTTGGACCGGTGGCCTAGGCATGGTTGCAGGGTGACTGTTGCAATCTCTCAGAGGAAAATGAGCCTATGACCTGGCTCCAATCGCATTTTCCAGTCCCTGGCTGTGCTAAGTCATCGTAATTTTCTCCTGATGGATCTATCCTTGCACTTAAGCTCAGCTGCCAAGCACCTGAGAACCAGATTTTGTTACCAGGTATCTGCCTTAGGTGAGGCTGGCCTGGTAGCCAACCAGGATGTACTTTTAGGGTTCCTGGGACGGTGCACAGGGAACAGCATGGATCCTCTAAGAAACAGATAATTAGTTTTGTGAAAGAGATTTTTTACAATATATTGTTCTATATGCTAGTGATTAAATAATGTTCCCTTATTCTAATAGTTGTCCAACCTACACTCATGTCTCATATGTGCATCCTTGGTTTCCATGTTCAAGTCATTCTTCGGGTGCCTTATCGTGACTTTTTGACAGTAATATGATGCCATACCTACAACTGGCATAGTGATGTGTGTCTTTTAAACGTAGAGCCAACAATGGTGTAGACCTATCATTAACTATAGCTTTTGACTTTGCAGACCACTGCAGTCAAAAGTGAGATTGTAGAATTCATGGTTTGACGTATGAGCCTGGGCAGACTGAGTACCCACACATAGCCCACAGGCTTTTAGAAATAGAAGACTTTGACAGAAACTTTCATAACCAAAGGGTGCCATAAGTTCAAAGGAAGGTAAATACCAAAAGGCCCAGTCAAAGAAAAACTGTGAACTGTGAGAGGAACACAAGAACATCAATACCCGGATAGACAGAGACACCATTGGCAAGCAAACCAATTGTCCTTTCAGACAGAACCCAGCATGCACTGCTGGGTTCAGCGCACTCTGTTTGTATGCACTGTCATCAGTGAAACTGCATTTGTCCTGTACTAGAAAATAACCATTATCAAAAAAAAGACGTTATTTTTTTACCCTGCTGGTGAAAGGTGGATTAAGGCCTTGGCAATCAGCGAAATGAAACACAAGCAGGAGTGAAGGGATTTTTGTTTATTTTGTTAAGATAAACAGGAAAAAGGAAGCACGTGGACAGAACTCAAAACCAAACAGTTAAAACAAAGAGTAAAACTTTACCAAAAGCAAGAAAACTTACCAAGACTCAGGGAAAAGTCGTGACAGCAATGGTTGGCAGCTCTTTTGGCCAGCCATATCGTCTGAATGCAAATCCTCTAACAACCAATGCAATTAGCTGTATTAGCATGCTGATCACTGTGGAGATGGAGAAACACTGAGGAGCAGGCAGAGGGGTCCTGACCTTATCAAAGGCTGAGCAGCAGTGGGCATGCCCAGAATATAGACTGGATGTTCAATACATTTTTTTCCCCAATACACTGTTTTTGTTTTTTGTTGTTTTTTTTTGAGTCAGGGGATCACCAAAGATCAATCCGTACATTTCAGAGCAGCTTTCGAGATACATGATTCTTGATCAAAGTGGTGCAAATTGTCATTGTAGTGTAATAATATATCTTTGTTTCAGCTAACGGTAAACTGTGAACTAACAGCACCTTTGTCTTGAAGGTCCCCTCCAATTCCTCGCTATGAATCAGACATACTGCAAACTTTTACTCATAGAATAGATCTTAGTAGACTGACAGGAAAAGCTGAAGTAGACTCATCCAGATGAGGAATTGCTGCTCTTCCAGGGTTGTTCTAAAACTGTGGGACAACACAATTTCACAAGACAAACCAATGTTGTTGATGCACATCTCCACTGGTGTTTGGAGTAAAAGGCTGTGAACAATTTATAACACGTGAAAAGGAGTGACTAATGATGTTGAGAGGTCAAACGCAAAAAGAGAGGGCCATATCTCCCTCTAGGCATTATATATGACAGAAGAAGATGCGGCCCCTCGATCCCCTCGCTTTTTCATGTCTGGCCCCCAGCTGTGCCCTCACAAGGCTTGGGATCAATCCTTCCCTGCCCGACTCCACTCCTATATTCCGGCATCTTCATTAGACCCAGCCCCTGGAAGTGGATGCTGTAATTGACGAGGGCCACTGAGAGCCAGCATCCTCGTCTGTCGCACTCCCAGAGAAGGGGTCGCCAGGCTTCAGCCGCTCACACTAATCTCCCCCATTATCCCCTGTGCTACTGTGGGAACAGGAAAAACAGCCTGCCTGCAGCTGGTGCGTGTGCTACATTTATGCATGCCTGTGTGTGTGTAACTGTTTGTAAGCTTTGCTTGAGCTGTTTGGTTAATGGGAGCACAGGGCGCATCAGAGTGAATGAAAAACAGGACACAATTACTGCCATCTATGACACTTTTGGTAACTTCAGCTTCGTGGATGCTGTGAGTAAATTTGCTTTTTTCTTTTCTTTTTATTCCCTCCTTTCATGCTATAGGATGTTAGTGATGCCGTCCAACTTTGCCAGACTTCCTGTTTTGCAAGCAACTCTGACAAAATCATGAAAAGCCTGAGCGGCAACTAAATATTTTGCCTCTCCGCTGTATTTGCGTCATGACAGGGGTAACTGTCGAGAACCTACCTGCCCTCATTCACAGATCACAGATTCATATCACTCACACGTCCAGTTTCAATTTTTAATTGATATGATATGAACATTTAATGTAGGAGTTAAAGTAATTTGGTGCATGGCAGTGATCATTTGCAGGGTCAGTTACACTCTTTGATGGCCCACATGAGACCTCCTGGCCTCTTCATGTGCTGTGAGGGTTCTCTAGGTTTCAACAACCAGACAGAGGAGGGCAGACGTCTGACAAGGTAAGAGCAGGACTCAGAGGAGGGTCTAGAGAAATATGAAAGTTTTGTCAGTTAACTGTGATCAGACATGCTGATAAGATGATTAATGCAGATAAAGTCTTTTGTGCATAAGTGGAGGCGGACTTGACGTTATTTTTAACAACACAGATGGCATCAAAAAAATGTGAGTATTTTCACACAGTAACTTTAGATTGTACGTATGTACTTATCTGCACACACACAAAAATAACCTCCACCACACACAGAATTATTTTTTCCCACATATTGTTTCTCTTTTCTTTTTTCTAAATCACAAAATTAAAAACTTAATTTGACGTTAGAAAATTGTTGGCTTATAATATTCATCTTTTTATTTTTTTTTTATTTTATTCATCCACCGTCTAGCCTCGGTTCAAATAAAACTTGATCAATGGACCTTTTCATGAACTGCAGATAATGACAAGTCAAGTCAGGAGTTAGAAAAATCCCTGAAAAGAAGCTGAACAATAGTTCAGACAATCGTCTGACAATGACACATCATTGTCGACCTGAACCGGCTGCGGCTCACGTTCCTGTCTTACTGTTGCCACCTACTGGAGAAACATGAAAACACGTGTAACATGATGACTGCTATCTTTCTACATAACTACAGCTCTTCAGTTTAGACTTGCCTTCATTATCTCAGTGTTACAAAGAATTAATATACTATGCAACATGATACAATAACAAAATATTCAATACAATACAAACAAATAATTAAGCTCTATTGTATCTTAAAGACCTCATGGTTCCATGTTTTTCTTCTCATTCTGCAGGCATACGTAAGGATCCTAGAGTTTGCCAAAATATGGGAGACAGAGCCTGTAGTTATTATATTCTTTTCATGCAGAATTAGCTCCCACTTTGTATTTAGGAATTAGATGCCTTCTCTACCGTTAATATTAAACTTTAAATGTTCTTTTAGATAAGGTTTACTGTTAGAAGTGCTTACAGGCCCTATCTGCTGGTAGACCTCCTGTGATGTACTGTGTTCTCTTATTACTTTATTCTACATATATTTATATATCAATATTGCTGTCAATAATTTGATTTTTTTTCCCACAGAAGATGTCTCCAACTTAATGTTTTTGTGTTTATTGGTGTATTTGTTCTGTAAAATGAATCTGACTAAATTAAAAAAGAAAACAGAAAGGATAAATTAAGGTTTAAATCGATTGCTTTGGGTTGTATTTAATGACTTGTATTTATACTTGTTTACATTTATAGCAATTAAAACTCATATTTGCTGAGAACTGGCATAATGAGAATCAACTAAATTGAAATTAATTTGACTGATTTAGTTCCAGAAGTGTATGTTTTGAAGCGGCTGCGGAGCAAAATAATAGATCATCAAACGATGAATAAGAAAACCAAGACCAGAGATTCTAACTGACTACAAATATAGAATATTCAGGTAAACATTATCATGATGCTTATTGTGTACAGAAAGTAGACTTCTTTAAATTGTCTTCTTGGCTAAACTTGAATAATACACATATGGTCAAGAATTATTTGATCCCAGATACAGTGGCTAAACTCTACTGAGCCTGAAACCATGATGGCACGCATTGCAAGAATCTCCGCACTTACACACTCTGTTACCATAGCTACCAAAGCTATGGTAGAGACCTCACACTTATTATCCAGATTTGCTATGTTTCATGTCCTGCCATCAACCAGGAAATAACAGATGGAAAATCATGCAAAAAGAAGTTTGATGTGATTTTACTTTGGCTCTGGCATATGATAGGTTTATATTTAATTTGTCAGGTTTTCAACTCGAATACAAAGTATGAATAATCGTGAACAAAGATCACTTTTGACAACTGAGTGGAAATCATCATCATGGACACCTCAGTCATGCTCGTAGCATGAAAGGACATTTATTTATCTCTATGCATTCACTCTTTAGCCAGTCTTAATTAAAGTTACTTTAATTTAACACGTAAGAAGTATTCTGTTACGTATAATCTTGTAAAGCCTTCTTCAAGGATTTTGTCTTTGAATATAACAGACAAAACCAAGCAAAACAACAACCCCAGACATGTGTATAAAATAAATATTCAGCACATGCCTGCAATCACTGAAATAGAAAAATAGCTGCCATTTGAGAAAAACTCTTGAGAATATCAATTCATGCCGGTTTCTTATTTAAATGACCATCACCGTTGCTTTAGTTGGGTGCATAGTGGATAATGAGCAGCTGAGGATGGCAAGTTCATCTTCATGGTCAAAAGATCTTTTGACTGGAATCCAGCTATAAAAGAGCAGTCGTCCTACTCTTGCAACATGTTGCCAGTCAAAGTTTTAATGTTAAAGACTGTATTCATGAAGCTGAAGACTGCTGTTGCGAGTTCTTATATATAAAAAGCAAGGCAATCATGTCCATAAGTCTACATAAAAATGCACAACATACAGAACACAACAGTTGATAGAAAAGTCAACACAACCACAAATGTTTGCGTTTGATAAACGTGGTTTTTATCTTAAACCTTTTTTACCCTAAACAAAAGGCATTTTCTGTGTTCAACACTGTAATTTCAAACTCTGACTTTTAGACAAGATACATGAGACAGATATAAACTGCTGTTACAAACGCTACACTTTATGAAATCATTTAACATTAAAACAACACAAAAATTAATTTTAATAAACAATTATTTTGCATACATAGAGATCCCTCTAAAATAAAGAGGACTAAGCTCAGTATAATTATGCAGATCATCCCAAGTAAGCCAGGGTCAGCTGTTTCCTCAAACCGCCATACACGAGAGAGAGAGAGAGAGAGAGAGAGAGAGAGAGACACACAGAGAGAGAGAGAGACACAGAGAGAGAGAGAGAGAGAGAGAGAGAGAGAGAGATTAATTAACTTGCGTTGCGTGCCAATTCCTCATGTCTGATGCTGCACTCTGCAATATAGGGTGACTGAACCTTTGGTTTCTGTGATAAGATATTTAAATGGGGTCAACGAAATGTTCCCTTACATAAACAGCATCAGCAAACAGTACATGGAGACTATAATTCAATTCAATTTTATTTTATTTATATAGAATCTATTACACGAGTTGAACTAACACAAGTTGTCTCTGGGCGCTTTCCAGAAACCCAGAACATGACCCCCGAGCAATTATTACATAAACAACGGCAGGTAAAAACTCCCCTAGTGGAAAAAAACCTCAAGCCAAACAGTGGCAGGAAAAACTCCCCTTTAAGAGGGAAGAAACCTTGAGCAGGACCTGGATCATAAGGGGGGACCCTCCTGCCGAAGGCCAACTGGGTAGAGCAGGAAAAGAGAGATCCGAAAGAAAGGATGAAGAACAGATGGAGGAGAGACACAGGCACACCGTCAAATGTACAAAAGATACTTAAGTATAACAATCTGTCAGCAGTAGAACTAAGACTTCCATGTATATATGACTGATACATGGTTAGTTGGTGATCTACAGAGACGACTATATAAACAGGTTTAGACAGCAGACACTGAGGTGGTCAGAGGGTGGGACTGCAGGTCAGGATGTCAGCAGGTCTCCAACAGAGACGTCTACACAGACAGGTGGAGGTAAACACTGGGATGGTCAGAGGGTGGGACTGCAGGGCAGCATGCAGCTCTGACCTGCAAACATGTACGGAAGAGAAAAAGAGGGGACAGACCACCACAACAAACTTCAAGAACAATGAAGCAAAATTATGCTTATGAGATACTGTTAATGAATAACTGAGGATTGAGCTGAAGAAAGGAAAGGAGAGCAAATAGGGTGAGGAGCACCAGTCAGTGGATCATGTTGGTGTCCCCCTGCAGCGTAGGTCTATAGCAGCATATCTAGGCCCAGCTGCTCTTGTCTGGTCCTGCAGCTGTGACTACTGGCCCTAACACACTAAAGTACTAACTATATTTTTTTTTCACACACTAAAGTACACACTAAAGTACTAACTATATGCTTTATTAAACAGAAACGTTTTAAGTTTAGTTTTAAAGGTGGAGGTGGTGTCAGCCTCCTTAACCCAAACTGGAAGTTGGTTCCAGAGTAATGGTGCCTGATAACAGAAAGCCCGTCCTCCAAATCTACATTTGGATCCTCTAGGAACTACAAGTAAACCTGCACTCTGAGTACGGAGAGCTCTATTAGGAACATATGGTTCTATAAGGTCTTGCAAATATCCCAGCGCAAGGCCATTTTGGACTTTATATAGTATGGTATAGTAAAGTTTTTATAGTAATAAAATTTTGAATTGGATTCTGAATGATCAGGGAGCCAATGGAGGGAGGCTAACACAGGAGAGATGTGCTTTAATCCTGTCAGCACTCTCGCAGCTGCATTTTGGATGAACTGGAGGCTATTCAGAGATCTACTTGAACATCCTGCTAATAATACATTACAATTACAGTAATCTAGTCTAAAAGATACAAACACGCGAATTCGTTTTTTTAGCATCATAATATTTTAAAATAAAACTGTTATTTTAAAGCAAATTCAATATTTGTAAAGACGCACTGAAAAGAAACCCATACCTCTTTAAATATGCGAATAGGAATTGTTAACCTCTAATCATACTTTATAAAACATTGAAAGCATAAAAGTTTACTGATTTCCCTTTTTTTCTGTTACTGTAATCAGAATCTAATTTCAAATGTGAATGGAATGACTATTTATGTATTTTTTGTGACCATATTAAGACTGAAGACCGTCCTATATAACTTCATTTTTGCGCCTGAAAAGATTGTTTCTTTGGGGCGGAAGTGTAGGTTTTTGACTGGTTGAGTGAGCCATCTTCTCGCAACAAAATCTTCGATGGCCTTTCGTTTGCTACGCTCTGACGTCAGAGTGGAGTTGTGGGGCTGTGTGGACGGAGGAGGGGAGTCGCTTCCACAGCGGCTGTGTCAGCTCCAACAGTTATCTCTTACCAATGTAAGTGTTAAATATGCTTTCATTTCAGCGCGTTTTGCTTTCCTTTGTCGCCAGTTTGTTCGCGCATCGGGTCTGTGTGTGGAGTACATGTACATGTCTCTTAACAATGACACACTAACGGGACTGTCAACCTGAGTCCGTTAACACATTGTTGCTGTTGACTAAAACACTTCACTTCACTAACTTGTCAGCGATTTATCGTTTTTAAAAAGCTTCATTCATTTATGTATTATTGATGTATTTTCTTGACATGCACAACTACACGTTTGCTAATGTTTTACTTCTGTATGGCGTAAAATGCTTTTTGTGTTACTCAGCTGTGAATTTATAGACTCTCTTTCGTAACGGTCACTACATCATATATCGTGTCATGTCCTGTAGTGTCAGCGCTGTTCATCTGCAAGCGTTTCGGTGAGGTGCTTTTTATCAGCATAATTTAAATGCAGAGTATCGGAGTTATCTTGACAGTTTTCATGCATGACGGCTTTATGATCATTTGCGCTCACGGTGTGTTTTCAAAACGTAATGTGTTGTGCAGCAAGAAAAAACGGTTTTACCTGCAGTTAATTCGTTAAGGGTTTCTCTTGCTGGGATGCTGTCAGTATATTCGTGTCTGTGCCTCTTAAGTTTACCCACGGCCCTGTCAGTTGCAGAAGTTGTACTTCTTTGCAGGGTTTATTTGACTCTTAACAGGTTCATGTGTCTTGTTAAACTTAAACCAGGGTTTGATAATGATGGATTTCTGCCGCCTCGTCGCATCTGAAGACAAGTGTTCTTCACAGAGAAGCATTGTAACCTGTTATTATCAGTGTCTAGATGTGCACACACTTGCACACATTTACACATCACTCGTGCCTGCAGTTGAGCAGGCAGATGCAGAGATGTGCCAAGGATGCATTTAGAGGATTACAATATCCATATAGCTTTTTCTCTTTTTTTGTTGAAGTGTGTGGTTCAGATGTGATAGGCTGTCATCGCCTCAGCAGTGCATGAAAGACGCCCCTGCATTATTGTAACCAAAGACTGAAGGTTTGTTTTCATCCACTTACTCCACTCATGCATTCTGATAACTGGTTCCATGTGTGCAGGCAGACATGTCGAGGGTTTGTAGGATCTGGCATGTCACAATGAATCCCACTATCCGTTCAGCTTACCCTGCTAAGTGGCTGAGAGCTTGGCTGCCCCTTCAGGGCACTGCTAACACAGCCATTCACGACTCACGTCGGATGGTCAGACCACCACGATGACGCTACCCTCCTCCTCCTCCTCCTCCTCCTCCTCCCCCTCCTCCTCCTCCTGCTGCGCGCTTTCTGCTGCACTCACATCGTTGCTTTCCTGTTTGAAACAGGCCTTGCAGAATTGAGACTCTATGTATGAGTGTAAAGTGTTTCTGTCTTTGCGCTTGTGTGCGAGATGTTCACAAGATTGCTGACTGTGGTTTGTAAAGATGAAGTAGCCCATCCTCTGATATGTAATCAGCTTTGTGTAGCACGCCAGTGTTGAATGTGTTGAAGATGTGCTGATAGATATGAGATTGCAGGATTATCTGTGAATAAAAAAATCGGTTAATTTATTATGTGCACAAGAAGCCTGTGTTTTTGCACGAGTTTCACTGTGAGATATGAAATAGACTGTGTTGTAAAGTTAGCATATGCTGTTTATTTATTCATTCTCTTGTACAGCGTTGTTGTTAAGGTCATACATATTTTGATATGAGCTGTGTGTTAAAAAGATTTAAAAAGAGAAGATCACAAAGATGCATGATGCATGACATCATGTCTCCTCTCGACTTGCTGCAGTCATTAATCGTTCCCTTTGAATGTGATAAGATGGATGCTGCTTCTAAAAAAAGAGTACAACCTGATATAAAACATAAATGCAAACAAACTGCAATGAGTTGCAAATTGTCTAATTGCTCTGTTTGACTGAATGCAGCACAAACAAAACCTCAAACCAAGACAGAAAACAGGAACTTTGGCGCAAATTGCAACCAATGTGACGATATACACACCCAAAACAGGGTGCAGACTCAACTGATGTTAGACATAAATGAAGAACACAAAAGAGCCACCATACAGAATTTATATGATGACTTTTATAGCCTGATTCTTGTTTTGGAGTACAGATAAGACGGGGTTTTTTCTTCTTATATGTGTTTTGTATGGTGTACAGTCATATTTTATTAAATTATTTGGGATTTAAATTAGTCCATTTATTTTGTCGGGTGCAAGTGGGCGATTTTGAATGTTTATAATGTAAAGTTCAGAGTATGTGGAAACATGCATGATTGAAAACCTCAGGAGTTGCACAGTAACGGTAGTGTGAAGATGGGTGTGCGAAACATCACATAAATTAATTCTATATGGGAGCTCAGCTCAAATACGGCTGAGGAAGTGTTTAAATAGTTCAACAAAAAGTCTTAGGTCTATGCTCAACTCCCCAGGTACAAACCTGAGGAATCTAAAGACACCACCCCACAAACCACAGAGCCCGAAGGATCTGTTCCTAACGTCCCACTATGAAACACTCCAGGAAACCCTTAGATGTACCTTCTCCACACTTAACAGTCACCTTGCTGTATTGGCAAAAAAAAGCAGCTATAACATATATGCATATATACATATATGTTATAGCTGCTTGTTATTGGCTATGAAGCTTTTGGAGCAGCATATATCTCCATCCAGATGACCTCCTTTTCAATGAAAATCTTGTTTATTTCAGCAAGATGATGCAAGATTCTGTTTTAAAACATCACGGTTTCGAATTAGTGGTTTATAAAAACTAAAAATATGCATTTGGCAGACTCTGGTTCAACTCAAAAAAGAATATTCACTATCCCAGTTTCAAAATTGGAATTTTTGCTTTTGAACTTTTTTGATTAAAAACAGCATTTGCAAATTATTCCATTATTTTACGGTGTTCCAACCAAGTTCAAATTCACTTCTATGATATTTTGGTGAGACCAAACTTGCTGTCAGAACTAATGTCTTGAATTTAAATAATATATCAAAGGCACTGCCAACCCTTATATCAGTGTCATTAGTTTCTTTTTGTTTTGTCTAAAAGCCAGTATACAATCCAAAAAGATTTGGTTTATAGTTATGTAAATACATACGTTGAAACACATTCTTTTCTTAAAAATTCCTACAAATCTTATTGTGATTGGCCAAGACATTATAAGTTATAGTTGCAGTCTGGATATATCTGTAATGCCGGATGTGTGAAGGTGAGCGCCACCATATTCATCACTTCCTGCAGTACAAATCACGATGAAGCACTAATGCTCCTGTAATTTTGATTCCCCCCCCATATTCTTTAAAATAATATGAAACTTCACCAGTGATTTGCCAATTTTCCATGTTGTAATGTCTGCTTTGTTAAGTTGTATTTTGCAGTTCTGTTTCTTTTGTTCCTTTATTTTAGTGGATCAATAAAAGAGAATTAAAAAAGATCTAGGTAATCTGTTTTTGTTTTTGTTTTTGTAGCTTCATGATGTGAAAATGATCTTTACATTCTCGAGACAACATTTATCTGCATTCTCATAGGTCCAGCCATGACCAAAGATGAAACACTATCTCATTGAGCAAACACTTTTTCCTTCCTCTTTCTCACTGTCACTCTTACACTCTGTTACCTCTGCCCTCCATCAGCATAGAAACGTTTTGCGTGAGATATATATTATAGTACAATGTGACTTCGCTTTTTTTTTTTTTTCACTCATCCACATTCACTACATCCAAAGACTAAAGTTTGTATCATCTTTGCTGTTTATTATGTAACTGAGGACAGACCGGCTTTGTTTTCTCCAGCAGTACTGACTCCCACACTTCCCGAGTGAAGGTGAGATTCCTTTATAAAGGCTGTGGTTTCTAGTGGCAACGAGCTGCCTGCCTCTCTCTGATCCCTCCCAGCAGAAAGGAGGCAGAAGGAGCGCAGCACAACATAAGTCTGAACTTTCAAACAGAGCTGAGGCTCTACTTTAAGTGTTAAGAAATATTCTTAGACACCTTTACATCAAAACTATTATGACCTTTTTTTCAAGTTGAGAGTATTTCTTGAGGTCTTGATCAAATATTTGAAATGTGTTTTGGTCAAAAGTGTGCAGGATTACAGTACCACATATCTCCTTTCAGCCATGTCTCTACACTTCCGTTTATAGCACCAGGTTTTAGCAGAGGGAGTGAGACACCTGAGTCCTCCCGCCTCTTCTCTAGAGTTGTTTTTTCTTTTTTTTTTTAATTGCATGACAATAAAAAAAAAAAAATTCAAGAAAATTATTCTCATTATCTTCCTTTCAAACATTTTACAGTGTACGAGAAAGAATACAGGACTTAATCTGAGACCTTACAGAAGGTTTATTAAAAAATATATTTGCTGGGAAATGGCAACATTCCCATGTTTGTGGTTTGGCCATTAACGTTTGAAATATCTGCCCTGTGATTCACGAGTTGACTTGGCCCGGCTTGTTTAAAACAGACAAATAGGAAAGTTGGACAAAAGTGGATAATGTGGACAAGACAGACTTGTGGTTTGTAGTCCTATCATATGTAGGCTTTATAAACTCTGGGCTTCAATTATAATCCACGCTTGTATTTTATTTTTGTTTAGGTTTATGGAGGTTCATGTTAAACACTGTTGTTTAGTAGGCTAATGTTTCCCCAGTGTTCATGAGTTTGGTTCTGCAATGACAGACCTGCTTTTATGCAACTAATGCCCCATTCAGGGACAAGTGAGGGATGGGAATTTATAACTTCTGATTTGGGGAGGCAAAAAAAAAGAAAGAAAGAAAACACCAAAAGAGAAATAGACTAGCAGGTTGGGGGAAAAAAATCCCAAACAAATATGGTAACATAATAATTTAAAAAAAGGTTTTTCTTGCTGTAATTATGTCTTCTTTTCACTCTGTCTATTAAGATTCTTCTTCCTGATGAACCTTGCATGCAGCTGATGGGAACAGAATCAAAGTCCCCGTTTAGCACATCAAAGTTTATGTGCAGTTAATAAGATTTTGCCAGTGTGAATTAGACTTAAAGGACCTCAGGTGGAACAGCGGGTGCTGAAGCATTGCATGAGTTTGAGCACATTTGTGCACGGTTCGGTAGGTTTTTATTTTGATCAATATTACGTCTCAGAAATGTTTTCGTTTTCAGAAAATACCATAAGTTAAATCATGTTGTTGATATTTTTACATGGTGAACATCAGAAGGGTGAATAATTATAAATATGCAGTGAAGGAGAAACATTATCTTGCAGCTTAAATCTTCTCTCAGAATGTGGAGTTGATTTTGTCGAACCATAGCCTATCTGCTAAGCCCAGAATCAGACTGGGAATGAAAGTTAAAAGAGCAGAGCCAGGATGCTCTGATCCTCATTAACCCCTCGAGGCTCGAGGAGTGTGTGCTTACCGAGTCCAATGATCTGACTGACGAGTTATTTAAGCAGGCGACAATGCCTCCAACGGCTGATAACCTGACACGTTTCTGTTCGCTGATGTGTAAAGTCTGCATTAACGCTGACATGTGTTACCTTTCCTATTTTTGCTGGCTGGGTGCCCTCAGCACAATCCCTGGTATGTGAATTTAGCTGATGGGGAGGTGGTTTCCAGCCTGCTGACAGATGATGACGCCGGGCCAGAGCTGGTGGAACATGAGCTACATGACCTCCGTTAAAACATACATCAGGCCAGTAAGTGTAGGCCACTTTTAAGAGCTTTAAAAATATTTCAGATACTCGGCTGCTCAGTGTCCTGTGGGAAGTCCGTCATGAGAAAAACCTGTCTTAAAAGTAAGCAGCAATGGAATCGGTCTGCGCTCGGTGTGGTAGTTTAGTTGTAGTCGGTATGCAGCAGTATCAGCGCTGTGCACATGTAAATTATTCATCGGGACGCTCGCTGTGGTGTTGAGCACAGCTGCAGAGGTGCTCCATAAACAAGACCTCAACAGTAAACACAAGGCTTTTCCCAGGAGGTTGTTCAACATATATAGAATGATTACTCACTCTTTGTCCCCAGTTTGTTTGTTTGTTTGTTTGTTTTTTTTACATCAGAAACTTGCTGTCAAGGCTTGTGCACTGTGCAACACCTCTGCAGCTTATGCCTCCGATGATAAGGTGATGTTTACAGCGATGTACAATTTTTGCAGATCAGTGTGACGATTCTCCCGTTTTCAGATTGTGCTGGGTTTGTTTTGTTGTTGTGACTGTTTATTTACTACATGTTTGACTCTTTTTTTTGTCGCCATGTTTCAGACGTGCTGAGGATATTTATTTACTAAGCACGTTAAATAAGCATGAGGGCCCAAATCATAAATAAGACCAGTGGGAGTGGCCAGTTCTGTGTTTGAAATCCAAATAAGGGCATAATCTATAAACTCACATGAAAAGAAAAATCAAATTAAAATAAAATGTACTCTTATCGGTTTTCCAGGAGTTGTGCAAATTAGCGTAAAGTCACAAAGAAATGATCACTTACCACGCAAACGTCCTTTGCTTAGTCTTTGAGGAACATTCACCAGCAATGCAAGTGCAGCATGTTTCTTGTTACAAAACAAACCGTGAATAAACTCTTAATTATATAATACCTATAAACATGCTCTTCAAAAGGTTTTGTTGCAGAAGGCTTTTTGTGACTCATGATTTCAAATTCTTCTTAGATATCTTCCAGTCAATTCAAATTCACATAATTTGGCAGTGAGTATATCAGATTACTTGTGTCGTGAGGTGTGAGCGAGTTTAAGTTAAAAAAAAAAACAAAACAACCTACATTTAGTTGGATGTTACTTTACATGCTCCCTGCTACAGGGCTCAAACAACACAAGAGTTTGGGGTGCTCGTGCGGCCTCCAGACTCTTTTGAGACTTGAGGGAACGTGTGGTAAGCCCTGACAAGGCAGACTCCACCACACAACCCACAGGGCCCAAAGGATAGCTGATGGACTGGTACCAGACATCCAGGTTGCCCACAGTCCTTCTTTGTCCATGTCCTTATTTGTCAGCAGTACTGAAACACATTTAGATGTGTAAGAGTAAATTATTGAGCATCATTATGACTTTTTTCAGTTCCTGGAAAGCTGAACAGCTGAGCAGCACTTTGGCATCAGGGCCTCCCTTTGGGTTTCATCTTGCACAATAGTGCTTTGTACCCAGCACGCACAGAGAAATACCTGCTGGACACCTCCTCATTCAGACACACTCCGTGCCTGGATAGAACCTGATACGGCCAGGCGAAATAATGCTGGGGACTGTTGGATGCCTTTGATCAAGTGTGGCCTCTTTCTCGTCCTCTCTAACCCTCTATCTCTCTTCTCTCACTTAGTCACTTTTAGCATCTGATAGAAAGAGTTGTCTTTTATCACACTTTGTGCAGTGTGCTGAAGTCATCTCCTTCACTGTCCCAGCTGACACAACTGTGCTATTATCTTCCTCCCAGCCACACACACACACACACACACACACACACACACACACACACACACACACACATAAATACAATAACGATTGTCCCTGTTTCCTGGCTATGCTGTCAGTTTGCAGCTGCTGAATGAGATATGGTCCAGTTTCCATCAGTAAAAGGCAGCACACACAAAGACACACATATGTATGTACACATATCCTCACTATATCATTTTTATCATTTCTCTTCTGTTTTTTTGTTTATTTTCTCTTGCAGTCTCTGTGGCTGTCTGTTACAAGCGAACACATTTGTGCATGTGCTCAAACGCAGACCTTGCAGACTGAACTCTCTGGCCTAATTTTGCTCTTATTGATGTGTGTCTGTCAGTGAAAGAGGCATAGCACAAAGAGCAGTGATGGGCCTGTGTGTGGCTCAGAGGAAACAAAGAGCAGTTTATTCCACGCTGGCTCGCGGACTCTTCTGGAACACTGCATTGACTTGTTTAAATTTTTATTCATAATTTGAGTTAACCAACTGTATGTTCAGCAATGACATGGTTACTTCAGGGTCAGAGGACACAGGCCAGATTGATTTTTATTTTGAGCGGGTTACCCCCCTCCCTCCCTCCCCGTTCAAAAACAGCATTAAATAGAACTGACAAGAAGAGGCCATAATTGGATTACTGTGCATGCTGAGAACATTCTGTGATAAAAGTTATACTGATGGTACGATTTATTGTTTCACCTTCCGCTTGCGTACAAATGTTCTGCTTTACCTGTTCTAGCTGTGACCTTCACCACTGTGGCATAATCCCCTTTTAAATAATCATCCGTTTGTCTTCAGCGTTTAATAACTTTATAGGCCGTGATTTCAAAACATGAAATTGTCATGTCCTTCATGTAATTTCTTTGTGTGACGTCTTAAGCAATATAACCGCTGAAGCTGCTCAAATGGCACATAAAAAAAAGCAGGAAGATTGCATTTAATTATTTAGTTGTACTACAGCTGTGCAGAACCTTTCTTATGAAAGCAGGTGAATTGATGTTTATAACCTTAATGGAATGAGAATGAGTTATGGACAGTGATATGTGTGTGCATGAGAGCATTTGTTTGAGGGATTACATGAGGATGACACAAGTCCAGGCCGTTGTCCCTGTGATCGTTTGATTTATCTTTGACAGCATTCTGAAATTTCTGAAAAAAATTTCTTTCAGAAATTTCAGAATCACAAAGACTGTTGACCCTGCCTGACTGTGACACTGTTCATCTCTGAAAATCACTCATCCGTTCCTTTGGTAGACAGTGAGTAATAGACCATAATATATTCCTGCCTGTTGATGTAGTACCCTGTGCGCAAAAAAAAAAAAAAAGAAAAAGGCAACAGTATTTCCTGCTCATTCGCATTAAGTAAAAGGTCAGGTTGATTTCATTGTTTCAGCTTGACTTCTGTTAAGGAACTCTGGGTTCATTTTAAGTAAATGCTATGAGCAATCTTTTCTGGGCTTTTCAAAATTAAAGCAAAATCCCTTTTTTAGACACAGATGTTGCATTGCCAGCTGCACTGTCTTGAATTAGTCAGTTCTTGGTAGGCTGTCAGGACATCATTAAAATGAAGTATTTCAGGTCAGAACAGGACACTTGTCATTTAACATCCATCTGGTGTTGGTTCAGTTGCATCATCACTTCATTAAAGTTGGTCACCACGACTTACTTAGGCTGAACGAAGATGCAGGAATGCACACAATGTCTGACAATAAACTGTTGTCCTCTAAAGGCTCCTGAAAGAGGATTTGGTCTGAATATAAAACCGCAGGCAATCAAGAAAACATCCAATCCAGTGTTGGGATCAAGCCGGGGATGAGGGAGAGGATTTACTGAAATAGAGGGAGGATTGGGTACCGGAGCTGAGGCAGCACCTCAGGTTGAGCGTCACCACTCACCAGGGCTGAAACAGCAGCATTGTGTTTAGTCATAAAGAATCCCTGTTACTCACTGAGCCGCAGTGTGATGCCTTTGGACATGGATCCATCATCAAGTAAGAATGTGGTTTTGTCTAGACATGTTCATGCAAATTCGCTCACTAACTATGATACTATCATATCAAGGGGTAGAATTGTGTTTTTTATTTTAAATAATAATTTTTAATAACATAAATTACATAAAATATCTGGATAATTGCTTTTTTTTTTTTATAGCAGGAGCCATAAACACCCATATGTGACCATCACACTCTGTTTTGTATGTTGAATCCAACATTTTTGTACATTGTTTGTTGCTGTTAAATTTGTATGTTTGTGTGCATTGTCCCTCCCTAGAATTCTGGATGTTGCAGTCTCTCTCTTGCTCTCTTTGTTTTCATCAATGAGAAGCGAGTATTGATACGGCAAGAAGGCCTGGGCTGATTTCTCGTTTGTTAATGCACCCTATCTCTGAGGGGATCAATTTTCCATTTATAAGTAGAACTTAATGAGAAAATGGCTTTATTTTTAAAATGTTGCTGTGTCACTTTTGCTACTTACTGAATTTGAGCCATGCGGTGTACAAGACTGCGGGAAGTGCCTATGAATGTAATGTTAGTATCTCTGCTTTCTGTAATGCGGAAACACTCGTCTCTTGACAGTGCTGCAGGATGAGTTAAAGGATGCTTTGGGGGATTGTAAATGAGCTCCTGAAGGACCACATACATGTGCAAGCACACACTGACAACCCATAGCATCGTAACCACCGGCTTTATATACAGTTCCATATATTCTTTCTGTCGCACACATCAGTCGGGCCCACTAGATTATCGTCCTTCGGATTAGATGGCTTTCTGTTGGACCGAAGGCTGTGAATCCCACAGAAGACCCATTGGTTTTAGATCTTGGGATTTTAAGTGAGCCCATGGGCTTTTTGTGTAGTTGTTTGTGAGCAGTTTATGCAGCGCGGTTGAGCATGTTGTCCTGCCGGAGGAGGCCTCTGCCAGTGGGGAGTGTTGTTGCCATGGTCGAGTGCGGAGTGTTGATGAGGCGCTTGCTTGTCTTGAGCAAAATGTATGTTTGTGGTTGGCATCAACATGAAGTCTTAGCAGAAGAAGGTATAGCAACACAATGATCCGTGTTATTCTCTCCGACACAAAGTTAGGTTTGCTGCTCAATATGCCCTGCATTTTCACTGAGGTGCTGATTGTTTATAAAGCCTAGTCCACATGTACACAGGCACTTTGCCAGTTATGACACATCTGTGTATATGCATGTCATTCAAATGCTACCACAGTTTTTTTTTTAGTTTTGATACGCTCCGTCCAGGGTGCTAAAGTGGTCACTGCTACATAATGTCACGCAGATTCACCTGTCAACATCCGAGACTCACTTAGACAACTTTGTGAATGAAATAGTTGCTGCTGCAGAACATGAAGAAAATGATTTATCTTCGTTGTCTTCTTTTAATTTTGAAGACTTTTGCGGCCTTTACTGATAGTGGTATGACAGGAAATGGGGCAGAGAGACAGGTGGAAACACACACAGCGTAAGGCCACAGGCCCGGGTTTGGACCGGGGCCGGCTGCACCAGGACTGTAGCCTCTCTACATGAGATACCTGCTCAAGCAAGTGAGCAGTCTGGCATCTCAACTTTGTTGTCTGGGAGTGAGTTGCTTTGGCAGTGCCTAATGTAATGAAATCACTGGCCATTGCTGTTAGAGAGGTTGTGTGCACACTGAGCTATTGAGCAGATGAGAGGAGCAACCGCCTTTGAGATGTCAAGATTCATTTTAAAAAGACAATCGGGAAAATGTGTGTCTTGAACCCTGTGTAATTACAGTTATCTGTCTTTGTCAGTGTCAGCAGTATCAAATGGGCGCTTTTTTATCTCTTTTTTTTTTTACAATGAAGGTGGAGGAAGAAAAAAAACTATTCATTTGGATGAGTAATTGGAAACAACAAGTGATGCCAAATTACTTTTGTACCTTGAGCCCAGTGGGTGCAAGGATGACTGAAGTTTGTAATGTTTAAAAAGAAACGTACTTTTCTTTCCTTCCTCAGGCCTGCTAGAGGAGTGAGTTACGCTAGAATGACAGCTGGGACGATGGTAGGTGGTTTTTCCTCCTCCTGATGTGAGTCAGCAGCTTTGTCCTTCAGTTACCCCCCCCACCACCCCCACCTCCAATTTCCTATTTTTTTAAATAAGCTGCCCTTCTGACTTCACCCATCTCCAGTCTGTTTTTAGTCTGTAATGAATTCATACTTTAATATTTCATAGTTCTGTCTTATCAGCCTACTCGGATCCAGCTTGTTTGGCTTTAACTGCATATATATTCGATAATGACACACTGGGATGTTTGAATGCAGGATTTTTTACATGAAACTTTGTCTCCATTTGAATTGAAATGAATGATCGTGAGATCTAAATAACATTCCAGCCTCTCATAATCCATCTTCTTTCTCTTTGTGTCAGACCACAAAGGCAACTCGTTCCTGAGTCAAAGATGCATGCTCCCAAGTTGGATCCTTCCCCTGACTGTGAATGGCCTGATCCAACCCTCCATCAGAAAATCCCATCTTCACTTCCACTGTCCCCTACTCCATTCTGCTATCTTCTGTTCTTCTTCTCTTCATTCATTGACCTAGCCTGACCCTCGCATGCCTGACAGTTAGAGAGGGAGGCATAAACAGACTATTTAATTGGACACTTCACCCCTGTTATTTATGTGGTGTCAGCAGGGGGGATATATGCCGCATATGCAGCAGGGGGACAAGAGTGGAAGGCAGCCAGAGGGGTGGGCCCCAGTTCAGGTCCTGAAGCTAGAGAAGAGGCAGGAGGTTCACAAGGCCTGGGATTAGGAAGGGCCTCATCTCAGTCAGAGTACACTTCTTTGAGTAAGATGAGCCAAAACACCAGGGAGAGCATGGGGGTTCTTGGCCAGGGCTTGAAACAGCTGTTCCAGCAACGTAAACGCCTCTCCCTCTCTCGCTCCACCATGCCTTCATCATCCTCCTCATCATCTTCCTCTGTGGTGTCAGCAGGTGGCACCAACCCCTGTAACCCCGAGGACACTTTGGCGTCCAGCTGTCCTGACTCTGACCGCCTCTCTGCTCCTATGGTTCGTTCTACAGCTGGCAAGGGCTCAGGCGCTGCGGGCATAATGAGGCGTGGGACCAGCCTGCAGAGCCGACGCAGTAAAGGATCCGGGTCTGGGAGCGGAGACCGGGATCCACTTCTGCGAAGTAGTCCTCAGGCCCCGCAGCGCCGGTACACCCATGATCCGCAGCAGCATACCAGCCGCCCACGCTCCTCCTCCACCACCGACACCACACCCAGCAGCCCAGCCCCTGGTTACACTGGCGGTGATGTGGGGCTGTCGTCTGGCTACCAGTCTACTGAAGAGACAGACAGAGTAAGTGACAGCAGACTTTGATCATCATCACTACACGGGCTGATCATGGTGTCCTTTACTGGTGTCAGGCCTTGTTCGTGAAATGTCAATCAAAGCAAAGGTTCACCTTGCTGCTGATGTATTGTAACCTTTCCTGCTGCTTCAGCTGTGCATACAAGGAGAAAGACCACCATCTGTCATTACTGCTGCAAAACAAAGGTTAGGTGCCCATATGAACATAAATACAGGTTTTACTTGCTATAATCATTACTCTCAATAATAGTGACCATAACTTTCTAAGCCTCCAAGGAAAATTATGAGGGACAAACTGCATCAAATAAACTCACTCTCATGAGTTTTATTTGACCGACTCTAATTCATTTAGCCTTGATTTTAAATTATTATTATTTTGGGGGGTTTTGCATTAGAGCAACGCTTTTTCTCTTTGCGCTCCATCACTGATGTTAGAAGTACTTGAGGAAGAGTCGATGCATTTATTAATGACCAACCTCAGAAATGGATATCATTCAGTGTTTGCTGTGCAAACTTAAATTTTTTTTCATCCCAGTTGCATTCAAAGCGGTGTGTATTGTACCGTTAGTACCAGGTCTGCCTCTTAAAAGTAACCTCAAATTCAGATTTCATTTTTAGTTAACAGTTGCTTGTGTGCGCCACCGGAGGTCGCTGTCAGATCAGCTAAAGCGCTGTGAACAAGGCTGGGCATGGTTCATGGGGATGTGGTGTTTGCATCACGAGCCATTGCTCGTCTAGACTAGAGTGATCACTGGGTTCGTGAAATGATCCGTATCAGTGTCAGCTCTGTATTATTCTCGCTCTCAGAGAAAGAATAATATTTGGTTGTGGTCAAATTTCACCAGCTGTAAAGATACCCACAGCCAGTAACTGTTTTCCTCAGTGTTTCTAATAAGGTTTACCTCTCATGCTTCGTCTGTATGATGTTATATATACATTTATGAATGACATCATGTGGGATTGACAGAGAGACAGACATCTGAGCTCCATTAGTCATGCCTCTGTTTTAGATGAGCATCAACCTTCCTGTGTTCGTGGGCTGAGATTAGAACCTGCCTCACTATCTAACACCACAGCCTTGTCTCAGCGCAGCAACAGGGCGATGTCATTAAGGTAATCCAAGTGGTCACCGTGGTTACCTGGAAACGTGCGTCAAGCTATCTAGATGTATGCTTTGGTGATGTTGCTATAGTAACTGTGTATTTGACCTTGAAGGTGTAGCATCCTGCTGTTACAAGAGGTTGAAGGTTGAACAGCTTTGAAGATGAAATTAACAGAAGATTTCTTTCTTTCTTTCTTTCTTTCTTTCTTTCTCTCTCTGTTTCTTTCTTTCTTTCTTTCCACATCCCCTTGGCCCTCTGTATTCCTTTTTCATTTCCCTCACTGTCCCCCTCCATCTATTCCTGGAGAGAATTAATACAAGCAGTCAGCTGGTCCCTCCTCCTCTCCTGTTACCCCCTCCTTCTCCCTCAGTCTGTACCAGCGCCTCCTCTTTTTCACCCCACCCTTCAGCTCATTGACAGGAAGTGGGTGACCTTACTTCGCCCTAGATGAGTTAAAGCTGAACTCTAGCTGTGTGTGGATGTGCTGTCAGTTCTGTTGTGAGAGGAGGATGTGGAGGGGGCGTGCGCAAGTGCCACTACAACACCTCAGTTTCATCTGTGCTACGTATATTCTGACTGTGTCTTATATGTTTACTAAAATTTGATTTGTGCATAGAACTCCATGTGATTGTGATTGACTGCATCTGTGTAAATGTGCAATAGTTCACTTCACTGTGAATACGAACAGGACAGCACATCTGAGCTTTCTTTATCTCTTGTTGGTTCCCTCCCTTTTACACCCCTTCCCTTCCCCTCTCGTTGCTCTCTCTCTCTCTCTCGCTCGCTCACTTGCTCTTTCTCCCTCTCTCTCTCTCCCTCCATCTCCCTTGTGTTTGTATAGTAAAGGCAAGCGGTGTGGACTAGAAATGTGTGTGCACATGGGTGTTTGGAGAAGATGGCAGAGCATGTGCCTTTAGCATGTGTGTGTGAATGTGGAGTGTACTGCACGAGGCGCTGTGCACTTTGGAGGGGCATCAGCAGAGAGGAGTAGATCAGGGGATCCAGCTGTGGATCAGTCAGTCTGTGAGGATGGTGCAGCGCTTCAGTCTCCGTAGACAATACTCCAAGGTAAGCATTTAGCAATTAAACCATTAGGTTATTAGGTTTTATCTTCATGTGGCAGCTCCATTTGTAGCAAAACCCTACATGAAGAGTTACTGCAACAAAAGCCTTTTATTTAGTTATTTTTTACACAGCTGCTTGATCAGAGTTTTGAGTGTTCTTGTAGAGAACAGCTGGCAGAATGATAAAATTGGTATTGGTTGCAGCACTCACACTTTTTTGGGATAAACACGTTTTCAGTTGTGTGTCTGTTGATTATAGTGACTGAGTGGTCTGTCTTCTCCTCTTACTTCAGCTCTTGTTAAACAGTAACTCATGAATGGCGGCTTATAAGATCAACACAAGCCCTTACCAACTGATGTAATTATTGTAAAAATTGCATGTGATTAATACTTATTAGAGAACGTTTATGACTCACTTTCAGTGGCAGGCTGCTTAAATGTGCTCTGCAATTGTTCCCTGGAGGGTGTGAAAGTAATGGATGTGTTGTGTTAAAACTCAGCATTAGTTGTGGTCACAGCCTGCTGTTTTGCAGCTGGTGCTCAGCTTGTGGGATTAATTATGATAAGCTACTGATTCATTTATTGACTAGATACACATTCACTGTTCATTTTTAAATTCATGTGGTGGCGCTGATGGATGTACACACACTATCTTCCTTTGTGAAAGAAAAGTAGCAGACCAAGATAGTATGTCTTTTTTTTTTCTTGCGGGAAGGATGGAGAATTGAGACTCTGAAATGCCATGAGGTGTAAAATGTTTAGTGTCAGGATGTTAAGACTGGGGATGGGGATGTGCAGGGGGAATATGCTCTGCTGGGACATTATCTGCTGAACTGAGATGAAACACAAGCCAAACCTTCAGGCTGCACCACTCAAACTGTAAGATTTCTGTGCCTGAGAGAGACTCAAGGATTGTTTGTCTTTCATAACCTCCTTCAGGGTATGTCTGCAAAGTCTCTCCTTCAAACTGGTATGATGGGAATTATTGGAATAGAAGGGGGTTGGGTAGGTGACCTCTTCTCTTTCCCTTAAGCTGCATCTCCACAGGCCCACCTGCCATTCTGCTCATCCTTTGTCTTCCAGTGTTGATCACTGTACTTTGATTTCCATATCACAGATAACATATTGGGTTTTTGTGCAGATTAAAATCTGTGGTTTGTTTAATTGGATCAGGTTTTTAAACTTTAATCACTAGAGTTTCTTAAAAATAACTACTTACATTTAATGTTTTGGAATGTGCTGTATTTCAGCCTGAACGGTGATTGAGCTTAAGCTGTTATAGTCAAAGTGTGGACTACTTGCACTCCTTGTTCTTCTAGAACTATGACTAGAAAGCCTTCGTTTGATAGTATCTCAGCTGACTGAAGTCTAGCAGTCTTTATTCTCAGTAAGCAATGTTATGAGTGAGATTTAATTAGAGGTGATTAGGCATCTGTTGGCAGTGGTCAGCACTGTTGCCTCACAGCAAGAAGGTTCCTGGTTTCGATTCTTGGCCGGTGGGTCTTTCTGTGTGGAGTTTGCATGTTCTCCCCGTGCTTGCGTGGGTTCCTTCCGGGTACTCCGGCTTCCTCCCACTGTCCAAAAACATGCAGGGTAGGTGAATTGATCATACTAATTTGCCCGTAGGTGTGAATGTGAGCGTGGCCCTGCGATGGACTGGCGACCTGTCCAGGGTGAAAAAATTGCTCCTGAGGAAGACAATTATCCATCCATTTTAATCCTGGACAAGTTCTGCTGGAGCCTACCAGCTCATTACAGGCGAGAGGCAGGGCTACACCCTGGTTAGGTCGCCAGCCTATCGCAGGGCCACATATAGAGACAAACAACTAGGCACTCACACCTACAGGCAATTTAGAATAACCAATCAATCGAGCATGCATGCTTTTGGCCTGTGGGAGGAAGCCGGAGTATGTATCATGCAGGAGCATTGACTGCTGATGCTTCATGTATGAATACAAAATCATGAGAAATAAAGTTAAAAAAAAATCATGATGATAGCTGACTCTTTTTGGGATATTCTGTAAGTGACTGAATTTGTACAGTCAGATATGATGCATTTAATTGCTGCCAATAATAACCTACTTAAAACCAAATTTAATTTCTAAATAAACTTAATTATGAAGGACAGCCATATTAACACATATATAAGATGTACAGGTTTTACACTACTCTGGTGAATTTGACCTTTATAAAATTTGGTTTGCTGCAGTTTGTAAATGCAACTGTTGCAGACTATAGTGGATGGACCACAATGTAAAGTTGCAAACGATGACATAGTTGCCTTTCTAGGTTAAATGCATCTCTAAAAGAAAATCCTGTAAAGTGACACCATGTCCTGCTAAACTGCTTCTGCAGCAAATGTGTCTCAGTCTGAGTAAAGACAGACTCTAAAGCCTGCAGCCCAACTCGTTTACAATCAAACATCTGAGTTTCTATTGACTTTCAGGAAAGAGAGCGAGAGAGCGGTGGGGATGATGAAGACTGTGCTCTTAGCCCACACTGAGGTGATGTATTTGTAGCCTGTTTGCCAAGTTCAGTTAGTTGTTTTTTAGGTGGTGTAATCAGTATGTTTGAGTGTGTCTGCTACTGTCAGTGCACTCTTGTGGTTCAGGGCTGGTCGGAATTAACTTAGATTTTATTGTGTGAATTAAGGCGGTTAAGAGCTGCCACCAAGGCGTTTGGCAACTATTTATGTAAACTTTGGGAAAGGAACAAAAAGTTTCTCCTCTAAACCCTTTTAGCCTTAATGCAACATGTGTTTTTTAACCTTTCAATCTGCATATAACGTTTGTACAATTTTACAATAAAAGCTGAACACTTAATGTGGTCGATGTTTATTTCATGTTTCTCCTCTGTCTCTTCTGAGTGTGAAATAAAAGGTTTAAGTGCACAGTTTTAAATATTTACAGAAAATCTTCATGTTATAGATTTTTAGGTGTTAATGTGTTAATAATTCATTCCTAAAGTCTCCCTGCCTCCACTCATACACTGTTTCAGTCATGTTATAGTCTTCTAGTTCTTGTCCATCTCTCTTATCAGACAAAAAAACACACAATTTCTTCGTGTCAAATATAAATATTCCTTTATTTGTGCTTCTCCCAAAGAAAATAAATCTATGAAACTAGCAGTGGTGTGTTTCTGCTCCAGTGATGAGCACCTGCGTGGCAGGGAAACATTCATTCATCACCAGAGCAAACACCAGGATTGACTGGCACTTAAATACAAAGGATGTCCTGTTTTTGTCCAGTCGCTTCATTCTCTCCTTCCTCAGATAATCTGCCACCACTGTGTTCTGGATGCCTGTGAATATTTATGATGCATTCGTGTCAATTAAGTGAACATTTAGGCATCAGACCAGCTTCAGACCACTCTTTGGAGATGTCTGTCATATCAGTCACATCACCTAGAACACACATGGACATGCCGCACCAAATCCAACGGCAACTATTTTTACCTCAACAAATAGATTTAAGTTTTGTTAAGTTTTGTTGGGGGCGGCTCAGAACCACACAGTGTGTGATGACTGTAGTTTATTTGTTCACATTCTTTCATTGACCACTAGCTGACTGAACAACTTATAGTAAGAAGCTTATGATTTAAGACTATTTCTTTTCATATGAAACCATTCAGTGACTCCATGCTGAATTTGAAAGTCAACATTGCTTCCTTCACTTTTATCAGCATTTGCACTGCTGTGCTTATTTATGCATTTGTGAAAAATCTCATCTGTCTTTAGATCCATGATCAAACATGAGGTTCTTCTTACCCAGTGAGGGTCTCATCTGCTACGCTGCTTGTTATACACGTCTTTCACTTCTTCAGCAGCCTGCCTACATCACTTCAACCTCGGCATGCTTTACCTTCCTGCTTCATACTGCACGGCTTTCTTTAGCACCCCCACTTCCCCCAGTCCCTCTCATCTGTGTCCAGTGCTCAGACAGTAGAGCCCATCTCCATGGTAACGGGGGTGATGTTCAAAGGGGGCCAAAGCAGCTTTACCCAGCTGAAAGCTTGCAGGTCCGCCGACTGATTTCACAGCCAACTGATCAGCTTGTTCTGATACAGTAATGACATCGTAGTAGAGGGAAAAGGTGTGGGCTTTTATGCAAGCTGCAAAATCACAGACTTTGTGTCTTATAGTTTTTGTTCTAAATTATATATTTAAGATTTTGTAAAAAAAAAAAAAAAAAAAAAAAAAAAAAAAACACAGCTATGAAGGAGACATGTTACAAGGGCACAGTATCAGCCACACTTGAACAGGCCCTGCTTGTTTTCTGTCTAATACACGATTCAACTCATGAACTGACTTACAAAGACAGTGGAAACATGAAAGTTAAGTTTGTTTTTGATAATCAAAGGCCGTAAACAAAATTATGTAAATCTGTCTTTCTGTTTTTTTAATGTTTTGTAGTATGGTGTATACTCTTAGAAGCAGATGTGAATTAGACGCTCATCTCCTGGATGCAGTTGTGCATGTGTGTGTATCATGTGTGAGTGTGGCTGTAGCTCTGTGTGTGTGTGTGTGCTGGAAGTCTCCACCCAACTGTTTGTGCTCCCTTTGATGCATCCCCCCCAGCCTGTTTAATTAGGCTGTTGAATATTCATGTCATTATACACACAGGCTGATGCCTGGTACTGGCTGCTAGTAGCATTTACTCACTCACACTGACACACAGAATAGGCTTCACAGCTAATGGAAAACAATTACATGTGTAAAATTCCAGTGAAACCGGGAAAGGAAGGGCAAAATGAACGGCTCAAAATAGATTTGGGGCGAGGAATGTTTGTGCATTCATTAGCAAGATGAATAGAGTAATATGGGAAGTCTGGGGAAAATGAAACTGTCTTTATCGGGCTACTTTTTCCCTCTCTGAGAGTTTAATATGCTGCTAATCTGGGTCTAAATGAGGAAGGAGTCGGCTGCTTCTCTTCTCTGCTTCTATTAATAGATCGATGTCTGAACCAGTGCTGATCAAGTTCATTTTTCAAGGGTATTCAAATATTTTTTAACCCAAAAGTGTATTTCTCTATTATAATGAACACCACAACATCCCTTTTAAGATATATAGATTTTCACTTTCATTTTGTGGAGCGTGTCAGTGGACAGTACCAGCCTAGGGATTTTTTTTCTCTCTTTGGCTGTGTGGGACATTTTCTGTAGATATGTGTACATGTCAGCAAAGAATCAGTAGGGTCATCTTTTGTGTATTTATTTTCGGCCTGCAGCTGGTCCTTCCTCCTTCCTAATGCCAGCATCTGTGACATTAGTGTGCACAAGCATGTTTATTTCTGTTGTTTTCTCAGCTGTTCCAAGGTTGCCATATGCAACTCTAAATCACAAAAGTTGGGATGATATGGATATATATAACTTTTTTATTTTAGATAATATGAACCCAATATGTTGTCATCAACGTCATTTTATATGAAAATACATAACCATTCCTGCATTTCTGCAATGCAATCCAAAACTAAAGCGTTTATTTGATAGATAAAGATATCAAAAGCTAATTGTAACAACGATTTAATGCAAAAGCAATATCCACTAAAGAGTAGAAGTGCAAGATTAAGCTGGACACCACAGATATCCGATCCGTCAGCCATCAAGAGCAGTCATCAATCATAAAACCACACGGACTAGGAGTTACTGTGGGAAACCTTTGTGTCCCAGGGTAAGTAATTGAATAATTGAACTGTTTGCTTTAGACCAAAGATTATCAAAGATTATCAGGCGCTCTGTAATGTCCATGTAGTGTACTTAAAGTTCAGATTTATCCCATTTCTGGTCCAATTTCCAACATTCACATTTACAACTACTGAATACTGTTTTATCCTGGGTTGCTTGCAGTGTGCAGGCTTGATTTTAAGGTGCTCACATACTGGCGTTCTGTAACATTTCAAAAGTGGAACACCAATTTTACTCCACTGGCCCTTACATGCTGGCCCAAGGAATAGAGAATCCTGCAAATTTGTGTCCTTACATACACAAAACCGGCATACCGGAACCGAAGTGTGACTCCACGAAAACGAGACATTAGGGGTCAATCGCATTCATTGACTCATATTAATAACCTTTTTTTTTTTAAACATAGCGGAGGAGAAGATGCTTTCTTTAGATTGTTACGGTCCTTTTAACAGGAGCGCGTGTAAGTGTGCATGCACAGTTGCACAAGAGAGGGGATGTGGACGAGAGAATGATGGTGTGTGTGCAGCGTGCTGATGTGTGGAGACATTTAAGGTTTGAACAGTGTAACTAGACAGATTCAGCTGTAAGTACAGCATCAGTACAGTGAATAAATATGCAGCAGCTCCTCCAACTGGAAGTGTCCGGGTCTTCCTCACCAGCTGAAAATGTTCGGGTCTTCCTCACCAACTGAACGTCTCCAGGTCGTCCTCACCAGCTGGAAGTGTCCGGGTCTTCCTTACCAGCTGGATGTGTCCGGGTCTTCCTCACCAACTGAAAGTCTCCAGGTCGTCCTCACCAGCTGGAAGTGTCCGGGTCTTCCTCACCAGCTGGATGTGTCCGGGTCTTCCTCACCAACTGAAAGTCTCCAGGTCGTCCTCACCAGCTGAAAGTGTCCGGGTCTTCCTCACCAGTTGGATGTGTCCGGGTCTTCCTCACCAGCTGAAAGTCCCCAGGTCTTCCTCACCAGTTGAAAGTGTCCGAGTCTTCCTCACCAGCTGAAAGTCTCCAGGTCGTCCTCACCAGCTGGAAGTGTCCGGGTCTTCCTCACCAGCTGGATGTGTCCGGGTCTTCCTCACCAACTGAAAGTCTCCAGGTTGTCCTCACCAGCTGGAAGTGTCTGGGTCTTCCTCACCAGCTGAAAGTGTTAGGGTCTTCCTCACCAACTGAAAGTCCCCAGGTCTTCCTCACCAGTTGAAAGTGTCCGAGTCTTCCTCACCAGCTGAAAGTGTCCGAGTCTTCCTCACCAGCTGGAAGTGTCCTGGTCTTTCTCACCAGCTGAAAGTGTATGAGTCTTCCTCATCAGCTGAAAGTGTCCGGGTCTTTCTCACCAGCTAGATGTGTCCGGATCTTCCTCCCCAGCTGAAAGTGCCCGGGTCTTCCTCACCAGCTGGAAGAGTACCGGGTCTTCCTCACCAGCTGAAAGGTTCCGGGTCTTCCTTCCCAGCTGGAAGTGTCCTGGTCTTCCCCACCACCTGAAAGTGTCCGAGTCTTCTTCCCCAGCTGGAAGTGTCCGGGTATTCCTCACTAGCTGCCGTTTCATTTGTGAGCAGGTTTTATGTACGCTGACCATCCCTGACGACTATGGTCGGCACACATACAACATGATCAGAAAGTTGTAAATTCTCACACTTCTCACTTGGTTGTAGATTGGTGGAGGTGATCAGATTTTACACCTTTCCGGAAAGTGTTTTTTACATAAGCACGAACCGGCAAAATGGGGGAAACGTTCCACAAACAAATGCCAGTATGTGAGCACATCCAGGAGGGAGATTGGTCGTGTATGTAAGGGCCATCCCCCTATTCCATAACTGAGTGAGAAGTGTGAGAAATTAACAACTTTCTGATCCTGTTGTACATGTGCCAACCATAGTCGTAAGCACAGAGGAGCCGCACTTCGGTCCAGGGACGTGCAGCGCCTGTAACCCACTCACGAATGACCACGCATCAACGCGCTGCACACACACACACACACACACACACACACACACACACACACACACACACACACACACACACACACCGTCACTCTCTCGTCTACGTGCCTCTCTTGCGCAATTACGCATGCATGTTGCACATGCTCCTGTTAAAATCACCATAACAATATGAAGAAAGCTGACAGCATCTCCTCCTCCGCTATGTTTTTTTGTTGGTTTTTTTGTGAGAAAATGTGACCAGAGTTCTGAAAATCTGCAGACAGTAGTAATACAGTAGCCATACAGTTACACTTCTTAAGCCATGTTTTCAGTGGCAGAATGGGACAAAATAACAAGAATCTTTGTTTACAAAGTGGTGAAAATTTTAATGTCCCAACTTTTTCTGGAATATTTTTATGGATGTTATTGGAAGTTATTAAATTAAATCACATTGATCAGACAAGTTGTATATTTTAGGTTTGTACTGACTGCAATTAAAACAATTGAATTTACCTTGAAATTAGAATTTGCATTTTAAAATTTTAATTTCACAAACTGTCCCAGGCTTTGTTTTCTTCACTCACCAAGGACAGTTTGGTCAACCTTGATCTAATCTCTATTCCTTGGACACTGTTTTCTTGCAAAATTTTGCTAAATTCACTGGTTATTCTCTTGGCAGATAACATCCACCTTTAACCTTTTCAGTGGTATTATGTATCTGGTTTTGCTCTTCTTACTCGTAGTTATCTGTACATTGTTTTCAAAAGGAAATTGTTCATTCCAACAGGAGGTGAGTGGAGAAAGCAGACAGACTAAGAAAGGCCTTTCTTTGTATCTCTGCCACTCCCTGCAAAGCCTATATCATTTGTAAGACTGATGAATTATGGATGAGACCATAGATTGCTGAGCTCAGCTCTGCTCCACTGACCCACTTAGAACACACATGGACATGCATTTCAAATCTGATCACACCCCCATGGGAAATATCATATTTTCTTTCCACTAATAACCAGAACCATGCCTTGCATTCCTGTGTGTTAACCGGTAGATGTCTTTTGATTTTCTCACAGTCCACAATTGTCATTTCAGAAAAGAAAAAAAAGCAATCATGCTTTTTTATGTACACCAATCTTTTGTTATCTGACATTATCTACCCTTAACAGCCACTCTTCTCTAATTTCTTTTCATGGTTTTGCTGTGTTGGCATTTTATATAATCCCAGTGTTTACAGCATTTGTCACCATTACTCTTCCTGTTTCCTCTCTCCAGCTCCTTGACATCCTTCCCTCCTCACAGATCACGGTATTAGCATTGAACTGGGAGCCACTTGTGTGCTTTGATGTGAGTTCCACATCTGACCTGAAATATTTGACAGAAAAGGCAACATCTGTCAGCAACAAAACTGATGATAGAAGAAGGACATAAAAACAAGGCAACAGTGACAGGAAACCTGTCAGGAAACAGGAGAGCAGCAGCAGACAGAGCGTTTCTGGCCAGTTGTGCAGACAGCGGGTGGCTTGTGTAGAATATGTATGTTGCAGCTCCCCCTGGTGGACGCAATGCTGCAGTTGCATGTCTTCTAGTCTAGCAGTGATGTTCTTAATGACTGTGGTTGATTATGTTCATTTAAGTTTTCTATTTTATTGTTTTATTCAATTCAATTCACAGAAACAGCAGAAGCAAGGCTTGAACTGCTACAACTAATAATAATAAATATGTGTTTTAATAGCTATTGAGATAAAAGTAAGATAGATAATTCATACAATAATTCATTAGATAATAGCTATCAGATAATAATGAGAACTTCTTTTTAGCCAAATTCCACTCCTAATTAACTGTCTTCCTGTTATGAAATCCAATCCTTCTCATTGTCCTAATTCATACAGTGGAGTGAAGCAGTGCAGTCCAGACGAACTAATAAGTGATTTTCAAAGTGGGCATTGAGGTTGACGCTGGGTCACAATGCTCAGTTAGACAGAGTAATCTTATACCGTCATAAAGCCGGGACTGTTTGCTCTAGATTCTTCCTCCTTCTGCTTGTGAACCGGCTGGCTGTGTCGAACACCCTGAGCCATGGTTGACTGAATATTGTACAGAATCCAACTCGCAGAACTTTGCATTCTGCCCTCTCTGCTTTCACGTTGCATGAGCAGGTTTGTTGCTGCAGCTCATGAACATAAGCTGCAGCAACAAATGCACCAACCAGCACCGGTACATGGACAGGTTGTTTCCCCGTGTAACCCCTTTGTCCCTGAATGTACAAATACAGTCTCTCATGCATGCTATGCCACACCCCTACTGCCATTATTAGTCTGCAGGAGGCCCAGCAATAATAAGGTGGTAGACGCTGTGAAGGTTTGACAGGTTTTTGTGGGCTAATGCAAAATATGGCACATAATCTAACCACATCCATCTGCAAAGCTACAAAAAAACCATCAGTGATGAGTGAGATGATGTTTCCGATTTTGATGAACCCACATTTTGAACATTGTTATTTGAAGTAAATTAGTACAGACATCATAACTTCTCTGAAGTCGGATTGAAGCTCCTCACAATTAGCTGTTTAAGCAAAGGATGTGAAAATATGTTGTTGTCGGAGTTGTTTTTGTTGACATTTGTTTGTTTTTTCTTCCTGTCTGGCTCCTGTGGATGCCAGTATAGGAGTTGGCTATGGAGATGTTTCTCGCCCTCTGTTTTGCCAGTAACAATGGCCCCTGTGTGTAAAGTGCAGAGTGGTTTATGTAACTGCTAATAGGGCCATTGATTACACCGAAGCATGGCCGAGTTGGAAAGGGGACTTCTTTTTATTGGGAAGGTAGTGTTCCAAAAGGTCAAAGCTTCGAATCATGGTAGTGTTTTGGGGATTGAATTCCCATCTGTCCGTGCAGACAATGCTCTCAGTCTTCTGTCTTTACGTAACCTCTCACACCCCCAGACCATACCAAAGTTTAATTAATCGCGGTTCATAATCACATGAAGGAGACTGCAGTGCTGCACAGTACAACAATCTTCTGATTAATTTTGCAACTCTGATGCAAGATTCAGGGACAAAAAACGTAAACCAATTATGTTCAATGATCTTTTCTTCTCGCCATCGTACTTATTCAGTTAGTCCTTTCTCTAACCTCCATTCCAGTTATATCAGTCTCTTCTCTGTTAGGGATAGATTTTTCCAGAACTTTTTGGCTGTGCAGCTCATGCCTGGCTTGGGTTCAGCACCAGCTTCTGTCCTCTGAATGAAAAAGAGCTCTTTTTCGCCATGTTCCTCAACACTTTCTCCGTCACACTAATGTTAGTGACAGTGAGAGCTACAGCATGCACGAGATAATATCATTTTGGCTTAGGGGGTAAATTAGACACTGCTTTAGGTGGTGCCATGGTCGGAGGCCTGGTATGTGGATTTTAGGCAGACGAACAACTACTCTGTTGATGTTGACAAACGTACAAATACAAAAATGAGAATCTACTTCCATACAAGAACATTTTCGAGTTAATTTTATTTAGTCGCTTTGGTTAGGTGCAGCGGGGTCTTTGTCAGGCTGAGTTATTGGATGCACAGGGAAGACAGCGGTTTTTATGCTCTTATTTATGCTCTTATTGCACACTGGGGTTGATGGCAAAAATGGCCCAAATGTTTGCTTTTTTTTTTTTAATACAGGGATTTTTGCATGAATATTACACTTCCATCCATTATCTACCCCTACTCATTCCTATTCAGGGTCACAGTGGTCTGCTGGAGCCTATCCCGTCTCTCTTTGAGGGAGAAGCAGGGGAACATCCTGGACAGCTCTTCAGTCCTTTGCAGGACAATATGACACTCTGTCCACATATTATGTGCAGTAGGACATCCTTAATTATGCTATTTTTGTTTTCTTAAACTGTTTCCTGAAGTCATGCTGTCATACGACCAGAGGCTTCCACAAAGAGGGATGTTTTAAGATGGATGTGGCGATAGCTACAGACTTGATGTGCCTGATGTTAGTGGACAGTGATTTCCAATAAACGGGGACACTAATGGAAAAGTCCCCAACTCTCTTTGTCACAAACTGTGCTTTGGGAATGGTCAGCAGACACATGCTGGGTCAATAAGTCTGAGATGTGTTTACGGCCGAGGTCATTTAAGGCTTCGAAGGTGAGCAAAAATCAATACAAATCAAGACAAAAATGTGACAAAGAGCCAGAGCAGGGAGGCAAGCGCAAGGGTTCTGTTTTGCTGCTTTTTGGCCCTCGTAATTAGTCTACCTGCAACATTTTGAACCTAAGTGAGACGTGGAGGAAGTGAGAGCTGCGTGTAGTGCATTACATTAGTCAAGGAGAGTGAAGACAAAAAGCGTGTGCAGCTTTTTGTATCTGAGCAGTTTGAAGAAATGAGCTGATATTAAATATCTTATAAAGCTGGTAGAAAAGCAAAACGTAACATGTTCAACTTCAGCATTAAAACTAAAGTTCATCAAATATTAAGTCTAACAGCATAGATAATATAATTTGATTGATTTGATCAAGCTTTTGACCAACCAATGACCTTGAATGTATCCCTGAATAACTATGTGAATAGAGAACAGAAAAGGTTTAGGCTGGAGCTCCTAGGCATGCTACAAGTCAGCTGAGATGATGGGGAAGTAAAGTTGTTTAGAGGGTCGTTTTGGGAGGTATGATCATAAGAACTCGGTTTGGACTCCTGGTTTGGATGCTGGGGTTACTGGAATTAAATGTGGGGCTTTATTTCAGCTCTCTCTCCCTTTTACTCAGCTCTCAGCAGTAAGTTATTAGTAACTTGACAAAGTGCTGTCTCAGATGTTCTAAAGCCCTACTGCAAGCAGTTAAAAACATTTATCATTCATAACTGATATTAACTATGCAAACAGAACTTGCCCCACATAAATAGATAAAATGGCCAGTTTGGAGATGGATCTGTAGTTCCTCAAGGGTAACGGATACAAGGTAGGTTTATTTTGTACGCTTGGAAAAGAACCAGAGATCAGAAGATCATTGAAAATAAAAATAAAATAACAGGTCTGATTGTGGAAAATAGCAAACAGTCATAGTGTATACATTTCATAGCTGTTTGCGCTATGAAAGTAAAGCTATGAAAGAAATTGTAAGAGTTGAGTCATTCTGAGGGTTTGAATGATAAAGTTAACAGGATGAGTTGCCAGACGCCACATGCATATGGAATATTGTTATACTCTTTAGCTTTTTCCCCGTAATGTTGTCATGATTTTTGTCATGACTTAAATTGAAAGAAAGAAAGAAAGAAAGAAAGAAAGAAAGAAAGAAAGAAAGAAAGAAAGAAAGAAAGAAAGAAAGAAAGAAAGAAAGAAAGAAAGAAAGAAAGAAAGAAAGAAAGAAAGAAAGAAAGAAAGAAAGAAAGAAAGAAAGAAAGAAAGAAAGAAAGAAAGAAAGAAAGAAAGGTTTGACTACAATGATTGCAATTAATCTTCAAAAAAACAATGAACTAGCTTTTTTTCTGAAAGAAAAATCCAATAATCTTTACTGGATTTAGGTCAGGTCTGTGGAAAATATCATTTTAACAAATCGTTTGTATTCCTTGGCTAATCTGACTGAGAGATAGATTAGAAGAAGAAAAAAATACAATTTCCAACTTTACTGTTAGAGCTCATGAATTAGTCTTCCTAAACCGACACTAATGGGTCCTATTTTAAAAAGCAGCTGCTTTCAACCAACAAGCAGCAGAGTGGTATTTATAATGGTTTTATATGAAGACAGTTACCATTAAAGGAGTTAAATCAGCCCTGAGTCTACTAGATGGTAATGATTCAAAACCAAAAGGTACTGAATCAGTACAGTTTTGTGTTAGAATTAAGTTTATATTTTTGCAGGATAATGAGTTTAATGTGAGCCCAGAAGGAAAGTAGAGAATTGCCATTTTAAGCTTCTGACAAGACTCAAAAATGCCATTCAACTTAACTGATAGGGTGGTAGTGTCTGTAGTGTCCATACAGATGAAACAAGGTCATTTAACCTTTGTGAGTGTAGATGATGTTTTGTACTTCCCAGGTGTAGTCGCTGCCATCATACCTCCAAACCAATCAACTATCCAACTGGATCAGTACTACAGCTCCAGAGAAGGAGTGGCCATGAACGTTCCTCCTTTTCTGAGTGTATTGACAGTAGTAGATCCCAGTGTTTCCTAACCATGTGTCTTGGCGTTGACTTGGCTGCATGTTTTAGCTGGTTTTCCTGCCCTGACACACCTGGCTCAGATCGATGGCTCACTGGAAGGTGTGCAAATCGCGATGACGAGCTGCCTAGGAGGTCCATTAAAGTGAATCCGGTGTGTCAGAGCAAGGACACGTCTAAAACATGTAGGAGAGTGTTCCCTGAGGAACAGGGTTGGGAAATGCAGGGATATCCAACATTCTGCCGTCAGCTGGTATGGATGGCAGGGCAAACAGAAGAATGCCTGCACAAGCTGTCCTTTTTTTTTTTCTTTTAAATAAACTTTTGGTACACACACAAAAGTTAAAATAAGCTTGGCTTATATGTAGGAACCCCATCTACACTATCGTCTTGTCAGAGGTTTAAAACAGTAATTTATTCTGACTTTGCTGTGCTGCACACGTGTATTTTATTAAAAACTCAAAACTGCATCCGTTTATATTGTTTTGGTCCCTAAAGACAGTTTATTACAGTCATTACCATCTACAGAAATAAACTTAAGGTTGATTTAACTTCAGAATATTAACATTTACACATTAAGAATTGTAGCATGCCAAAAAATATTTTGTTTCTATTTATACAGGAAAGTTCATACCTTCTCAAATGCCAACTTGAATTGTTTTAGCTGAAAATATTTGAGATAAACCTGTGTCTCTTTCTTATTTATCATTACATCAAACAAACCTATAACCTTCCTGGACATTTACTTTTAAGTGTTTACATCCTCTTCAGGTTTGCTTGTGTGGTCCTGAAACTAGATAAACACTGCAAATACAGCTTCTGATTGTTACTGCCTCAGTGAACACGAAACTATCAGTGGAGTCGGTCCGTTTAAACAGCAGAGAAGTGAAGTCACAGTTGCCTTTCTTGTTCCTTCATTTTGTTCAGCTAATGTGACGGTGATGAGGAAAAACTGCCCCAAGGCCAACAACCCATTTGTATTTCTTTTTTAGGTATCAGCCACTTGTCAGGACATGAGTACATCCCCTTATATAGATATGTCATTGTTGAGCCACTGTCCTGGCCATGAAAGTAAAGCTATGAGAGAAATTTAAGGAGTTGAGTCATTCTGAGCGTTTGAATAATAGCGATGACAGGATGGATTACCAGAGGCCACATGCCACATATAGAAGTTTTTAATACTCTTTACCTTTTTGTTCCTAATTTTGTCAAGACTTAAATTGGCTCTGATTGTATTTGTTCTTTTTTTTTTTATATTCATGTTTTTCAGCAATTGAAGTCTTCAGGATGGTCCTCAGGATGCTTTTACAAAGTGATTGAAGTACATTTCTGTCTAACTGATTTCATTGGAGAGAATTTTAAAAAAGGCTTACAACTCCAGTAACATTCAAAACTAAGACATGGGATTTGGAAATTTGAGTGGAAATCTGCAAAACAGGTTTATTATTTTAAAACCCAACAACTAGAAGTAATACATTAACATTTCTAAAGTATTTAGTGCCCAAAAGGACTTTTATCTTCCGTGATTCTTTAATGGATGATGTTTGTAATCAACAGTCTATATCTTACACCCAAACTCAGTAATCATTGCTGAAGAGCTTTGATAAGACAACTGTTAGACGGTGGATCATTGTGAATAAAATCCGGAGTTCCTTTCTAACGCAGAGGAAACTTACAGAAAGACATGGATCTCTGTCAGGCTTTAACAGCTGTCAGACAGAAGCCATTCCTTCCTACATAGAAAATGACAGCCCACCAAAAGACCCCTGACTTGAACAGAAACAAAGACACAATGTTTGTGTATTGTAAAAGAAAAATTGAACTATTTGTACAGAATTCCCAACGTCATACATGGGGAAAGCAGACGGTTACTACCGGCGAACACAGTGTTTGCAGCCTCATGTGGAGGGGCTTTTCTACTAGTTGTGCTCGGAGACTAGTGGAAAAAAAGAGAAAGATGGATGCAAAAACCGTTGGCCATTCTGAGTCAGAACATTTTTCAGAACTCCGCGGTGAAGACTTGGAAAAGACTGTAGGCCAAGCTGGTCGGATCATTTTTCAGGAATATTTGAGGCTGCACTTACTGTCCAATGTGGTCTTAACCTTCTGTTTTCAATGTAAATTAAAGCAAACATACACAGGCTGTAAACACCTGCTTACATTTCATGACCTTTTCATTCATTTTATTAGTCCTGCTACCTCACAACCTGTTAAATGACGTCAGGAGGTTTTTGTAGTCTGCACACGTGTGGCGCACCTGTTGCAACCCTGAAGCCACACTGTATGACCAGACATTTTTAACAATAGATTTGGCATGTAATTACTGCTGACCCTTCCAAGCTGTGGCTTACCCAGTAGACGTGAAATATATATATATATATATATATATATATATATATATATATATATATATATATATATATATATATATATATATATATATAGTAATCAGTAGTACTGCTTACATAAGCAGTCTTCTCCTTATGAACTCTACACTCTATCGCTCCCAGTCTCATAACGTTCCTGCTTTCTCAATAAAGCCTTATGTGGATCAGAACTCTCTGCTTCACCTTATATGTGTATTTATTTAGAAATAATAATTCAACCAATGAAATGTTCATGAGCCAGCAGACACGTTAGTCCAGGCAGCAGCAGTGATTCGAAGCAGCATGGTCACTCAGTCAGAAAACTGATTGGCTGCGACAATCAAACTGTGTGATAATTGAAAGGAAGAAATGGAAGTATTTTTTCCCTTTTCTTTCTGCCTGAGCTAACCAGTGCTTTGGAGCTGAACTGGCCTAGAAATTACAGCTGAAGAAAAACTCCCCCTCCCTCCAAGAGGCTTCTCACAACCCCTTACTCCTTTGCGCCCTCTTTTCCTCCGTCTGCCTTTTAGTGACAGCTCCTGGTGGGTTCTCTGTTTTTTTTTTTTTTCCCTGCCTCCCCTCACATCCGTCCTTTGGATCTCTGCCTCTCTTTTCTCCCTCTAGGGATTTTATGCCCAATGGATTTTTTAATCGCTTAGCTTCACAGTAAACTCTTTCTTTTTTTACTCTTTCCTACATCCAACCCAGCAAGTCTCCAAACGATTAACTGCCTCTGCTCTGTCACTTGGAACCCTAATCAGATGGGTGCTTTGCTCCAAAGGAGTTCCTTCATCATCCACTAATGCATGCTGTCAGTCGAAGTCTTGCTCGTCAGGGCGCATACATTTTTGCTGTGTGACTCTGGAGCGCATGGTTTTTATTTTTTCCCCTCTGAAGGGCAGGGGACTTTGAGGAACGGAACAGCCTGAAAATAGTGATGGTTCATGGATCCTAATTTCTCCTTGGATTCTGGATATTCAATAAAACCAACAGTAAATTCCAGAGTCTCTGTTTCCTTCTTTTCAAGTCTTTGACCAGTGGACTTCGAATCAAGTGGACTCAAGTGTTTTTTGGGGGTTTTTTTGGGAAGAAGTCTCCCGAGTGATGAGTGGCCTGCCAGGGATTTGCTTGTCTTCTTTCCTGCCTTTGCGGTTGTCTCCCAAGAGACACGTAAACAGATTTTTTTTAAAACATTAATAAAAAAAAAAAGGAAAAAAGTCCAAACTGATTTCCTGTCCAGGGTGCACGCATGCGCTTCCCAGTCATGGAGGTCATCCTCAACCTGGTAACTTCTGACACCTCTCTACACCTCCCTAACCCCACCACTGTGAGTCTTCAACCGTGCACGGATGCCTTTGTGTGTTCTTTCTCATGAATGTTTTTTTTTTCTTTGTAGCATGATGCTGTATTAGAACTATAGAAGGTGTTAAAGAAGCTTTTCAAAATAACAAAGCATTTCGTCATTCAGATCTAGCAAGACGGGAATCATAGAGGAGCTCTGCATACATTTACTGAGTTACTGATAAACCTGGGTGTTTCCTGCTTTTACAAGTGAGCATGAGAGATTTTTGTCACACAGTATGAACTCTTTACAGACTGTACTGGCAGGAATTGGCCGTGTGTTTGCCTCTTTTGTGGATACTTGTGCAACATTCTCTTTGGTGCTATTTCAGGAGTGCATGTGTTGAGTAAACTGCCCCTTGTCCAGCGTCACATGTACTTATATAATTGTCCAAATCTTTTGAATGGGCTTCATTGTTGCCTAATTGAATTTTCCTAAAAGAAACAAAAGGTGGATTTTGTGTCAATTCCAAGTCTACTGGGTAGTAACTGAAACCATGGAAATAATCAAAGATAGCAGAAAATGGGTTTCAGGTTAAGCTGGCATGTATTTGCCTCGTGCACCTGTGCTTTAAACAAAAATAAATAGATAAGTGCAGCTGCACATGTGGACTTAGTTGAAATGAACTGCAGGCCTGTGTCATGCATACCCTTTCTGTCCAAATACAGTCATAAAAACAAATGCTGGCCCATTTTCAACTCCCAGATGTTTTGTTCAACATAGTTAAAAGTCATCTGATTCTCATCGGGTCTAAACATTAGGTTAATACAATGAACTTTGACTCAAGTGGACTTTTTTTTTTGTGATCTTGAGTTCTTGTTTATCCGAGACTGTATTTACCTAGTCTTAAGACCTGCTAAATGCGGGTTCTGTTTTTAATTTCCTCACGTGTAAAACCTTGAATTTTAGTTTTCACACAGCTGTACACATCGTCAAGAACAAACTAAGTATTATTTAATATTTTTATAAAAGCTACCCAAACGTGAATCAAGTACTCCTTTACTGATTTCATGACTATTCCTTTTTCTCATCCACTGACAGCAGGCTAAAGATCAGATCAACTAATCTTGAACGTGAGGTTCATTCACTCCGAGATGATAAGCTGCGTTGCAGTGAAATGTGAGAGCTACCTGAGGCGCAAACGGAGGCAGGATGACTAGAGACGGCTGATATGGCTTTAGCAGTACACCTAAAATGATTTCCATCATGCCTGCAGTTCAATCCCTCACGGATTTTGGACTGTACAGTCATGAGAAGCTTGAGCGCCAACTAAACCAGGATACATCCCCTGAAAGTAGCTGACGTTCCATGATAGAGCTGTGGTTCACCTTTTCCGTGCTTCAGAGAATGCTGTAATAGGAGAGGCGTGAAGAAGTACAGATTTCTCTGAAAGAAACCCGATATGACGGTGTCTTCATGGCATCGCTGTAGCATCTTTGCATGTGAAGCCTCTGCTTCACAAGACACACAAGCTATCATCACAGTACGCTTACATCCACTCAGCAGGAATGCACTGCGTGACAGCAAACAAGGTAAAGGACGTCTGCACTCACACAGACACCTCAACACTAAAGCCTTGACATTGACAGGACAGAACACTGGAAGATGGGTGAGATAACTTTGGTGTTCCAGACAAAACTGTTTTTATTCAAAACAATCACAGCACAGATAAGTGCTGTGATTGGACTGCTATGTTTATGCTGAATATTGCATTTAAGACCTTTACATAAGCTATTAGTCTAAATCCCAACCAATGCGGTGATAATTGTGTTTCATTTTTACACTGGGGAAAAAAAATGAAAAAATGTGGAAAAGAAAATGTAAGTCATACATCTTTTATTTAGAAGCTGCTGTCAGCTGTGGAAGTTGGGTTCAAATTCCACTTTGCCTGACCTGGTGAGGGTGTATATGTCATCAGTTTGTGACAAGAACTTTAGACTCGCTCAACATCTTGACAGTCACCTGTTCTTACCTAAGTCATCTGTCAAACAAGCGTTTTTAACACCAGAAGCGCAGTTTGAAACTACTGGGCAAAAAGAAAGGGGATGTGAAACTGTTTCTATTCTATAAAATGAGGAAGGACTTTATGGCATGCTTCTATTTTCTGCTCTATGACCTACATTGAACACATGGACCAGAGGCAAATTTTTTTCTTTTTCAGTGAAAGAGAGATTGAGATGAGGCTGTACAAGATGTTCTTGTTGCATCTATCTAATTATGTGTGATGCATATCTAACGACATTGGTAATGCTATATAAAAGCCTGTTATGCAGCATTTTTCAGAGGTCTGGGTGTTCGGGCTTGGCTGGACTTTTCCCAGGCTTCTAGCGGATCCAGGTTAAGCAGGTTTTCCTTTCATGGGTCTAACCAGCTTTTCTTGGATCAGAGGCTTTTACACAAGCAGCGCCCACCAACAGGCAGACAGAGGTGGAGTGAGAAAACCTCTGAAATGTGTGTGTGTGTGTGTGTGTGTGTCTGCAAGCAACTGTAAAGCAGGGGACCCTTTGTCTTTTACTGATGAAGTCTAATCAGAGTGGGATCAAGTGCCCCCCCCCCCAAAGTTACAAACACACACTGCCTCTCTCGTTAGACAACACGGCCTCCCCTGATGCATTGCCTGTCGCTTCTTGCTTCAGTGACTCTGTACATCAACATGTTTGGCTTTGTTAACCCTGAGGAATTGTTTAATCTTTTAGCTCACAATCTTTAATTACGTGCATGATTAGTCACAGAAGAGCTCAGCCATTTGCAGATGACTGATCGCAGAGACAATTCCAATTAGTTTAGCAACTGCTCATCTTTATCTGCCTGGACGTGTGAAGCAGAAGAGCAGATGAGTGAAGAGTATTTACACATGAGGACAAGCATCGCTTTGTAATGACTGTTAACATGACATCGTCATTAGATAGTTAATAATAAAAAAAAAGTGACTCCCTGTTTATGTAGTGACCACTCATGCACCATACATGAGCTGCTTGTGGAGCTGTAAAAGTCGGGGTACACCCTTGGAAACCACTTGACATCTTACCTTTGTTAATATATAGACATGTCTGCTGACAGTGGATTCTTCCGGCCAATGAAAGTGCGTTTTACTTGGTTCCAGTGTGTACAAGTCATTAGCTCTCCTTATCACAGTATCTTAAACCACTATCTGTGCCGCCTTGCAGTTTACCCAAGGTCAAAGAGTCTAGTTCACTTGTCCTTTGTCCTTTTTATCTTTAGCAAAATGGCATGTATTTGATTATGCAGAAAGTTGTGTGATCTACGAGACGAGAAAAGTGGACAGTGTCCCCATTTGTTCCACGTATTTCTTCCTATAAAGACTCAAGTAGGATTTCACGCTTGCCCTCATAAAGCTATTAATAAGGTTTTGTTTATAGCCAGGAACAGACCAGGTGCTCCTCTGAAGCGTCGGTTCTCCCTGTGCCTGCATGACACGCTATTTTAGTTCTCTGATTCATCTGATCATCTTGGCTTCCTGTCAAGAGGCTTTAATGATGATTCGACTTATTGGAACCAAACGTTTGTTTAGTGAATTGACTCATGGATATGTTTTCATGCATCAAATGCCACTTTGTAGACTTCAGCACAGAGGAGGGGACACGAACACTAATACCAGAGGTCCCAGAGGGAATGTGCTTCGGGATATCGTGTGTGCATTCATGTGTATGTGTGTTTCTATAGTCTAAAGAGATGTTTAACTGGTTTTTCTTGCTCTCAAATACTCCTTTCTACCAACTGGTAACAAATGCAGGCAAAGAGACTAGGGGTTGATGCAATCAACAGTTTACCCAGTAGTGTCAGTTAAAGCTTCACAGGGTTCTGGTCCCCTTCGGTTACTCAGCTCTCTAGCCTACTAAACAAAGTATTTACTGTATTTACTCCCTCTATTAACTCCCTGTTTAGCCTGTACGCTTCAGACTTCAGGTTCAACGCGGACCATTGCCCCTTACAATAGTTCTCAGATGATACGTTCATTATCGAATGCGTATCAGACGGGAACGAGCTGGAATACAGGTGGGTCTTCATTGATTTTGTCATCTGGCGTGAGACTGATGCCCTTCAAATTAACGCCAGCAAGACAAAGGAGAAGGTTATAGACTTCCGGAGGAAGTCACCCCCCACCACTCCGGTGAACATCCAGGGAAAAGACAGTGAGACTGTGGACTCCTAAAAGTACCTGGGTGTTCACCTCAACAATAAACTGGACTGGACCTCAAATGCAGACAAATACAAATAAGGGCCAGAGTCGTCTACACCTTCTGCTGAAGACTTTTTATGACTCGGTTGTAGCATCCGCTCTTTTCTTTGCAGTGGTCTGCTGGAGGAGCGGATGCACCGACAGGGACAGGGGCAGAATTGACAAAGTGGTGCGGAGGTCTAGCTCTGTACTGAGATGTCCTCTGGAGTCTGTGGTGGTGGTGGTGGGCGAGAGGAGGATTTTAGCAAAGCTGAGATCCATCATGGACAACCCACATCACCTACTGCATGAGACCATGGATGCACTGAGCAGCTCCTTCAGTAAGACACTGAAACACCCCGCTGCAGGAAGGAGGCTTTCACAAGTCATTCATCCCGACAGCAGTCAGACTCTATTACGCATCTTATTGCCATAAGTCACTTGGTCACTTTACATTACGCGCGCGTGTGTGTGTGTGTGTGTGTGTGTGTGTGTGTGTGTGTGTGTGTGTGTGTGTGTGTGTGTGTGTGTGTGTGTATATATATATATGTATATATATGTATGTGTGTAAATGTATATATATGCACATCCTGTTTATATTTATATATTTATATTAATAGATTTATTTGCATATCCACAACCCTCTATCCATAATGCATACTGTGTATGATTGTACATAGAATACCAGCTACTGTTGTGTAAACTATTGCATTTTATCTTATATTATATTATTTTTTGCTTACTCTTTTGTTTTTTTGTACTTGAGCTGTGGTAACCCACACATTTTCCCTCCGTGGGATCAATAAAGTCCTATCTTATCTCCTATCTTATCTGTGTATTTTATAAGTATTGTAAAATAACCTAGTGTATCATTTTTGCAGTGCATGTCTGAGATGCTGATAAGGAGCACTTTGTCCTTTTTTTCCCAGATTGGTTTGTCAAATGTTGCTTATGTGCTCAATTGTAAGATCCTTTTTACACATTCCCCGGATATAGTTCCCTGGTTGTAGCAAATGACATTTTGTGAAAAAGGTGTTAAGACTCCTCACACGATTTTAAAATTGCAATGTAGCCATGAACAAAAACACTTGTTTAGAGGACAGATTTCTACATTTGTGATGTCACTTCACTGATAGTGAGCAACGTTATCAGTAGTACACATTCTGCGAGGTTGGTTCCAGCACGGGTCATTGTAACTATTCCGTTTGTTGTGTGCAGTGCACCAGTGTTTTAAAAGTACTTTACAGTTTCTAGAAACGGATTCTTTCTGCTTTGAAGTGACACCGTTTTGACTGTCAGACGGAGGAAGAAGAAAAAAAACCCTTGTCCTGATCTATTTGCGCTCAGTGTAATGCTGATTGGCCGCGGCGTGCAGTGCAGCTGACACGATGATGTCATCCCTCAGCTCCGAGGGGTGGGAGGGGCAGTGGGAGGGGCCCCGTGGACGGTTTCAGGTGCGTCTTCAACTTTTCACAAGCGCGTAAGTTGAAGAGACAGGAGCGTCCAGGGAAACGCGTGAACGGTGCGGAAGATTTTTTTTTTTTTTTATAACAAACTGAAGTTTTATCCAGAGTGCCAGGACAGATGAAAATACTCAGCTTACTGTCAGTGTGGGGAAAATGCACTGGGAACAGTTCCTTAATTTGCCGAATGGAAAGGTAAGTTAGTTTATTTTTTCCTGTGTTCACTGAAAAACGGTCAGCAAGAACAGCTTTTTGGGGTGTTATTTATATACATTTACCAATTTAATGCAGGAGAAACAAGTTTTTCAGATGCTAAGATTTCTTCTAATTGCGTTGAAGTTCCTGTTGATGACAATGGTGTCCGTCATCAGTTATTTGCGCCTCAGCAGCGTCTCTTTAATGCGTCTGATGGTATTTTAAAAAAAAGTGCAGTTGGCCAGGGGGGCTATTGTGATTTTTAAATCGCGAGGAGTGTCTTGTATGAGTTGATTCCTTTATTATATATGTGTATTTGGCTTGTTTTTACTGCTGAGCCCCCACGGTGTGCTGTCAAGCTCATTTCTTCAGTGTGAGGTGTGTGACGAGATGAAATAAGCATTTTCATCACCTGTGTCAGCTTCCCCTGAGGTGTGAATCACCACAGCCACCTGCCACGGAAGGTGCCAGTCTCATTACTGTCTCAGATAGAGTCAATGTAGTTCCTAAAAAAATACAGGAAAATCACAATTTAGATGGTGAATTTAATACTTTCTGGGCAGATGTCAAAATTAGGTGGGTGTCTGAAAAAGCAAAGGCATACACATTTTTACATCTGTACAACTCTTGTAAAGCAAAATGCAATATCTCGTCAGACCTGACCAGTTTTGTTGCCCCCCTTGAACAAAGAAATCACAGATCAGGCTAATACTCTTTTCTGGTTTTTCCTGTTTACCCAAACAAAAAGAGACCAAGAGAGCCCTGGTATCACTTGTGGATGCGCTTCGTTTTGTGTGGATGTGTTGGAAATGATGATTTATTCTTTCTCCCAGTTTCTTTTCATTGTAAACCCAAAATAAGAAGTTAAAATCTTGAGTCTTGGTTTTCAGAGAAACTGACCACCAGTTGCCTTTTCGTCTGACTCAGTTTGACCCCTTTTCAGACGACAGACGACAGACTGCAGAAATGCAGAAGCTTGTTTTTTGTTTTTTTTTATTATGTCAGCAAAATTAATTTGCAATATGCAACTCAGTTTTTTTTTCTTCTATTTTTTTTTTTTTTGTTTGTTTTTCTCTGAATTATATATGACTTACCCATTGCCCTTTAACCACTCTTATCTCCCTCTCTGTTTTCCCATCTGCTTGCTTCAGATTGACCGGCTGGAAGTGAGCGGACTGGGCCAAACACCCCTAGCTGTTACATGCGGGGCAGACGGTTCATTTTCTGCAGGGGAGGATGGGACCCCAGATCCTCAGCGCACCAAGCAAGCTATCGCCCAGCTGCAGCAGAAAATCCTCAAGCTCACAGAGCAGATTAAAATCGAGCAGACAGCCAGGGATGATAATGTTGCCGAGTACCTCAAACTAGCCAACAATGCCGACAAACAGCAAAGCACACGCATCAAACAGGTAAGATGAATAATTACTCTGTTCTGCTGAACCTTTAATAAAAAAAAAAGCAGTGGGGTTGGTGGGTTAATCATCTCATAACAACAAATTCTGTTTTATCATTTGGTTGGACTTTTTATGTCCGAATGCAGCTTTCTAGTTGTATCGCAGTGGTGTATAATCAAAATTAAGTGTGGTTTCATTCAGAAATGAAAATCTTTTCTCTGGATTTCAGGTTTTTGAAAAGAAGAACCAGAAGTCGGCACAGACGATCCAGCAACTGCAAAGAAAATTGGACCACTACCACCGGAAGCTGCGTGAAGTTGAGCACAACGGTATCCCACGCCAACCCAAGGATGTCCTTCGGGACATGCAGCAGGGCCTAAAGGATGTTGGGGCCAAAGTCACAGGCTTCAGCGAAGGCGTTGTGGACAGCGTCAAGGGAGGCCTCTCCAGCTTCTCACAGGCCACCCACACGGCTGCTGGCGCAGTTGTCTCTAAACCCCGGGAGATTGCATCACTCATTCGCAACAAGTTTGGCAGTGCTGACAACATCCCTGCGCTCAAAGACTCTCTGGATGACCCCACGGTGGAAGAAGGCGTGACGGGGGCTGGCGGACGTTCTCTGGGCAATGCTGGCCACCACCTCCAGTCCAGTCCCAAGTACGGTAGTGAAGAAGACTGCTCTAGTGCTACATCAGGTTCAGCAGGGGCCAACAGTACCACGGGAGCCCCCGGGGGTCCCCCAAGTTCCAAGGGCAATACACTGGAGAGGAGCAAGAGCTCCAGTCTGGACATGCTGCTACAGGAGGTCCAGGAATTGAGGGAGGGCCAGGCAAGGCTAGAGGAGAACCTGGACGATTTGAAGACCCATTATCAAAGAGACTACACAGTCGTTATGCAAGCTCTGCAGGAGGAACGCTTCAGGTACCGAGACAAAGGGGAGCATAAGAACAGAAAGTGTCGAGCCATACAGTCCTTAGACATTTCACACGACCACTGGAAACGGCGATGAGAGAATCCCCTTAAATTTTATCTACGAGGAATCAGTCACACATTAATTAATCACATTACAGTGAGATAAAAGTAGATAAAACTTGTATATTTTATACTCTAGTCTTAAAATGTGTTGACATGGTTTCATATTTTATATTTGCCTCTTTAGTATTTTAACCTTTAGTTCAGCAGTTGCACCTTTTTATTCTTTTGTTGCTCGTGCATCAAAAAGTAGGCATGTTTTGTTATTGTGCAACAGCAGTTCATGTTTAAACTAGGACTTCAGATGAGAGACGCACTGGTACAGCTCAAAAGTCTGCTCTTGGTAATAAAAATGTCACATCCGCTCTTCTCCCAAATCTGCATTCAGAGTCAACCCATAAAACTCTCAAAATCTCCCCCAGAATGTTCAGACATGAGGGCTCAACGATTCAGGGGAGATAAGAAAAAAAGCATTTCATTTTTCTTCCTAAAATGTCCTGGTCCAGACCAGTCTGTTTGTCCTTTGAGGCCAAAATCATTTTTAGCAGCTAAAACAGACTGGCGGGCTCTTTTCTGTCTGCCCGTGGGAAGTGAACGCTCATAAAGCAGTCGTATTGCGAAGTGAGGAAATGCAATCTTGATATAACCACGACAGATCTACAAGGATTGAAAATAACTTTTACTTTTGTTATTCATGAATGTAAAGCTCATAGGATAAACCACTCTGTGAATTACTTGGTTGTAAAGAAAGAAAGAGAGAGGATTTGGGGGATTTGGTGGGGGGCTTATGTTGTCCATCCAATTGTCTGTGCCTGCAAAAATAAACAGAAGTATAGCTCGCTCACCTCCTGCTGGGATCACTCCATTGGCCAATCTCTCGCTGCTCAGGCTCTCCGTGATTGGCCAGTCCGATCAGCAGATGAGTAAGCACATCCTAATCTTGTCAGAACAAGCCATTAGTCAGGTCAGGTGCCATGTGGTCAGAGGCCTCCAGCCCCATTCCTGCTAATTCCTGCATGTGTTTCTTTGTCTAAGCTGGTTATGACACACAGGCTCTCACACGTGTTGTCTTTACTCGCGTGCTCAGATGCGAACGTCTGGAGGAGCAGCTGAACGACCTGACGGAGCTCCACCAGAATGAGATCCTCAACCTCAAGCAGGAACTGGCCAGCATGGAGGAGAAGATCGCGTACCAGTCCTACGAGAGAGCCAGAGACATCCAGGTGTGTCCATCAGCCTGCGTCCACAAGCACAAATCAGCTGGAAACATGCTCAGAAATGACTAAAGAAAAAAGCAAAGCAAAGTAAAGACATCGGCTCCTCCCACTCCCTCGTGTGCAGGCATTGATCCAGACACTATAGTTGTGAATAAACAGATTTGTGCATGGAGGGGTTAATGACATGACTTGTTTCAAACATTTACCCTTGAAATAATTGCTTCTTTGAAACTACCATGATTTTTTTTTAAATTTTATTCCAACTCTTTTTATTTACTAACACTTTCCACTTTATTTCTCCAACCTCTTATCTCACCTGCAAAGACAAGAACATTCTTAACTAACTCTTGAGTTACTATGGTGATAAAGCTGGGAAATGACCTATCAAAATGAATTAACCTTAAATCATTACTTTTGCAGTTTACAGCGTTTAATGATATCCTGTCTGTTTTATCTGATCCTCTATGATGTTCCACCTTGGATCTTCAGGTCTACAGCGTTCCCGTGTTATTGTAACGACAGGGACTGTCTCGGGCTTCCTGTTTGAAGCCGGAAGCTTATGCAGGCTGGCCAGACTAGATGTCATTGTATCAGAATTAAGTTAAACTGAGGTGGACACACCCGCCAACAGTCAAATGCATTATCTCGCCGTGCATGTTGACTGTGTAAACAGGAAGATCAGCCTTCCAAGGAATGCTCTGTCCATCAGGTCTTCTGTTTGACCAAAACATTAAGCATTTCCTTGTAAAAACGGAATATTATTCCTGTACTTCCTTTCCTTTCTTTAAGGCATGAGCTGTGCGCATCTTGCATGAGTATGCTGACTTGCCTATTTTACAGTCAAGTTGCCACTGGTCGCATTTCTTATTTCTGCCAGCAGAGGGTGATAGACGTCTATGAAATATACACTCTCAGTTGGTATTTGAGTTGGGGCAGAAGAGCGTCTTCAAGGCAACACTTTAATTTTCAGTCCTGGGAGATATTATGCCATGCTAGATATAAATGCTCATGTTTCAGTGGCACGCTTAGAGGAGTTTAGTTTAGAAGACTGTAGCTTCTTTACAGCAGGAACCACATCTAATGTTTTGTGGAATCCTTTGATGGTGATTTTTGCTGACCTCTTCTTCCTTCTGGATGCCCTTCTCTGCAGGAGGCGTTGGAGGCTTGTCAAACAAGGATTTCTAAGATGGAGCTCCAGCAGCAGCAGCAGCAGGTTGTCCAGCTGGAAGGGCTGGAAAATGCCACAGCACGGACCCTCCTAGGAAAACTTATCAATGTGCTGCTGGCCCTTATGGCTGTTCTTCTGGTCTTTGTCTCAACTGTGGCCAACTGTGTGGTCCCACTGATGAAGACACGCTCACGTTCCCTCTCCACCCTCCTCCTTGCCCTCCTGCTGGCCTTCCTGTGGAGAAACTGGGATGCTCTTTCTGGGTACACGCACCGGGCTCTGCAGCCCCCAGGATGACCGGATTGATGCCAGAACATGATGCTTTGACGCCGGGTGATAAGATTGTTGTTTCAGTCTTCCAGGAGGCTTGAAGAATGTGATAACATTAGGATGGCTGCGTGGCCGTGCACGCTAAGCACATTCGGACACAGCCTGGAATCAAGATAAAGAGGAAGAAACAGAGTAAAGCTAAGAACACTTACATTTAGGAAGGAAAAGACTGTTTACATTTTTTGAATGAACCAATGTGCTGTGATCCCACACAGGATGCAGCATTGTACTGTTTTTACCTTTTAGAGTTTTATCAATTATAATGATATTTCTAATAATATTATTTTATTTCCAATGTTATTTTATTCAGTACCATGTAGCATTTTGCTCCTCCCACTCTAAAGGGGAGTTTAGTCAGGAACATTGGTCGGCAAATCACCCCAGATGTCTCGCCTCATTGTAGAGTCATGGAAATGTGAAAATCTGATTGTTTTTAGGAAAAGAACTCTTACTTATCTGCAATAGGTAGATTTGAGCCATGGATGGAAACCTTCCTGGGAGTTTCTCCTCTCTTGCTGTGATGAATTCGTTCAGACTGAACATTTGTGAAGGACTGACCATGACTTACGTTGTGATGACTAGAACAGTTGTGCTTCCTTAGCGTTTCAATTAGCAAGGATCACCTGCTTTTAACTACTGTATCTTTTTTTTTTTTCAAGTAAATCAAAGCTTAAAAAAAATATTTTAAATGATACATGAAGATTTTAGAGGAAAAACGTAATGACATGCTGCTTACCATGAAATAGGCACATAAACATCTGGGTGTTGTTTAGCATCTGCCATAATGAGAACATGTATAAAAAATACTGCATGTTGTCTTTATGAAAATTACATACAAGCCCTGTTTTACTTTTAAAAGCAATGACAAAATGCTGTTGGACTAGTAAAATCAAATTTGCCAGACTGATTGCTTCTCACCTGCCATATTTGATGTGGTCGTGTTAAAAAGATACTCTGGTGCTCATCACGCTCCGTCTCAGATCAACAACGATGCGACTTCATATCCACAGTGCAAGTCGTCTCCACTGCCATGCAACTGCTCACTGCCTGAATCTGATACGCTACTAACACATTCTCCGTGCATATTCTTTCTATGGTTGACCTTTTTTTTTTTTTTTTTTTTATTTACAAGCACGCTATCTGACGTTGTATTCACCCAGTGCCAAACTTAAGTTAAAGCAGGGATGCCTAACTCTCAGAACTGAGAGGGCACAAAGTAGATGTTGCCCTGCAAACTCTAGTTTCTTTTCAAACATGTCATGAATGTATGTTGCCAGGGCGTCAAAGGTGTTCGTTTGGGAGATTTAGCTTTTGTAAGGGAAGAATGAACATGAACTTAACTTCAGATTCTCAGTTGTGCTTCTGGACTTGAACACATTGAGTCAAATTCATTGGCTTAGCACTAAGACCTTCACATCATGTAGTTCTAATCTAGTCAAGGACACTACAAGATGACTTGGCACGACGAGTAGTCCAGCCTGTATGTCATGCCGAAAGGCTAACTTCCTAACAGAGAGCTTGATCATTTGAACTGTACAGCTGCACTTTAGCACAGCGCCTGATGGCATGTAGGTCGAGTTCAGGCTTAAAAGTTTTGATGGAGACTTTGAAGGTTGCCATTCTTTAGGCAGTTTCTCCCGGTGACCCAAATTAAGATCACCCGTGTCCTTGTCTCAAGGACATGGGTGATCAAACCCATAAAAATAATTCAGTTTGTTTCTTGTGTGGAGTCAACTTGACTCCTGTGGGGATAGGTTTGCAGTTAAAATGGTAGATGCATTGACTTATCAATATCTTTTTTGCTGTGAGGGTTACAAGCAGGCAAGTTGAGAATGAGCTGACCTTTGGCCTTGCATGTCTTTTCAGTAACACCTATAAAGTAGGGTTGCGTGCTAAACCACTTCAGTGCCTTCTGATGTCCTTTTCTAAGTGTGGAATAAATAAATTGCATTCCAAACTAAGTCGTGTTTCACCTGTGTTTCTTCTGAGGAATCATTTCATTCTGTATGTGTTTGTTAGTGTCACATTTTGTGTGCAAGTCCTCTTGCAGTTTCGTCATGTGGCCACTAGATGGTGAACTTTAACCTAATATTTCCCCCATAAGGGAGAAAGCTGTGATTACTTGGAGGGCATGATATGATATAAAACATAAAGAGAGCCTGACAATAATAGGTGTTACATCGTAAAAGAAAGGAAAAAAGTTGGATGCAAAAGCTTTTAATGCTGCAAGTTAGACTGTACCACCAGGGTTTCTGTCCTCATTATTAACACCGGGAATCACTTTATTCTGTGTAACGCCTCACCTTCAAGGTGATGCTGAAGGTGTGTGTGTGTGTATGTGTGTGTGTGTGTGTGTGTGCGTGTGTGTGTTTGTGTGTGTGTGGGGGGGCGGGTGTGTGTGGGTGTGGTTTTGTGGGGGGGGGGGGTGTGGGGGGGGGGGGGGGGGTAATATGGTGCACTTTGTCCGAGCACTTTACTCCTTTTCCACACTCCCAGATTCGATGCGTATGGCCGTGCGCCAAGGTAAGACGCGCGTGGCGCACTTGTCTGCACAACTGAAAACTGAAAGTGGCGACTGGAGAGAGGGAGCCCGTCCCTAGAGGAGTCCACAGTAAATAGGCTCAGGCGATTCCACCCGATTTAGCATCAACTTTAATTATTGCATGTGTTCAGAGATAACACTTCACGGGCTCGCCTGCAAGCTGATTTATGCAGCGACTGACACACTGCCTGTCGTTCCCCAACTAAAGAATCATTAATTTCTATTCAAAGATGCGCGAGTACATGCATACTCAATGGAGAGGACAGAGATTTCTGAACATATTCGTGCATTGTGGAGTGGTTGCACATGTGTTGAGCTTGAATATTTATGACTAGCCGTGTCAGATGTGAATGTCAAAGCCCGGAAAGGTGCGCTTATCTGTCCATCTGGTCGCACTTTCACGGTTCTTACCACACCGTATGTGCCCAAAAGGAGACCCTCCGGATCTGCAGAACTAATGTGAAGACCGGAGGACCGGAGAGCACAGAAAGTGGTACTGTGACCCACCATTAACCTCCAGATGAGCGGAACCAAAAAGGCGGGGTGGCAACTCAGATGTGGCTCAGATAGCCATATGGGTGCACAATATTTTTACATGAATTATTATGTATTCGTTTTTAGCAAATACCAGCTCGTGTATAACACTAACTAAAATGAACAAAAGAAAGAACAAACCGGTGATTAATTACAGCAGACACATCATTCTCATGGGACTTACGCTATGTCACAATAGGGAGGCTCTTCCATTCGTCGGGACTAATGAGATGACACCCCTGCGACTATTAAAGTACAATTTTTTCATGCATTTGCAGTTTATTTGTAGTACTTCCCTAAATTATTAATTTTTGAGGTTGCATTCACTTCTTTTGGCAATGTCCAGAAATTGCGCATCGCAAAAATCACTTTAACCAGGTATTTGTCTCTAGCATGGGGCAGCAGCCTTTTTGTTTAAAGATTATAAAAGTCTGTTAGGGTATTGTGGATCAGTGCGTCTCATGAGACAGGCTGCTGAGCTGCACGGCGGACGGAGTGGGACAGAGGCAGAGGAGGCAGCCTGAAAAGGAAGCACGACTCACTTATCGCGTCATTCTGGGCTTTGGCGCTGAGCAGGAAACAGCCTTTCCTCTCGAATTGTCGCGGTAAGAACAAACATCCAATTTTGTCTTTGCTCAATGCACCTCTCGGTACAGAAGACGCGGAAGCCTGTTAGAAGGAAGAATGCCTCCTTCGATGGGGATAGCTGTTTTGCTTCTCGGCGTCCTGGCTTTGGAGACGCGCCGGAGTGTGAGCGCGCTGCACATCCAACAGGCATTCGCGTCTCCAAATCAAACCAATAACTTCGTGGTTGACCCGGTGTCCAGAAAGGTCTACCTGGCCACCGTCAACTCAATTTACCAGCTGAACGGGACATTGAGCTTGGAGGTGGAGGAGAGAACAGGGCCGGTGGAGGACAACCTGTTGTGCCATGCGCCACAGCTGCCCCAGGCTCCGTGCGAGCATCCCAAATCCCTCACCGACAACCACAACAAGCTCCTGGAGCTGGACCGGGAGCAAGGGATCGTGGTGGTGTGTGGATCCGTGTATCAGGGCTTCTGCGAGCTGAGAAAAATGGAGAATATTTCAGAGATAGCCGTGGAGTTCCCACCTCAGGGCGAGAAGACCGTTTTCCCCAGCATGCTCAACATCGCTGCCAATCACCCGAACGCATCAACCGTGGGGCTCATCTTCAAGAGCCACGGAGGCAACACCTTGCTTCTCGTTGGGGCGACATACACAGGGGCTGGAACCCAGTTTTTCCCCAAGAACCACAGCAAGGAGGATCTGCGTTTTGAAAACACCCCAGAGATCGCCATCCGCTCCTTGAATATCAAGGACTTATCCAGACTTTTTACATACGACATTAACCCCTCAGAGGATAATGTGTTCAAGATCAAGCAAGAGGTCAAAACCAAAAACAAACTGAACTTTGTCCGCGCCTTCACTCAGAAGACTTACTCCTACATTGCCTTTAACAATGATGCTAAAATGGGCCACAAGGAGAGCCAGCCCAACAGCATCCTCGCCAGGATATGTCTGGATACCGAGAACCCCAGAAAATCCTCCGGGCCGGAGAGCAGGAAGCTCACGGAATCATACATCCAGATGCCTCTACAGTGTGGATTTAACGGGAACATTTTCAACCGGCTCCTGTCTGTGTACCCAGTGGAGATCCACGCAGAGGACGGGAGTGGTCCGGAGCCTTACCTGTTTGGAGTTTTTTCTAAGGCAGACAGAAAAAGTGCTCTGTGTGCCTTCAAGTTTACAGATATCGAGGAGGAGATCCGACATGGCCGCAGGAACTGCTCCAGCTCTCCCAGCAGTGATATCCAGGTGCTGGACAGCGTTATCCAGGGATCTGGGGCGATCTGCATTCTGAGAGGAAACCTGGTGGTAAGGGCGTATTCACTTTTTTACATACTTTAGCGCAGAAAACATGTACAACCTCGCTCATTTCTAAGCGTTTGAAGCTTTTATCCGGGCATTAAGCAAAAACCCACATGCTTGTTTTATATGAAATAGAAAATGACATTCCGCAAGTATTTTTTTTTAAACAAAAAACTGAGCCAAAACGCAGACACAGTTAGTGGAAACCTACATGCACACATGCTGTTTCCGTAGGTATTAAAGAGGTAACTGCATCCAGGAGGGGCTGTTAATTACAAGTCATTAATTGATCATGAGGAAGTATTAGCATCTCTAGCAGCTTGCTGGTCTGAAACATCCAGGTGTGTGTTAACACAATGCCAAGGGGGATAGACATCAGCAATGATTTTAGAGAAGAAATTATTTCTACACATTAATCTGGGAAGTTTAATAAATACATTTTTGGCATAATTTGGGTTAGTTTTTTTGCTAAATAAATACTGTCACCCCTTACCTTGTGTTATCAAAGATTAAATGTCCATCAATTTTTATTTTTTGGTCTTTTATCAAGACACAACCAAAAATTACAGTGACAATATTAGACATAGACTGATTAATTGGCCACTTTTTAATAATCCCTTTTGGCCAGTTGAGCTCAAGATGATATGTATACAAAATAAAATCACACAATTTTCAGACTAAAATCAATCCACAAGCAAAGTTGAAGGAGACGGTCACATACAGATGTTTGCAGTGTATTAAATAAGATTCCATTATATACATGTTTATGAGAGTCAAGCTCCCGTAATTTGTGTTTGCATCTTAAATAGACTGGAAAATATATATAGCTGTAATCAAAACTTTGATCAAACAACAAGACAAGGGGTCCCCTGGCTTTAGTACTGTATGTCTTGTGTTCTGGGTCATCTGAGGTCTCATTTCAGAGGCCTAGTAAGGACGAGATGATCTTTTAATTATGTCCTGAGAGCTTATAAATGAAAGAAAGAATTTCTTTTTCCCAAGACTGGATGTTGATATAAGAATGTTGATATGATATAAGAACATATTTTGATTTTATGATGGTAAATTGCTTAAAATGCATATTATTTAATTAACTTTGCTTTGAAATGTTCACAAAAAGAAAAAAAAATTATTAACCACATGTTATTATCATGATGGAGCTTTAAGAACTGAATAAAACATCATCAACAGCAGGTCCAGTCTTGGGTTTTTTATATCCCTCTATTGTTTTATAAACACTTCTGGATTCAGAATGGATCAATCTTGCCTGGAGATCACAGCAATATAAGATGTCTTTGTAGTCAAAGTCTTTGTATGCTCAAACATACTTTGCCGGTCTTATTGTTTATGAAACCAAAAGGCCACTACAGTTGCTCAGGCTGCAATAATGGCTGCTGTATCTCTCACAGTTTCCATTCATGCCCACAAAAAAGTTATCCTCTCTTGCCCCGAGGCTCACAACTCCTGAGAGGAGCTCTCATGTAAGGACTGAAGGTCATTAGAGCTGGAACAATCCTGCAAAGTCACTCAGAAGGTTGTGGGAATGTTGAGACTCCTCTCACATCCAGTAACTCCTCGTCCTTGCTGATACAAAGATGGGATGGGGTCAACAGTTTCAATGTTTTGTCAGTTAACCTACAAATATTACTTATTAAATTTGTGGTGCTAACTATAACTCAGCCACAAATCTGGTTCAATGATAGAGGACAAATAGCTGCTTTGTTACAAACACGTGGTCAGATATTATCTCGTATTTTCCACTCACATACCAGCCTAAATATTTGCCCTTAAGGAAACTTAAACATTGCGCACTATATTTTCTCTCTTTATGGAAGCTGTCTGATAATGAAGGCAAAGAGAACCTAATACGAATGTGGTGCAATTCCGGCTTTTTCATAGCCGTGGTTCTGACTGAGGTCAGTAGACGCCGTCTCCCGGCCACTGTGCTGTCCGGTCAGAAGGTTGCCCTTCTCACTGGCACTGCCTTGTTGTCTGTGGCCCGGGGGCCACTCCTCTGATGGCCATCTTTCAGGCTGAAAAGTCCTCCTGAAACAAACAGCTTCTCAGCTCAAAGAGATGTAGTGCAGTTTTTTTTCTCTCTCTCTCTCTTTGGATGTTAAACAACCTACTTACACTACAACTCAGAGGAAAAAGTTAGTCTCTGTAACTTTGCATTTGGTGGCCATGGACATGTGATTCTTTTTGTAGTTGACAGAGTGAAGGCCAGCATTGAGGAAAAGTCAGACACAATTTATGATAAGATAGAGGAGGCCAAGAGTAGAAGGGCCCATGGGAAACGACTCTACAAATATCCACTGTGCTTAATTCCTTCTCTCTCTCTTTTTTTTTCTTTTGCTTGTGCATGCTCTAAAATATTCAGAGAATTCCCAATAGATCCTGGTGCTCATCCAAGCATGGCACTAATGTTTTATCGTTGCTCACTGAGGATTTGACAAAAGCGAAGTCTTATGAGTGTTGAAGACCCTTGTAAGCCCTTTTCAAGTATTCACTGACATGTCTAAAAACTAATTTAGAAGAATGAGCAGCTCCAGAGTAATAGCGCCTATCGCATGGAGCTTGTTTTCTGCAATACTTTAATCGCATGGTGCTCCTTTTGTGCTTTGCACTTTTCTTGTTTCCAGTCTGAATGAAAGCTGATGGGGATTGATCTCTCACTCTCTCTCTCGTTCTCATTTTGCCTGTGTTGCAGCTGCAGCCCGAGCAGCTGGACTGCGGTGCAGCCCACCTGCAGCACCCTTTGGCTCTACGGAGGCCCCTGAGGGCCATTCCTATTTTTGAATACCCAGGCCTCACATCAGTCTCAGTGGACAATGTGCACAACCGCACGGTGGTTTTTCTCGGAACCAGCAATGGACGACTTCGTAAGGTAAGCTGCATGGTGATGGGACATAAGTGAATGTGCACATGGTTTCAGTACTTACTAGTACAGCCCCAGATCATAACATTACCGACGGCCACCGTAAATGGAGTTAATACCTTGATCAAGCCCTGAAGCTTGGAAAAAAGTCAGATTCACATGCAGCTGCTGATGCTGTCAATAAACCAAACTTACGTGTGCGAAGAACCACTTAGAGCAGCTTTAAAACTAGCAGGAATGTCTGCTTTTATCTTGTAGCGTCTAAGTCCTGTCAGCACTGAACCCCCCCACCTCTGTTTATCCATGGACCTAAGTAGCTCTAATCGTGTCCTTTAATGTTCCCCAGACCTGGTTATTGTCTGAGAGATCAACAAAAATCTGTTTAACAAGTCCTGTATGATTCAGCTCTGCCATGCGTTGGTCCGCAGCTCCAACTTTCAAACATCTGCAGGCAGTCCGGCTTGTGAAAACTGTTCCTGTTCAATTAATGGCATTCCTTAATTCTTGTCTCAGCCGGATCCCTGGTTACCCCTGACCGAGCTCCATGCGAGCGCAACAAGCTGCTCTTCAGCCATTTGTGGAAACAACACAAGTCGACTCTGACAGCAGTCTTACCCTATTGTTTTGTGTGAGCCTGGTACATTTTACAACATTAAAAATATGCTGTTCTGGGGTTTCAGGCCCCACTAATGGAGCTCCTTGTTTCCCTGCTCCAGATGAAGGCACTGCTTTGGCCCCAGCTGAGCATGCAGTAATTGTTTTTTGGATCGTTTACCGTATACCAGATGCACCACATTGGTTTGGATGGTGCAAGCAGCAGTGTGACTGAGTGTGTTTGTGTGTCTGTTTGCTTGATTGCAGGTTTGTCTGTGTTTTTAGGTGTTGGACTTAGTCTGCAGGCCAGTGCAAGTGGTTTAGTGACTCCATCTGTTTACTCAGATGAACATCTACCCTGTGATTATGTGCTATATGTGTGTGTTTGTGAGTGTGTAAGTTAACCTTGTTACATGGGAAGTGTAGTATTCCTGTGACCTTGAGCAACATCATGGTTTGTGCTTTTCAGCTGTATGTTCGTTTCATTGTTTGTGTATCTGTGTGTGTGGCAGCGGCGGGAGATGCGTGTGCACCCCGAGGATAGAGCTGTTACAGAGGTTAATGGTGCTGTGAGTGTGCGTAATGTGATTCTGACTGTGAGTTTGGCTCAGCCTAAACACAGGGGAACACTGGTTGAGATTAAGTTAGGCTTCTTTTACTGTCTTTGAGAGGGCCCTCAGTGAAGTAATTTGTAATTACATGCATTTTTTTAATGAAGTCTCTCCCTCCCTATTACAGCTGACTTCCATTTCCGCGTCTGGCAGCATCCACCTTTATCTCACTCACTCTTTCCCGTTTTTTTTCCCTTCCATCCCTCACGTCATCGCCACACCGTCCCCTCTCTCTGGCTCCTCCTTTGCTTCCTCTCAAATACAAAAGACCTTGAATTTCATGTGTTTCTCCTGCTTGCTCTTTCGCTGCTGCCCCACCTCCATCCATCCATCTTTATTCTCTTTCTTTTACACCCAGGTACAGACACACATAGAAAATGATCGCACGGCAGCTGAGCTCTCCTTGGTTGAATAGGGCCTTTCATCTGCATGAGACAGACAGAGAATGGAGTCAGAGTGACCTGCCAGTGCAGCAGGTGTTTTGTTGGTCTGACCGGGTGGTGCTTTGTGCCACCGCTCACCTCAGAACTCCTCCTCTCTTTTCCCATTCTTCTCCCTCTCCAGGTGTGTGGGCTGCTGTGTACTTGCTCCCACAGTGTCACGCTGTGTGTGCGTTTCTAGTCACCGGGGCACGGAGTGGAGACGCCGCAGCTGCTTACTATTGCTGGTGTGTGCGTGCTGATTGGTGGGTGGCGTTATAAAAACAACAGCGATATTTGGAGGCTGAGATAGCCGTTTTCGTCACAGGTTTACTAAGCTTCTGTCTGCTCTGGTTTAACATTAACCAGCATGTCTCAGTGGGTGGTGATGGTCTTGTCATCTGTGTGTATGCATGTGACAGCGAGCTTGTGTGTCCAATGGATGGAGAAGTGACCCCCCCCCCCCCTCTGCTCAGTTTGCCAGTTCCTCAGGATGGCAGGATGTCGCCATTGAGGAGAAACCTGACAAATTGCAGAAATAAGAGCTTTCTCTGTGTGCGTGACAGGAAGTCTCACTCAGTACAGTTTGTTTCTGCTACAGAACATGTTGTGTGTCTGCGTGCGTATGCATATGCGTACGTGCCAACATGTCACTGTTTTATTGTCTTGGGCTGGAGGAAAGCCACTGCGTAGATAAATCATTGCTTGGCAGAGCAAGATTAGACACAGTGCTTGAACAAAGAGCCTCCTAAATCATGTTTGGGAGGATGGAACGTGAAAAATTATTCAGAAATAAAAGATAGGAACTCCGTTTAGTAAAGCTTGCAGCTATGGTTTATACGTCCGTGGCTAAAGTTGTTGTTATTCTCTTTTGCAGCTCAGATTTACGATGTTGCTGATACAGCCTGGTTGGCCTTTAAATGAGTCTCCCACTGAGTAATTAAGGTTGATTTAACAATCAGCAGGAGGCTTCAACAGACCCATGTTAACATTATCTTTATGAAGACCCCTTCATAAATCCACAAACAGTTCCAAAAGCTCTGTTTTTGTATCCCGTGTGGTCGCTGCTACTCATAAATTTGTTTGACCGCAAAGTATAGAAATTCTAGAAATTCAATGTTTACCCTTTTACCACAGAAAGCAGAACTCTAAACTACTGAAACATACGTCAGTGCTCAGTATTTTACACAAAATATGTCTCATTACAGGAAGTCTCCAATCAGATATCATGATGGGAAAGTTTCAGGCATGAATCTGTCACCAAATCTAAGACTTTTGACTACAAGATCAGGCCCAGCATTTGCTTTTATTTGATAAACAGAAACAAAATATATTAAACAATTCTCAACAACTTAAATAAATCTCCTGTGTGAATGTGAAACAAGGAGTTTACAAGTTGACATTTAATTTTTAATTATGTTAAAGCACAGGCAAACTTTTTAACAGCTTACAAGCATAAAAAACAAAATATCATGCAGATCATATGGATCGAGGTTTTACCTCACTCAAACAGAGACCAAAACAAACACTTTTGGTCGTATGCTTTGATAGAGGCGATAGTCTTCAGAGCCCTTGAGGGTTCTGATTTAAATTATTCTCAAATTTATGCACAGTTTAAATTTAATTCTTGGTTATAGGGGAACAGCCTGACCAGAATTCCCCACAGGAAATAAGACTTTTAAAATAAAAGTTCAACTTTCAGGTACAGTTCTCTAATTCATGTATTTCTCTGCACTATTTTCCAACCTGTGCCTCGTCTTGTCCACAGCTGACCCTGGCGAACATGGCTTTGGCCAACCAGTGGACGCTGAAGCTGCCGTCCGGCGAAGCAGTCCACCACGTCATGTCCTTTGACCCCAGCGACAGCAACTTCCTTTATGTCATGACTTCTCACCATGTAAGAGCACAGCTGCAGGCAAAGTCTCTCTTGCTCGTTGTTTGTTGCCTCTCCGCTCTAATTTGTTTATCATCCCAAAGATGAACCACAAGAGCCACAATCAGAGCACATTTGCTGACATCCAGCAGGTCCTCTCCTCCTCCATTTAGCAGAGCACATTCATATTTGTGGTAAAGCTCAGACCCTCTGCAGCTTTCAGGGCTGCATTTCAGAACCAATTGATTTCATAACAGTGGTACTTATGACATGTGGCTGAACCTCCAGCACTTGTGTCTCACTGAACAAATGCACCTGATTGTTGCTTGAATGTTCTGTGATTAAATTGCTGTGCTTCCTGCCTCAGAAGCCAAGTTTGATATGCATGCTGATAAGATAAATTTATTTTTAGGCTTTGCATGACGCATTATTGCATAACATTTTGCTATAACATAAACCAGAATCCATAACTTCAAAGTGATAACTTCCTATCATTAAATAGGCTTTTCTTTCTCTCTCTTTTTTTATTTTTTTAAAGTTTGGTTTTGTGAGGTCCCTATGAGGAGTTGGTGCAGTAAAGGCGGTGAAAGTGCTCTGAGTTTGGAGAATTGGGGAGGCTGCACTTCCTAGTTACTGATGCAGCATCTATGGCTGCATATAGTAGTCAAATCTAAAACAACTCAAATTTTATAATTCATCATTGTGCTTTGAACAAACACCGTATTCTGGATTTTAACTTTGTATGTCCGTATGACACGGTCCGGTTTCATAACACCATCATGATCACAACTTGGATGTTCTAAGCAACATGTAGCGCCAAAGTAAAGTACAATCTGGTGCAAAAGTGACACTGTAAAAATACTGCATTTGTTCCCCACTGTCATATGAAAAATATGTAGTTTGATTTATATTTTAGGCAGTGGAAGTTCACTCCTCTGTGTTCCTCAGTCTGAGCAGCTGCTGTGGTTCCCCACTGACTCTGAGAGCCGTACAACATCTGCTCATACGCACCTCACAAAACCTTGCATTAAATAAAAATAAAACAATTAAAACCATTTTGTTCTTACACGTTGACATTTATTCACTAATAGCCTCTGCTAATTACTATGGATTCAGTAACACTGTTTTACTCAATTGTTTGCTTTGCCAGTTGCAATTCCCATGATTGAATCTAAGTATGATCAAAATTCATCCTGCTTCACATGCATGTGCAGGTTGATGGCGAAGCAGCAGAGGGATGCTTCAATTTTGTTATTTCTCCTAAAGCAACACATCCACATCACTTACACTACTGTTTGCTACCCATGAAATACCAAACTATTTAGATTAGACGTGTGATATGAGCAGCATGTATTGGCAAATTGTATAATATGGGCTACATGTCATTTTATTACTTTTCAGTAATTATATCATCTTAAAGTCTAACTATACGACATATAATTAGGCATAATAATCGTAGTAATTGGTACAAGTAATTGTTAAAGGTGTTATGTGTAAGGTTGAACATGTTGCATTGTATAGTATTTTTGGATTAATTGATTGTTTCAGGGTGAGAATAAATGTTTTCTTAGAGGCCAATGTGACATAATTAAACTGTTGGCCATGTCTGCCCTGCTTTCTAAATCTGACCAAAAAAAAAAAAAAAAAAAAGAAACCAAACAAATAAAGAGGCTGGAAGCAGTAGACTTTTGATATTTCGGCTTGATACCATGCTGTTTGATTTTGAGATTTGTTTTCGGAGTAATTTTCTTTAGCACAAATTCTCTTACGACCTCACGGGCATCAAATAACCATTTGCCTTGATCTCTAACAAATCGTTTTGGATGTGTGTGTTTTCTTTTATGATTTTATGGGCCGTGGAGCACAGATGCTGAGAGTGAAAGTGGTCCAGTGTGACCAGTGGAAGAGCTGCAGTGCCTGTTTGGGAGCAGGTGACCCTCACTGTGGTTGGTGCACTCTGGAGAACAGGTACGAGACACTCTCTCTGGTTAAGCCCTTTCCTTTAAAAGCCCTCCTCTGACTTGTCATTGACCCGCTCTGTTTCTAGTTAAGCATAATTAAATCAAATTATCATATGCTTTGGTATCACACTCATGCCACGTGCTTTTTGACGTAATCTGAAAGCATGGGCATGCAGGGAAATTCTCACTTCCTCTACCATAAAACCACTGAGGCTTTTTTCACGGTTTTCAACATTGTCATTCCTATTTTTAAAATGTTGCCTGGCTGATTGAGTCCTTGCAGTAGTAGTGTTTTCTTCTCTTTTTTTATTTGGTTTGGAAGGGTTTTTTTGTGGATGAGAATTGATTTGCCTTTTATTCAGCTTCCGACTTTGGAGCATCATTGTTTGGAGCGCTCCCTCGGTTCCCTGGCAGTTCGGGGTGGGAGTGACAGGCCGGGAGCACCCAGCGAGGAGTGACTTGGCTGAAGTGTAGCTGTGAGCGAATGAGAGAACACTGTGATTAATGTGGCTCTGTCTGGACTGGCTCTCTGGCCCTGTGTTCACTGGCTTTCGGGGATAATATGTGCGCTGTGTTTGTCTGTGTGTTACAGTTTGTGAGTTGGTTGGTTGCTTGGTGATTAAAGCAGATCATACGAGATAGTGAATTTTGTGATGAGCTGCTCTGCAGCTCTGGAGGCTCGGGCATTTCCAGAGGCCATTCAAAGCTGGAAGAGTGGAACAGATGAGTGTTTGTGTGTATGTGGTCAGACTGCCTGACTGTCATCTCCCTGTCTCTTCGCCTATTTATCTATCTGTGGTCTCTTTATCCCAGTCCCTTTCTCGCTTCACCGCATTTTTTTTTATCCTTGTGATTCTCCCTGTCTTCAGCTTCCTTTTTTTTCTTTTTTCTTCCACATCTTGCCCTCGTATTTTCCTGCATCTTTGAGAATTTCGCCATCCGCCTCTCGGCCTGCCTCTCCGTCTCCCTGGTTCTTGTCTTCTCCTCCCCCAGCGCCCTTGTCCTCCTCTCCATCCCTCTACAAAGGAGCGTTGATTGTGATGTTGTTGGTGGGAGAGAGAGTGCACACTGGTTCTTTTTACAAGGAAATGTCAAAGTGTGTAAGCCTGTGTGCAAGTGTCAGCATGAGTGTGTGTCGCTCTCTGACTCTTGGAGGCCAGTGAACTGATGTCATGTGTGTGTGTGTGTGTGTGTGTGTGTGTGTGTCTGTGTGTGTGTGTGTGTGTGTGTGGTGTGTGTGTGTGTGTGTGTGTGTGTGTGTGTGTGTGTGTGTCTTTGATGCCATGTTTGACCAGTCCTGCCGGTCACTGGGCTGTGGCTGTGGCTTCAGAGCCAGGGGGATCAGTGGGGTTGAAGTGTGGGGGTGGATGGTCGCCTCCATCACTTCGTTGTCTAATACAACTACACTGTGGACACTGTGGACAGAACAAAAAAAAACCCCTCTAGATCTTACAAGCTGTGAAGCCACTACTGTCTCTGTGGGCGGCTGTTTTGATTTTATGCATGTTTCTGACGTCTCTCAGCACGTCTGGATGCAGAGTTAGCATGACAGCATGTCTGCTCGCCCGTCGGAGGCTGCATTGTTGTCAGAAAGAGAGAGCAAGTTTTTCAGGCTGAGCTAAAACACAGCCTTTGATCACTATTTTCATGCTGGCACTGGTTTAATCTCCCACATGTCACAAGAAAGCACTTAAATATCTTTATTTGAATCAAATTATGCGTGACATGCCGTCTTAGCTATTCACAAATTGTCTCGTTATCTGCATGTGCTTATCTCCCAGTGACTTTGTGAGTGTATGTGTTGTGTGCAAGCACTTTAGAAGCTCATATGTTCTGCTTCTGTTTAACAGTCTCACCGACTTCCCGCCTTATCAGACACTTAGGAGGTGATGAGTTTTCACAGGTCATACTTTAGCTGTAAATGTTGACTCTGTTTATTTTAAGGAGCTGTTTGAAAAGCCTTTAAATTCAGCAGAGACGCTATGAGGAACGGGAAGAGTGCCTTTGTGTAAATTTGTGATAAAGTTATTTTTACTGTGTGTGTTAGTGAAGTGAGATACTGTAATGTGATTTAATTTCTTCTCAGTGTGTCTTTTGATCAAATAGTTGTTTGAATAAGTGAGCAATTTGTGAATGCTTTTTTTTTTTTGAGTGAAAATGAGAAAGTAAAATATTAAAGTCTGAATGGCCCTGTGTTATTGAGCCTTTAACACCACATACAAAAGATGAAAAATGTTGATTCTACTAAATTAAATTAAATTCAATTTTATTTATATAGCATCTATTACAACATAAGTTGACTCTAGGTGGTTTCCAGAGACCCAGAGCATGACCCCCGAGCAAGTAATGAATCAAATATATTTTTTCTCGATTAAAAATAAGCAGCATGCGCAGTGGTTTGGGCTTTCACGTTAAGAGGGTTCTGTGTTAGAACCTGCTGGTCTGCTGAGGTCTTTCTCGGTGGAGTTTGTATGTTCCCACAGTGTCTGTTTGGGTTTTCTCTTAAGGTACTCTGATTTTCTCCCACAGTCTGAAAAAAAGGGACCATATTAGGTTTACTAGTGATTCAGAGATGTCTCTAGGTGAGAAAGTGAGATCGCCTGTTGCTCTGTGTCAGCTTTGTGATGGACAATTGAGAAGTACAAGCTGTACCCAGCCGCTGCAATCCTCTATAATATTGAGCTAGAATAACTTATCCTGTGGAGCAGAGAGCTTCACTGTTCTTTTCACATGAAAGCCTCACAGAGACAAAGAGATCAGAAAAGCCACTTTTACCACAAAAAAACAGACGCCACCCAAACTAATGATCATATATCTTACTCAACAGTCTATAAGCTTGAATATTATATAATACTGTAAATCATGAGGTGCTGCTGTTTATTTGAATGGTTGAATGAGAAGCATATTGTAGCGCTTTGTAGACCTTAAACACAAAAGGAGGGGTTATACAAGTGCAGACATTTCAATTTCTTATTTTAATAGGTAAAAAAAAAAAAAAGTTCCTTGACTGGCCACTAGGAGCAGGCTCCAAATGTGAGTAAATCTCCACTCACACTCAACCTTCACTCCACCCCCATTATAAAACGCCTACCTTTGCATCAGATATAAACATATTTAATGTCTGTGACAAACAATGGTTTTGGTCTCTATAGGTAGATTTCGCATATATGATGACGGCACAGGAGTTAAATAATAATGCGTATGCATAATTACTGCATGCTTTTTTGAGTGACAGCTGAATTGTTGTCTATGACCTTAATAGTTAGTTGCCATCACCTTAAAAAGGACTTAGCATTTTCAGCCAATCTGACACCTGAGCTGTGGACTAAGAATCAAGACAGCATATGCAATAATCACTCTTATTTCAAAAGTAATCTGGCTTGTTGTGATGTTAACTGTATTGCCAGACCGTCACGACCAGCACTGGGTTGAGCTTGAGGAGTCTACGTGAGAAGCCTTCCAAACGGCTCGTAGCCTCTGGTCTAGCCAGCTGGGCTGTGACTTGGGGGCCGAGTCAACAGCTCTGGGCCAAACTGACCACCACTTCCAACGCCTGCCCTTTTAGCAAGCCACCTTCGGCCCTGCGGCATCCATGGCTCACCTGCAAGGGTCTAGGTCTGGGTCTGGGTTCCAGTCCAGCTGCTGCTCCTGTTGGTTTTTCTGCCCGAACCACAAACCTGGGATGAGGTTAGGGTAGTGATGGATGGGTGTAGTAACTCTGACAGTGCTCTTTTTGGCTCTGGCAGTCATGGTCTCAAATGCCGTTGGAAAAACAAGGTCAGATTAAATCAGAATCAATGTAAAGTAACATTAGAATCACAGGTTAACGTGTTCAGTTAAAATAAGTACCTTGTGGTAACTAAGTTAAGTTGTCGTGACTTCCAAGATTGCTCATTCTGCCTTTTTGGGATCAACTTTGGTTGGCCAAAGTCGGTTCCTGCCAGCATGGCATGCTCCACAGGTGTAAAAAACGGTCTTCAGAGCTACTCTTCAAAAACCTATGGGTGATGCCACACACGGTTAGTTTTCTTTATACAGTCTATGATTTTTTTTTCTGAATATTCCAGTTTCTATCCACAGTCCAAAAACATGCATGCTAAGCTTTGGAAATCAAAGCAGCCCATTTTTTATTCTCGGTCCAAAATCACTTATGCTGTTGGGGTGCTCCCAAAGGCCTCCAAATTTGGCAACTGAAGTTGGTGTAGATCTGCGTGGGTGCAACAGTGTCAAGGTTGTAACTTGCCAGCTTGCGTTTAGATAGGATGGCTGTTTTGAATCTTTTTGCAAGCTATATTGGCTGCATTTTCACATGTTGGACAAATTAAATTCTGATCTCTGGTGGCAATGAAAATAAAGTAAGAATACAAAAGGGATTAGCGTTTATATACTGACACTGCAACTGTCATTATTATGCCTGCATGTTTAAAAGGTATAATAATTTTTGGACTAAATAGGACTAATAGGACTAATAATTTTAGTCTCAAAGTCCTCTGTTTAAAGGTGGCGGTTAAATCAGCATTCTGGTGTTTGTCCTCTGAAACTCAGACTCAGATATTGTATTAACATCTGTATTAAATTCTCAGTCACACTCAAACAACAACTTTCAGAATGGAAATAAACATAAAAGCCAAAAAAAACATTGGTTATCAGACTGTGGATAGCATGTTCGAGTTTTGAGTGAGATGGAGTTTGTTTGTGTTTGGGATATTTTCCATGCTTACAGAGCAGTCACTTCTATTTTTGGCTCAGTAGCTGACCTCACGGACCCTCTGGGTCCCTAAATGTCAGTGGGACTCTGAATGCAGATGTCCTTTTTACGAACACAAATACTCACCCTCTCAGGCACACAGGCACATGGCTGCACACTTTATTTTAAAACAACTGTTTAAGTGTGAGGAGAGAGCGGGATGTGCCAAACACAATTTGTGGTGTGTAAGGACGTTGCTAAATAGGGACTCTTTGGCTCCTCCTCGCTCTGAGGTCACTTTGTCCTCCCAGTCAGTGCTGCAGATAAACTGAGTCTGAGCCAACAGTGAAGTTCATTAATGAAGCAGAAGTCAGAGTGTGAGGCCACCGTGCTTGTTGAATGCCCTTTTACAATCTCTATGTCCTCGACATTCATTATACTTACAGATTGACATGAATTCACACTTCTAAGCTTTGTGTGTGTCCAAGGACACAAACATACACATGTATGGATTCCCTGTTGGTCCACACAGATTAAGAATCAGACCGGTAGTTTTGTTATTCTGATTTCTGTAAGTACCCCCTGATCTTGGCATTGGTAAGATGGGTTACCATAGCAATGTGTGTGACCTGGAGTCAAGTAGTCTCCTGTGTCGAGCCAGGAAAGCTGACAGCCGAGGTCTGAATGTGACATTAGGAGACCAGAGCACCTCATAAATCTGCAGGAAGCAGACCGTGAAAACCCAGCGGTGAGAATTCGTCAAGTCCTGGGATGAAACAGAAACAGAAACTGAAACGTTTATGCTTACCTCACAAAGTATGAAATGTTGACATGCATGCACATATTTAGTGTGGTGGACAACTGGTCTTTCTTACTAGCTGTGTCAATTACGGGGACGTTTCTGTGTATGATACTTTCATATGGGAACTCTAAATGAAACTTCCAGATATGATACCAAAGCTCTTCAGTATCAAATTGTTCACTGATCTCAAAGCAAAATATGAAAGGATGGGATGATAAATTGGTCCCATGTTACTTAAATTCTTTCACTTTCTGACCAGATGTACCGTCCAGAAGGAGTGTGCTCAGGCCCTGTTGGCACGTTCTTGGATCAGCATGGGTGAAGGCCCCCATCAGTGTCCATCCATTACCCTGACACCCCCAGAAATCAGCATCTCTGCAGACATCAAGGTAGAATGAGCTGTCTTCATGTTGTTTTTGCTGTCACATCGTTCTCATAAAGGTATGGCTGCAATGGGGTCAGTGTATTTAAAGCTGATGTTCCATGCACATTTATAACTCGTCACCTATTACTATTCCTGCACACCCTGTTATTATTACTGCTCATAAAATCATGCCAGTGCTCTTTGATACCCCCCCGCAATCACAATCAGGGCTACGTTTTTAGCACCTCTGGCATTCAGTTCATTGTCACCAGTCCCATAGCACCACAGTCTAAATCAAACCTTCATCTGTGAGCCCCATGCGAGCTCTTTTGTGCTGAATTGAATAACACACCTATGCCAGAGGAATAATTAGTAGCCAGTTGTGTGACTCCATTTGAAGCTTTGACTATTCAGAGGTGTGTGTTATAAGGGGTATACAGCCCACATACATATTTCTATACCGTCAGTGAATCAATCTGATTCTCACCTTTACTTTATTTCAAAAGAAATGTCCTGGAGAAAGAGATATATGTGTGTGGCAAACAGGTGTGTTCGACATATCTGAACTGGGGAATAACGTCAAATCACTGGTGTGGAAACAGAGGTGGAAGCCTTCACCAAACATATAAACGTAGGACGATAGTATCACAGTCACTATAGAGGATGCAAAACTAAATAACAAGTTCCTTTATTCGGATTATACTCACACACTGAGGAGGACCAACGTCTTAAGACTGATGTGTACTGGAAACCTACACGCACAGACCAATATTTGCTATTTGACTCACGCCACTAACCGGGACACAAGCTGTCCGTCTTCAGAACTATGCACCAGCGGGCTAAAACTATTCCCAGTGAGACAGAGGAAGAAGAAAAAGGAACACAGACACATCAAGAAAGCACTTAAATCCTGCTGAGATCCAAACTTAGGATTTGTCAAGTCAGCAAAGAAATCCGGATGCAACAGCAAGAGCATCAAATTGAAACAAGAGAAACAAAACAATGGCTCAAAATAAAGAAATGGCAAAACACTGGACAGTCAGGTCCTCAGGTCGAGGCTCAGCAGCCTGCATCTCAACGATAAGGGACAACACTAACGTAAACATTCGGGACAGCGAGGACAGGTAGTTTGAGAGAGGAGGGGAAGAAGCCACCTATGTTAAACAGGAAAATCCAACTATTACCGGAAAAGGTGGCCTCAGGTTTTTCCCATCCAAAACTGATAATGCAGCCTTGACTCCAGGCCCCAGGCAGTTTCACTACCATTTGTACTTTGATGAAAACCTGTCACTAAAAAGCATCATCTCATGACTGATGGCAGAGATCATTATATGAATAGGAAAAAGCTCAGGTTTAAGCCTTTCAAGAGCATTTTTCTCTGAACGAACTGTTCCATCATCAAGTGGCTACACAAGAGACAAGAATGGTACATGTCCATGAAAACTGGAACTGGCGACCAGCCGCTTCATGCTGCAAGCACTGACCAGGCTGAAAGTGGTTTGCAATTCTGTGAAGATAATCAGTTTACGACAAAAAAACAAAACAAAAAAAAAAAAAACAGCAGTCAAAAGAGCAGTTAAATAAAAAAAACCCTCACTTTCTAAATTTCTAAATTTCATAGTTTAGTTTAAGCTTTGGTGTTGGCTCATGTAATCGGAAGTCTCAGTGACAAATCAAAATCATTTTTTCTCTCAGATCATTTCTGTTACCAGTAGAAGCATGCAAAAGCAGGGCTATCAAGTACTGTTTTGAGGAAACATACATCCTTGTCTTTGTTCTTATTGAATAATGCCCCAAGTGATGCCTGTGAAGATAACATAGATGTGTCAATCATCCGCACTGGTGACGGGCTTCCTGAGTGTTGATTTGTGCAAACACCCATGGTTCAGCCACTGACGGAGCACACACACTGAAGAGATCAGTTGATAATAATAAACCCAAACCAGCGATATTTATATAATTATACCTAATTAATACGCACTTAATGCATTTGGTAATATATGAATCAAATTTTTAAAAAGTTTCATAGTTTTGTACTTGGAAGAAAACACTCCTCTTTTATAAACTACACTAATCAATCTTGGACATATACATGATGAGAGGCTGTGGAATGGTTTTCTTGAGTGTTTCGGTTTTCACGACACCAATCCAGAGAGATGTGCACCCCAGAAGTCAGCTATTTTCTCAGATGGAAATGGGAATGGGAATTATTACACATCTGTTATAATCTCAAATGAGTTGGCTTAGTTTTGGTGTCCGATTTATTCAAACACCTTGTAGGTTCGGCTCATTTTCATTTTTTTGGTGTCATTTAGCTGTCCCAAAAAAAGTACTCAAGAAGAGGTTCACGTGACCAAAATATCTGAATTGCTGACCCAGCGAACAAATTGGTAGACGAAGAGCCTCATTACCGCCGTGTGTGACAGTTAATTACATGTGAATTCAACGACTCACAAGCACGAAGGTCCAATCAACAACCAATAAGTCTACAATTTCCCAATAGTCAGTTAGAACTCAAGCAGCCTTTTGGGTGAGAGGTTAAATGTCCTCAAGAACCAAGAAAAGAAATCCAGTTGCCTTCTGTTCCAGCTTTTTAGAAAGCATCTGAGGTGTTCCACTCGGTTTGGGAAGCAAGCCCAGTTCACAGAAACTCCACGCAACCATCCCCAGGGCTCGAGGAATCTATTTCTGATGTGCCAGAACCAGACGCTCCAGCACACCTTGCTATTCAAAGCCGTTTCAGTGACATGAGGAAGCAAGATATTAGGCAGATGGTCTGCTCTCTGTATCTCTGTTCAAAGAGTTATAGCATCATTGTTGAGTGTTTTGATATGCAAACATTTGTTTCCAGTAATTCCTTTAAGTCAGAGTATCATGTAACAGAAAAACAACAATGGCATGATTGGCTCACTGATGTTTGACACTTGGAATATACAGTATTTAACCTTTAATTACAGACCATAACTTGATGCAAGTCAGAGATGACAGGTCATTAATTGGTTCATTAATTGTGGATTTGCTTGTTATGACGGTCAGTCCTCAGGCTGTAATTGCTTCACCATCTGCCTGATCTGTGGGCAGGAAGCTCAGCTTAAGGCTGTCTACCTAAACAGGAAGCAGTGGCCAGGAAGTCAGGGCCGTAGCCAGGAAATGATCAGCTCCAACGAACAATAGAGCAAATTTTAAAGACATGTCAGCACATGCAGCTGACCACCGCGCTTCCTACTTGCTGAAAAGCAGAATGCCATCTCCCCTTTCTTGTCTGCCTTCTTAACACCCCCCGCCACCCCCCACCTTTTTCCCTCACACTGAAATCATTTAGCTGAAATTCAGATATGTCAGTGAGGTGTTATGCTTCTCATTATACATCTGTTATACCTAATCTCATACCCAGATTTAGATGTGAATGTAGCACTCTGCCATCTGTTTCTTCACTACACTGGAGTTTCTCCACTTCTCTGCCTGAACTCTTGAGCAATCTTGAAGTAATGCCAACATCATCTGCCTTTTATCATAAACATATACACATAAACTATTCAATTCAATTTTATTCACACAGCGTCTATTACAACCCAAGTTGTCTCTAGGAGCTTTCCAGAGACCCAGAACATGACCCCCAAGCAATTATTGCATAAACAACAGCAGGTAAAAACTCCCTTGGTGGGAGAAAAACCTTAAGCCAAACAGTAGCAAGGAAAACCTCCTCTTTTAGAGGAAATAAACCTTCATAAGGGGGGACCCTCCTGCTGAAGGCCAGCTGGATAGAGCAGGAAAGGGAGATCAGAAAGAGAGGGGAGGGGTACAGATATATTGTCAAAAGTGCAAAAGACAGACTATATTAGTATGAATTATCCATGAGCGGGAGAACTAGGAGTTCTATGTACATATGACTGATACATGGTTAGTAGTAAGACGACAATATAAACAGATGTAGACAGCAGACACTGAGGTGGTCAGAGGGTGGGACTGCAGGTCAGGATGTCAGCAGGTCTCCAACAGAGACATTTATAAAACTAAACTGGAAGACTAATTTATCCACGTCTACTTCATTTTTACTGATGGGAGTAGATGTTTAGGTTTTTTTCCCTGATAACTGTTTTTGCCGTAGAACGTTGGCATCCTGATAAATGGTACCGTTCCCAATCTGAACGGCTCGCGTGTGGAGTGTGAGTATTGGCCGGGGGTTTCCACCACCGCCACACTGCACCTGGACCAGGGTCCCTCCCAGATCCAGACCTGTCCGCTGCTCCCTCAAGAAAACTACCAACCCATCCTCCCCGGCACAGGTGAGACACAAGAGACAACCCTTCGCTTTGTCAGGCATGGTTTTCCACACATTTTCCCACACTTGTATGTGATGATTTTAAACAGAATATCCCATAATGCAGCAAATCACAGCACATCAGAACACGTTGCTGTCCAGTTTGTTGTAAAATAGCCAAGTCACCTCCAGATGCCCCAGAGCTGGTGGTGTGAATATATTTTTGTCTCTGCAGATCACCTGAGTGTTTCTGTGGCAATAAAAGTGAACGGTACGTCTGTGGTATCTGGCAGCTTCATCATCTATGACTGCGAGAGGACTGGAGCAATACACCCCACCACATCGTGAGTCTAACTTTTGTTATTATTCCACATTTATCTCAGTCTGTCATCCTTGGCTTACTCATGTTGTCACATTTAGTTCATTTACTTACAATTCAATAGTGAAAAGTACATTTACTCTGATGATCTGCAGTTTTGAAGTTTGATTACATGTTTTTTTTCAGGAGCAATTATAAAACTTTTATCCATGTTCTGGAAGTAAGTGTTTGTCTGACAGTTATTGTTATGTAAAAGAAAGATTAAAATCTTCCCAGAAAGACGACATGTGATCTGACATAACAAAGACGTTACAAAGTTAAAGACTATGCTCTTGGTTTTCAACATGTCCTGACTTCTGTCGTTTCACAAACAAATATAGTTTAAGTTCCTTGGTCTGTTCTGTTTCAGTGGTTAGAGATTCTGCTAAGTAATGACTTCTCCTCCGAGATGGAGTTTAATCTGAATAAATGTCAAAGGAAAAGGAGGTCATGCTGTCCAGTGCTTTACAAAAAGACACAAACACTTCGGTACAGATTTGTAATACAGACTGCTGACTTGTGTGTTTACTTCTCAAACTGAGCTGCACCTAAAAAATACAGCAGGAAAAGGAAGCTCGTCTGTAATAATAGAATTAAGAAACGTAAGCACTAACGTTTTAGATATTGCATGCTTTAACTCATGATTAATCGCTGACAATTTTCTCTTAACATCTTCTTTACATTTGCATATGTAGAACTATTATTTTAATAAGAGCATTTACTTGGTAATGACATTTTTTTCTTAGAGTTTCAGTCTATGCCCGAAATCCCTCAAAACAAATCTTCCTAAATGTGACTAAATACCAACAAGCTGCACTTTTAGAAAACCCTAAACAGCGAACCTGAGCAAAAAAAAATATCCTCCCTTACACGTTCTGGCATTTCAGAAGTGCACACACAGCTGGATGGTGAAAGCGAAGCAAAGCGGCCCTGCCGTGTTTGTCTTCTCTGTGTCCCCAGTCTCCTCATCAAATGTTTCCCCTTCTTTCTATTTAGGTCTCAGTGTGTAAACACAGCCAGCACATCCTACTAGAGCGCGTATGGTGTGTTTAGCTTGCTCAAGGTTCCTCAGTGCAGGATCAAACGTAGGATTAATATGCTGTAAACGTTAAGCCAAAGGAAATGAGATATTTATGTGTGGCAGATCCAGCTGATGTTTGTTTTTGTCAAGGACTGCCACTTGTATGGCCTGGTCACAAAGAGGGTTTTTCTCATATCTGGATGCAATCCAGCTGGCTTCCTCCTGCATGTTGGACCATGTCGGAGGGTCCGTTTTATCTGATGGGCGCATCTTCGGTTTAGAGCGCCATCATTGCGTGTGTGTGCGTTTGTCAGTTTTGCTGAGATCAAAAAGCATTTTAGTTTCCTCTCTTTTGTTCACTTTTTCAAGCACTTTCGAGGTGTGAACACAACAGCTGCAGGTACATGTGTGCAAGGCTGCGTGCAATATGCGCACATGGCCTCTGTTCTGGGCAAGGTCTGGAAGTGTGAAATTAGATGGCGCTTTATCGAAGGTGATAATGAGCTAAGAGCTGTTCTCACAAGATGAGCACTGGAAAGAGTGAGGAACTGCTATACTCTATCTGATCTCAATCACTGCATTATTTTTTTTTTTCACTTTTTTTTTTTAAGTAGTGTCTAGTTGAACCACGTCTCCACAGTCAGATAGTTTTGTCCTTATGTAGAAATAAAAAGTAGATGCTGTTTTTTGATTCTAATGTCTGAGCATTTGGACAAACCTTCAAAGTTGCCAATTTTCTATTCTTATTTTCCCTCAATCAACTGCGTGATTTTCTTTTCGAGTAATTTAACAGAATTATCCAACGTGTGGACATACACAAGCAGAGACAGTAAGGAAAATAAAACATGCTTCTCCACCGGCACATCTGTCAAACTTGAAGCATCATCTTGTGTCAATAATCCATGTCTCTGTACACTACAGCAATGGGCCCCAGAAACTGATACGCTTCATCAAAAACATCCAGTTAAAGCAGAAGGCGCCTTTTTCAGATGGGATTCTGCATTTTGTTTCAATTAACAACCTTTAAGTTAATTAAGGTGGGATGATTATGCTAATCTGATGCACAAAATGGTTTATTTAGGCACAATTATACTCTCTCAGTCACAGGAAGCTGCACATGCCACCAGGGTGTTGGGTTTTACTTGTTACATACGTGTGTTTAGGGCTGCACGGTCATGGCCTGGCAGGTGTGCAGACACCTCCACAGAACCATGAATATAATACGTTACACAGAACCATCTGGGAAGCTACTGATAGAAAGTGTATGAAAAAGATAATTTAACAAAAAAAAAAAATGCTTGGCATGTGATTTTGGATTTTTGGATGAGCAATTTTTCTATTACTGTGTATTAACTGTAAATCTCATCCAGTCGGATCAATGAAGCACTACCAGGAGAGCTAGTTGGTAAATCTAATGCTCGCTGGAGGATGTGAAGCAAAAAAAAAAAAAATGCATTTCCTATTGAGTAAAGTGCTTGCTTATGCTTTTTATTTATTTCATTATTTCCCCCTTTCAAACCAGAAATACTCTTCGGTTTGAAAACGAACTGATTCTACGACAGCATCTATTTAAAGCTCTTTAGGAGCTGATATTTTATTTCAGCTCCAAACACATACCATAGCGCCTGGTGAGATGGATTTTCTCTAACCCCACTCCACACCGAAAATAGTCATCATGTCACATTTTAGCACATTTTACATATATTTTACATGTCATTTAAGCAGTATTCACAGTCAAAAACTGTCATCAGATTTTCTGACACATATAAAATCAGCATTTGCAATTTTACAACATGAGTGTGTCTTTTACTACGTTTCAATTTAATTCAGAAAGTCCTTATTGTTTTGTTGTTAAGGCACATAAGCTGATTTACAGTAAAATTCCAGATCTGTTATAAATATTGCAGCTGGTAGTGATTATAAAGCATGAAAGTATGGTTACATACAGTAGTGCGAGACAGTTGAAGACTTACAGGAAATCTGCTGAAGCATAGAGGCAGAGAACCAGGTTAAATTTTAGTTCTGGTCCTTGTCACATTGAATGGTTAGTACCAGGCCACAGACGAGGTGTAACACTTTGTTTAACATGTAAAACACGATGGACAAATGATGAGCTTGACTTTCAGCACTCCAGAAGTCTGACTCGTGATGCCCTGGCCTGATTACTGATTAACTTTTGTAATGTTTCAGATATCATGGCTCAAAGCAGCACTAAAAGTCCCAGATATTTCAACTGGGAGCAGAATAATTTGGTGTCTGCTAATTCACTTTCGAGCATTTGTGTGCATTTGGTGTTTGTGCTGCATGTGGACTCTATTAAACCATCCAAATCTAATAAATCAGAATTAATATGAGCCACGGTGAGGGAATAATTATATTTACTGATGTGTGGGTCACTGTGCCGAACTGGTAGTTTTTATTTTTTTTTACATTTGTGTTCTGACTAAGTCATTTGTCTTGTCTGTATTTTAGAGCCTATATGTATTTGTGTGAGTAATGAGTTTCGGCAGGTCTCTTTCAACACGTCTGAAGTGGCCACTGGGCAACAGAACGTTAATGATAACCAGACAAACGCATTCCAGTCTCACCATTCAGCCCAGCAGGACAAACACCTAACTCGCCCTCTCACTCCTGTTTCTCTCACTTTCTCAAATACACACTATTTTTGTTGAGCTTTATTTGGTTTTTATCTCAAGTTTTTTTTTCTCTTTCCTCGTCTGTCTCTGTCATTTAGCTCCTCCCACTCAGCACTTTATGCGTTGTTCCCCCCCTCCTGAAACTGATCCTGACTCCTGAACATATTTCTCTTTGACAGAGATGTGATTGAGGATGTGTGTTTAACCGCTGTGTCCACTCAGAGGCCCTGAGAGAGCAAGCCTGACTTCATATTTAGTATGTGTGTGTGTGTGTATTTGAGTGGTCATTATGACTAGGGTGGGCACTGCTGTCAGTGTTCAATCAAGCAGAGAGAGTGTGTTTGTGAACACTGCAGGCTTGTGTGTGTGTGTGTGTGTGTGTGTGTGTGTGTGTGTGTGTGTGTGTGTGTGTGTGTGTGTGTGTGTGTGTGTGTGTGTGTGTGTGTGTGTGTGTGTGTGTGTAAAAGTGTGTGTGGGGTATACAGTAGGAGTTTTAGCTGGACAAAAAGGGAATCAGGAAAAAAAACAAAGAAGCGGCAGCAGATAAGAGCCTTGAGGGGTCCGTCTGCTTCTAATCAGGACACACACAGACGCCTCAATTACATGTCTGCATCCTCTTACACCCGTCTCACTCCGTCTAATCTAGAGACCTTCTTGGATTTCTGCTGTCCTATCACAAGAGAGGCACTATCTTTCCTATCATGGGACAACTGTCTCTTCCCAGAGGCTGTATAATGATGCACACACTACTCGTACTTACACGTCTTTATTTACGCAGTTGAATTGATAGACACGCTTTTATATTTGTAACCCCAAACACTGCCCCGTATCTTCTCACCTAACCTTCGTAAAGGCTGACCTTCTTTAACTTGTCCGCTTGTGTGCAAGAAAATATTAACTATAAGAGATTAATAACCCGCTGATGCACCTTATTGATGAAATATCTTCATGTAGGCAATATAGAAGCGGGCCGATCTCTCAAGTACAAGAGACGGCATGCGGACACATGCATCATCATTTAACAGTCAGATAGTTTGATCTCAGCAGAGTTGGCCCACTTTGGCCTCCCTGCCGGCTGTGCTGTAACTGTGGAATGTCTGCTACTGTGACTTATCATTACTTCCTTTTATTAAAGCTTTACTTTGATGCCTGTAATCAGCTCAGGCTCTTAGTTTGTGACGGAAAACTGAAAATGAGTCAGACTGTTCCACATACTCAGCTGTTGCACGGGGAGCAACAACCCCCACAGAGCGGGGAAGCCAGATTTGATAATATTCGATCCTTGTTTCTTAGCTTTTTTTTTTTTTTCCATGTATGTGTGTCACCATGTTTGTCAGATGTGTGAGCTGCCTCAGCACCAAGTGGAAGTGTTACTGGGACCCCGAGAAGCACCAATGTGTCTCAAGTAAAGATGATTCAAAGCACAACCTGTTGGAGGTGAGAAATTCTTTTTCCAATCTACGAAACAGGCAGATACCTGGAGGAGGTCACGATATTAATATTCTCCTTGTCAAAGCCCAGACTTAATCTTGACTTTGCTGTCCAAAAAGTGCTCTATGACAGCCTGAGCCCAGACTGGTTGGGCAAGAGGAATCATGTGGTGATTCACGATGAGGTTACAGCATGAGTGTCTCAACTACAGTATGTAGAAATGATGTGAACTCTCAGGAGGCTCTGCTTTTACAGACTCATAACAAGGTAATGCAACTTTTTAAAAGCTCCTCTGCCTGCCCCTGAGATTTAGTTTTCTTTGTTTTCAGTAGCTGCCTGTACAAATTTGTTCTGCAGCTACATTTTAAACAATCCAAAGTCATTTGAGAGTGAAAAGTACTCAAAAAAAAAAAAAAAATCTGACTGAAAAAAAAATCAAATTTATCAAATAGTGGAGCATGAAATGGATATAGAAGAGAGGAATTTATCCAAAACTAGTGTAGGCTCATTAAAAACAATTACCGGCATCCTTTGGACATTTTCCTGGCAAAACCAATAAGTCTGCCAATGAATTAATGAATTTGTGTCCCATTTGGAGTTTTATTGCAGAGCCAGATCCTCTGGCCGCTGTGGTCCAGCAGATTTCCCCCCTCAGGGGCTGGTTCCACTACTGGTCCCAGTTAGATGGGAGGCGGGGTGGTTCTCGGTCCTCCGGTCAGCTGCTGGTCCACTGCTCTTGCTCTGCTGCTTAAGTGTTTTTATTGCCATGATTGTTTATTGGCTGTTTTTATAGCACAAGGCTGCTTGTTAAAGAGTAAAGTAAATGCATCAGTTTTTCTATGTTAAATCCCAAGATACAGGAGGACAAACGTGTAAAAGCGCAGCAGACTTGTGATTTCTATCTCTGTTTGGTACTTGAAATGCAGTTCGTTTTTTGTTTTACTTTACTTTTGTTTTACTACATTTTACGACATCGTCTAAAATGTAACTCATGTGGACATTGTGAATTGAATGCTTCCTGCTCCCCGGGGTTCTTCACAGGGTCCAGTGGCTCTGTTTTTCTAATCGCTCATCGTCTTTCTATTTGAAGCATTGTTGTTTTCTTCAGAGCGTGACTTCACCCGCTCATTTCCTCCTTGTGCAGATAAACAGGACAGGTATTTTCGGTTGCGGATATGTGCAGGGGAGTCATTGTTTTCTTTAACTCCTATATGTCACTTCCTGCTCCCTACCTCCCTCCTCTCACCCCAGAGCGCAGCTTCCTGTCCCCGGCTGGTTCCCTCGCAGGTTCCTCCATCACCATCAGGAATGGCCCAAGACTTTACCCTGTCCCTCAGCAACATCCAGGAGGTATGATAGACGGCCTCCAGCTACAGAGCCGGGTTTGGACTTTCTCCAAATTGCATGTTGTGAAAATGATTGGAATAAAACAGAAGCATATGGTGTGTTTGCTTCAAGCTGAGCTAAACACAGATGGACATTTGTGTGCTGTGATTTGGGTCAATGAATGAGTAAAACCTGAGTTTTGGGCTTTCTTTGCTTTGGGAAATGAAGATGAGGAATGAGCCAATATCGTCATGCTTCTCTTGCTTTCCACGCAGCTGTCTGGGCACACCGTGTCTCTGATAACTAAGGGCTGCAAACTTAGTTGTGTCTTCATCATTCTTCACTGTGTGAAGTGTGCAGTTGGTCTGAGGCAGCAGACATGGCAGGGGCTTTATTTTGCCTGTGCTCGTTTTTAATTCGGCCAGCCTTCCCAGATCAGTTGTTCAAACTCCCGTTCTCATGCTTATTCCACACGGAGGGAGTCAGAGGCGAATCATGGTCCGCTGATAAGGAACCAACAGGGATCTGCTCAAAATTCCAGCTCTGACTAGTTGCCAGGCGTGGTCAGTCACACGCCTAACCTCGGCTGGCCTCTCAAGCCCTCTCTTGGTGTGTTGCTATGGTGACAGACACTGATTCACACACACACACCTCCTCAGGATAGCCTGGATGTCATCGGCTGCTCATACTAGCCCTTAATATGAAAGTTTATACAAACTGACATTGTTTGAATAATGTCTCCATTTTGGCAACGAGTCGAATGAGGAGGAAATGCGCTGTCAGTCAAATTTGGCCCCTCTGAAACACATCACCATCAGTCAGATTATGTTGGAATCTCTTGAAAAAATTAAGTTTTGTTCCCACAGTTTTGATAAAAAAAAGGAGGGGTTTTAGTAAAACAGTCTTAAGAAAATATCCAAAATGCTCACCAGATTGCTTTTACGCATTTGCTCGCAATGCACATACTTCTTGAAGGAAATATAGGAAATAAAACCCTGCCAGCTGCCAGAATGAAAAAAAAAAATCAACTGTCTTTGGTGTCAGAAAGCACAATGAAATAGAGTCCTGGAGAGGCCGATCAAAGTAGACCAATTTAAGCTGGATGTATTCACAGACAAATGACTTCTTCCACTTTAGGCACTTATCCTCTACCACTCTTACCTAGTCGGGCTACTTTAAGGTCTTAACATCACAGTCTTGTCTCAGTAAAACTGATGGCACTTGTTTTGCCGAGGATAAATCCACTCATTCTGATTCCCAGCTGAATTGCCGAGGTGTGGGAGTCCAGATGTTTATGAATATGAATTTTGAGCATCTTTTACTGGCAGACACAATTATTGTGGGTTATTTCAGCTCCCTGCGTCTTTTTCAGAGTTAACAACTGTTACCAGACATGTTTGATTGCACATTTAGTCACAGAAACGTTACTCCATTTCTCAAGCTTTGAGCACTTTGTTGTTCTGAGAACAGCACAGATCAACTTTTTTCTTGGTTGTCATTGTATAAATTCTGTATTATTGTTTTAAACAAGTGTTTTTGCGAAACAGAGGGAGACACTGGAGTGTGACTTTGGAACGGCGGGACGGTACGAGGCCACATGGCTGAACAACTCGACTGTCAAGTGCAGCGGGGTGACAGTAAGTACAGGCAATGACCTACCAAGTGACTCAATTTGTCACAACTACTGTGTATTTACCGCTTCACTCAGCTCATTATTGTTAAGTTCAGGCTTTTCAAATTTGTTTTTGAAGTAATTATTTAAAATTCTTGTTTATGAGTTTTCTCCAAACCCATTATTACCTAGAATTACACATAATACCGAGGTAGTGACGCTGCAGAGGTGCCCAGCGCAATTTGTTTCACTGATACCACCTTCCTCTGTGTATATTCAGCTGTTCACTGATCAGAGGAGTCACGTTTACCACCTCAACCTGAGGAGGAAAGGATACTTCGGCAGTTACAGGGAGGATATGTTTATTGACAGCCCTCAGCCAATGAACGGTAAGATGTAAAACCCATGGTTAAGGAGGCACAAAACTAAAAAAATCCCAACCATCCTGCAAACTTTGCCCCAGTTTTCTCCACATACGTTGAGTAATTAGACCACTTTCAAAACAAGAAAAGAAATCTGACATTGTTGCTCCTGCATACATTTCACCTGTGCACAAATGTTTTCTGATGGATTTGATTAAAGCTGTTGAAAAATAAAGAAACACTTGGACCGCCTTTCACTTGCAATGAAAGCAGTTTGTACATTACAACACATAATTTACCAACAACCAGTAATTTCGTATGATGTTATAGTCCGCTAACGCCTAATTACACATAATAATTACAGAACCCAGGGAGATGCAGTTTAAGGTGTTATCACTGCCTCTTACAGGCAATGTCTGAATCTATTGTTGCAAATACAGTTTTAGCTCCATGACAACAGTTATGTGATGAGAAAGTGGCGTGCGTTGTTGAACTTGGCATGATATCTATAGCACAGCTACAAGCCAAGTCTTTGTCTGGCCCTCTCCCAGATGTGCTGTTTCCAGTCCATGTGTCTACCATGTGAACAACAGCCCTGGGCCACAGCCGTTCTGTTTAACAGACAGGACAGTCGCTTCACAACATGCACAGTCATCACATTTTAAAATGACATGCACTTTATCATATGCATGAAGACACAAACAAACTGTAATATGCACTCAGTCCTTGCACAGATGCACATGCAGTAACACAAAGGGGACCTCTCACTGAGAGGCATTTTGGAACGAGAACATTATCATCTGTTTTTCCCTGGCTTTGTTCTCGTCTGCTTCAACACCTCTCTTTTTTTTCCTGGGTCGCTTTTGCAGCTGTGAATATACACAAATGCTTATGCTGTACAATTAATGAATTCAGTCCATTTGGTTCATGTGAGCTATAAAATAAAATATATCAAGGAGTGTAACCTGTAGCGAAGCAGTCAAGGCTCAGTAATGGTTCATCAGTGCTGGAAGAATTACCTGCCATATATATATATATATATATATATATATATATATATATATATATATATATATATATATATATATATATATATATACTACAAGTCAAACAAATAAGTAAAATCTGGTGGTGAAATAAGTAAAATAATCTGTCAATAAATAGTGGCAGGCACATTAACAGAAAAGCATTTTAGTAATAGAAGTGGTTTGTCTAAAATGAATTTATTAAAACTTGAAAATTACGTTTTAAAAAACTTTTGAACATGCATTGTGTGAAATATTGACTTTAAAAAGCCACTTCAGCTGTCAAATAAACATGGTGGGGTGTAAAGAATAGAGTGGTATAAAATGGAGAAAGTCAGCTGAAATAGAAGAATGTTCAAATTTGACTTGAGTACTTGAGTAGAGAAGTTACCCAGTAATTATTCACCTCTTTTACAATTGCCTCGTGTCTCCAATGTGCCTCTAGTGGAGGTGTACAACTGTGGAGCGGAAAGTTCGGACTGTTCCCAGTGCTGGGGCCGCAAGGATCAGGGACACCTCTGTGGCTGGTGCGAAAACAGCTGCAGGACAAGGGATGACTGTCAGCCAAACAAGGATCAGTGTCCGGCTCCTGAGATCCACAAGGTAGGATCACCGTGGGCCACAATAGCTCTCATTCATCCCCCATCCACTCCTACGTCCATTGTGTCTCCACGTCTCCTGCTCGGCTTTCAAACAGGGACCCATGAGGTCACGCGCACACACAGCGGGCTGCCCATATGACTTGTCTGTCCAATGTCATCTTCTAAGGGGTTATTTGAATGGAGTCTTAGTAAAGCTGCTCACTTAGTAATAATACAAACACTCACTTAGCCACAACCTCCTAAGACACAGCTAAGAGGTTCTGCAGTCACTCAGGAGGGCGTGGGAACACCTTCTGGCCTGTGTAACAACATTATAAGTGTGCAGACTGTGTGGATTGGGATATAACTGTGATATGTGTGCAGCCCTTTATGTAGAAAACCACAAAAGCTAAATGAAGGAGACTTGAGGGATTTTAGACTTTCAACCACAAAAAGAGCAAACCCACACTGGTTAAAGGAATTAAGAGTTGTGTATCGAGCACAGAATCTAAATGTGGTCATGTCATCATGATTACTGACAAAATCTACCATCAAGTAGCTTTTAAGAGTTCAATTTCATAATCACATTGATTTGCTGCTGCAATAAAAGTGTGTTTAGGATCGAACTCCGAGCGTTTTTCTTCATCTTATATCAGAGCAGCAGCAGTTGGCGGTCATGGGAAGCACGGCTCACATGAGACCCAGTCGGCCTGAACTTCCTGTAGATAAACCCGCTCGGCCCGGGAGAATAAGCAAGCAGAACAAAGCGAGCAGACACACACTCCCTCCCGCACATACACGTTAGACCCACAATCTGTCACACAAATGGACCATATTGAAGCATTCGCGATTATCCTGCAGTTCTTTGTAGCTGTCAGCACAGTGTGACTAACAGGATGCTCGGCGAGAGTCAAACTCATGTGGACTTCTAACGCGCCGGAAGTTAGCCGGGCCGAGATGTCGCGCGAGTGGGTAGACCATTGTTGCAACAGTTTCTCACACAGATGCAGACACGCTCTCAGCGGCTCTGGCAGGGGGGCGGCTTGCAGTGAGAGAATACTGGGGCTGTGGTTCAGTGGGGTGTGTGATGCAATGCTTTGGCTGCTCTGTTTTCCCAGAGAATCCACAGGGGTTAACGCTGAAGTACTCCAGCTTACTGAAAAAAAAAAAAAGAAAAAAAGGATCCACTCTTCCCAAACATTCATACTCCTACCACAGCAGCTCTTTGTTGGGGTGCTGCTACAGTAATGAAACATGTTTGTCTTCTGGTGTGCTGTCGCATGCAATCTCCGTCACGGGGCACGCGTGACAAAATATCAATATTAAAATGGAGGATTTCATTATTCACCACACTTCACCACCAATCACCTAATTGTGAAAAATGATCTCTGTTTGATGCTTTAGAGGCAAACAAAGGAGACATTTATTATCCCAGCAGGCTCTTTGTTCCCATGTAATGTGTAGGTTAGGCCACCGCTGAAAAAGAAAACACACTTCGGTATCCAAAACAGGAACTGCCAAATAGTTTATACACGACATGAAAAGAAAAGCAACGGAGCAACTTGGCTGAGACCTGAACGCTTTGGGAGAGAGGATGGAGAGTATGTTGGATAGAGACAAGGGTGGAGACAGGCGCGGTGCAGTGAGGAGCTTTTTTCCTGTTTTTGTCTTCACGTCCTCCTTGATTAGTGTGATGCAGAAGAGCTGGAGTGAACAAAGGAAGATGAAAGCTTTGACCACAAAACAATCTTTTCAGGAAACAAGGGAAACAAAAAGGCATATGGGTTTTATAATACTTAAGAGGCTGCAGGTTGGCTACAATATCTGCATGTACGCTATATTTGGTCCATATTTGAATGGGGAATAATTTAGTTGTCATACGTGTCGAGTAGCTCCAGCTGAGACAAACTCGCACCCAGCGGCCTCCCTGGAGGCCTCGCAGAGTTTTAGCTGTAAATCAAGACTTGAACAAATGACTTGTAAGTGGTGTAAATGAAGAGCGTGCGAGCTGATGTTTATGTCAATGCCCGATGGCTCCGTAGAGAAAACACCAGGTGTCATAAAACACTGTAATAATAAAAAGCTGCTTTTTCTGTGCTACTCCGACATGCTCCCGTGGATGCCCACACATACATCGTTTGTACTGTGTTTTTGGTAAGTCGGCTCTATATATCTGCCATAATGCCACACAGGATGCTCAAGTTAAATAATACAAAAAAATATATATAAAGCACACTTTCCTGAGAAGCAAATCTCACAAAGTACAGTGGTTTTCACAATTTTCTCTTTTTTTTTTACATAGTGTTGAAAGGAATATATTGTCAATTTTTGTCCCCCTAACCACATCCCCCTTTAGCAGTGAAAAATATGATCCATTTGTCTGCGCTGTCAGTCTTATAAGTTTCAGGATATCTGAATGCAGAGCCAAACCTTGTCCTCTCACCTAGACCAAACAGAAGCACTGTTTTCATTCTTCAGCTCGGTTTCTGATAGAGCTGGAGCCGGGCTAATAACACAGAGGGGTCACGGTGACCTCGGCTCAGCCTGGAGGTTATTCGAAGATTCGTGCGCGCCGCTGATGCCGCTATGGTACAGTGGCAAGATGATGGAAGATTTTCCTGTGTCTTGGCTCTGGAGATGCTATCTTTAGAGTTGTTTTGCTGTGATTGAAGAGGTGATGGTCCTCTCCCTTCTTTCTGTGGCCTCTGAATGGAAACTTAAGGGACCAAAGGCGAGGGCTGAAATGATGCGTGAGAGTATGCCTCTGAACAGCAGCAGTAATAGGACTAAGGAATTTGACGGAGCTGGCGCAGGAAAACAGATGAAAGGGAAAAGCACTGTGCATTAATTCCCCTGTTGAGGCTTTGCTCTCCCACCGCCGTCATCGGCATTCACTCTCCCCTCAACACTCAGTTCTCTAAATTGCCTCCCCACTCATCCACCTTTCTGCTGTGCTCTCCACCTCGCCTCTCCAGGCCTCACTTTCTCACTCTGTCTGTCTCTTGTGGGATGTGAAGGGGGCTCTTAGGCTGCTCTTTATTTGCATGTGCTGTAGAGGATTAGAGGCTGAAGAGTCTCAGACTGGCACAGTTAAGAGTCTGCTTTGTGAGAGTATACACCTAAACCGTGTGTCTATTCAATAAGATACTTATCACTGTGTGCGCCACACTTCATGTCAAAATCAGAGACTGCATCTCTATTCTTCTAATTTCTGCTGTATTAATTATCACCCATCATTAGCTGAGCATTTTCAGGGATGTAATCCACTTATGAGATTTAATTTATTGTGCATATTACAGCATTTTCACAGGCTTTACTTTCTCTCTGTTCATTACTTTGTCCAGATCTCCCCCCTGAGGGGTCCCGTTGAAGGGGGAACACTGCTGACCGTACAGGGCAAGAACCTGGGGCAGAGGGCTGAAGCGGTCCGGGTATTTATAGGCGATGTACCATGTGATCTGCTGCCTGAGAGCTATATTGTCTCTGTAGAGTAAGTATTACAATGTACAACTCAACTCTCTAATGACTCATTCATTCACAGTGCACCGCTTTTCAGCCATTCCCTGTGTGTGTTTGCGTTGGTGTGGTGTATATATATGCACACAGCAATGTCAGGGGACAGTTTTCCTCCTTTTACTTCCAGAACCATGTACTTTTGTTAATTACATGATCGAAACCATCCATATGGCCAAGTATTATAGTGAAAACGAGTCCTTGACTCGTACCTCCAAGACAAGTTTTATTTAAAGCTCTGTTAAAAATATAGCAACCTTGCAGCAGGGAGTTGTGATGATAGGTGACAATTACCTGTAGTCTTGGTAACAGACACAGGCTTTCAGGCAGGTGAGCGTTCAGGTGGATGGCAAGCAGAAATAGACACACACACAAAAACACTGGGTGAAATGAACATATTTTTCATATATATATATATATATATATATATATATATATATACATTCTCATCCTACTAATTGTCTTAATCTAACACCATTTTATCTGGCATTTTTATACATACATTAAACTTTATGCATTAGGTATATATATTTTTAGGATGCAAGCGCTCACACACTGGAATGTGTTATCAGCTACGAAAACAAAAATCAAAAGAAACCTAAGAAAAAAACTGTTTAAGCTGTTTAAAGGCTGGCAGTTGACTTTCTAAAAGTTGACTTTTATTAGCAAAATGAAAGGAGAGTGCATGTGGTGCAAAACACTGCATGTCTTGTTCTGCAAATGCAACTTTTTCCATTGTTACCTTGTTACAGGAGGGGATTTCTAAATCTGCAGAGCTCCAGCAAATGAATGGTTTCATATAACATGGTGCAATAAATGTAAAAAAAAAACAAAAAAGGTAGATAGATTGATAGATTGATAGATAGATAGATAGATAGATAGATAGATAGATAGATAGATAGATAGATAGATAGATAGATAGATAGATAGATAGATAGATAGATAGATAGATAGATAGATAGATAGATAGATAGATAGATAGATAGATAGATAGATAGATAGATAGATAGATAGATAGATAGATAGATAGATAGATAGATAGATAGATAGATAGATAGATAGATAGATAGATAGATAGATAGATAGATAGATAGATAGATAGATAGATAGATAGATAGATAGATAGATAGATAGATAGATAGATAGATAGATAGATAGATAGATAGATAGATAGATAGATAGATAGATAGATAGATAGATACATTCAGTATTTTTTCATGTTAGGTCCTTGCCTCAGACAGTAAATAAAGCAAGTGTAACAGCTTCTGCAAAGTCATCCAATTGCCTGGGGAACACTATTCTCAAGCTTTGGGTTTAGCATTTAATTTTTGTTGTTGTTATATTTGTTTTTTCTCATACATGTTGATTTCATTCATATTTCTGGATCAATACTGACACTCACCCAGCAGCAGGCAAGGCACGACTACAACATACGCTGTTTTATTGCACATTTGGAACCACATAGGAACCTAATCAAGATGAAGCGTTACTAAAGTGGTTGCTAAATGAGCAGTTCAGACTGTAAACAGAGTTTACTGACATAACAAATCAGATGGAAAGTCTGCTAACTTCCTCATAATACTTTGTGTTGTACACATGCAACGTGTACGCGTCTAATTTCAGCATCAATTCATGTCCACAATGTGCAACAAAATCCAAAATGAAATGCACAAAAAAAAAAAAAAAAAAATATATATATATATATATATATATATATATATATATATATTATGTATAAAGAATGCAGATAGAAAAAGTGTTAGATTAAGACAATTAGTAGGCTAAGATTGTCCATCCGTAATTCCGTATAAATGTGTTTTACCACCATCTTCAGTCTGCAGAAAGAAAAAGAAAGAAAAAAACGCACTGATAATTATTTATGGTTCCATCCTTTTATCATGTGATAAATGCATGCACCGTTATACTGAGGGAGTGTTTTCTAAAAGTGTCATATAATTACGTAAAAAATGCGATTTTCACCTTTCTTTGTGTCATTTTCATGTTCTCCCCACTGAAGCGTGGGTTTTCTCCAACTTCCTTCCACAGTGTAGTCAGGTTGACTGGTGATTGTAAATGCTCGGTGTGAGTTTGAGATAACGTGCTCGTTAGTCTTGTTTCTGTCCGTGTTGTCCCGTGATGGACCGGCGACTTGTCCAAGCCCTATCCCGTGCCTTTTCTGAAAAGTACTGTAATAAGATCCAGCCCCTGTAAAACTGAAAAGGAAAGAGGTGGTAGAATATATTATTGCATGGATGGCATCTGAAACGTAGAAAAGCATTTATACATTTGCAATTGAAAGTGCATTTGCTAAATGGAAATTGCATTACGTTATATAATGCATTTACAGTCCAGTATGAGGCCGTATACATGGTGGCGGTTGTGTCAGGAAGGGCAATGCGGCGTAAAACAGATGCCAAATCAATAAGCAGAGCACAACAGTCTGCTGTAGCAGCACCTACAAAGGGAAGAGTTGTTTGTGGGAAGAGCAGAAATCACCTGTAACTTTCAACATTGTCAAGTCATCCTTGTGCCTAATAGCTATATTTGTAATTAAAGAACACCAACCCATTTACTGATAATCCTTTCACATATATCTGCCTGATATGGGACATGTGTGGTTTAGTTCTGATATATTCATGTGGCTAATTTGCCCAAATATTATTATGCAGCACACTTCTAATATTAAATGACTGTCACTTTCATCCCGTAGCTCAGGGGCCATCACGCCATCACCATGGAGACAGCAGGGCTTCATTTTAACGCAGGCATTACAGAACTCAGAGAAAGTCAGAAACTCTACAATTACATCCATATCTGTAATGTTCCTTGAATGGAGCTGTTTATCTGGTCTCGCTCCACTGAAGCCGATCATTGTTTCAGAACCAGTTCCAGGATGACCCGTGGGCCTCACCTGTCACTCCAAAAGCCTGACGTGTTCCTCCAAACAACACGTGTCAAAAACAGCAAATCGCGTTTAACTCCAGGGATGAGCTCATCTCATGTCGCCATTCCTCATTGGCCCCTGGGGCCGACTGTTATGACAGCGCAGCACTTCCTCACGTTCGTTTAGTGGTTCTGGCGAATCTTAACACCTCATGAACTCAGCGACATGCTTCTGTCCTTGTTGGAGCAAACAGTGAATAATTAAATTGAATTTTGTCTCATCATTCAGGCTCAAACTGAACCTTAACATGTAATCTTACTTTAATTTAAGGATAATATTGAAAAAGGAAACTGAGATTTTATTACTACAATGAACTGAGCTTCTTGAAGCAGTAAAGACTGTTTAAATTAACTGTACAACTTGATTTTGAAACCAGACTGGCTCCTATGGAAATAAAAGACGCGCATGCTCGTCGGCATACACACAAACCTGTGCATGTGACCTCATTTAGCAGGACTGTTGAGACAGGTGCCTGCTCATATATCGAAAGGTGAAAGTTCACATCTGGGTGCCAAAAGGAAAATTTGCAGCACTTGAGAGGCTGTGCTTCCCTCACTCTGCGCTGACATGTTAATTAATAGCACCGTCACCCTGGGCGCATCTCATTTACTGGAGTGCTGCTCTGAAAATTCGGCTCAATCATCCACGCTGCCCTCCCTATCATTTTCACGCGAACCTTAAGTGGCCCTTGGCTTGTCCGTTTAGCAAGACCCCAAACACTTGCATCCAGATCCATCCAGACCTGATTGTTGATGATCCTCATCAGCCACTCCAGGCAAACGCCAAGAGGCAATTCAGTACTTGCCCAAACATTGCCCTCCGAATCCCCGTAATATCTTTGCAGTGTGGCAGGACTGGAATGTGGAGTCGGGATCTGGGATTTAGACGATCCTTTAACTGCATCAACATTACTTACGTCACTCAAGCACACAAAGATATGTGCAGGTCTTGCAAACTCTTGCAAAAGTCTTTTTTTTTTAATGTTTTTGTTTCTGATCACATGCTGTTGAAAGATGTCAGGCATGTAAAAATGTGGGAGTATTGCAACATGGAATGTGCACACAGGAGGCTGTCCGGTCCTTTTACTGTTGTACTTCAGCTACTCCGGTAGTGTCAATACCCCCAGTAACAGCAGCAACAAGAGTAAAAAGGGAAATGAATCAAATTTGCCACACACCTAAAAAATAATTAAAAATCCTTTTTTTTGGTTACTCTAATTGATATTTATTTAAATATGCCATCAGGGGTTATTTGCTATTATGTACTTAAGGTTAAGCTTCATTAATTGCATAAGAAAATACTTTAGCAACATGATTAATAAGTGATTTTTTTGTGTGTTTTCAATTCATAAAGTAATTATATTTTGGCTTTGGACTGTTGGTCACACTGCCAAACTAAGATGCATGAAGATTGACATCTGTTATACATTTTTCATGGTTTCTGGCATTTAATTAGATATGTTATATATTTCCAGGATAGATGATACCATCATTATTGTTCATCACGCTCTAATTCTTTGGCACGATCATGAAACCGGTTCTAAATTGAAGTTTTGGTTAGCAGAAAGGGTCTTAGATAGTCTTGACTTGTTGAAACGCTGCATAACCCTGAAACACCCTGCATGCGTTAAAATGCTACTGGCTGACTCCATTGCAGCCTCTATCCTGTCTTAAACTCATTCTTTAAAATGTAATGATTATATGTTTGTCTTTTACACATAGAATCATTTTGGACTTCATGTATCAACAACAGATATTTTATGATGCAGCCTGAAGTACTCCTGGATGTTTTAGGCTGATTCCCGCTCTGCCGTCTCTTACTTCCTTCAGGCTTGAACCTGTGAATAGTCATGCTTAATTTTATTTGTCCTTTTATCATTCTACTCTAAATTAGAGCTTGAGAAATGATGCATTTCTTGCAGAAGAGCGTGCCCTCATGTGAGGAACCTCGAAGAAGTTTAATTTGAGGTTAATGATGTTCTTTAATTGATATTCCTGTCATTAACAATGCATTACCGCAGACCTGCTATCAACAGATGGCAGCTATTGCAGGAGTATTTTAGAGTATTTTCAGCAGCTACTTGGACATTTGAACAAAAGTCATGCTCTAATTGGGTTCATTAAATGCTGCATTGGTTCAGGCTTGGATTAAATTAACATAGAGCATTTTTTTCAGTTTGGGTTGGATAAGGTTATATATTTAAAGCCTCACCAGTTTTTTTTTTTCTCCAGCTTTAGCCCTGACAGTTTGACCCCGGTCAAGCTCAGATTTGTCCAGCTCAGCCTCATCTAACCGTACATCCTGCCAGGTCCTCCTACAGAAACACAGCTCCTCCACTTATGTAAATTCCCCACGATTCCTCTGTCAATCATCAAATCACTGGCTGAGAATTTATAACCACTGTAGCAGCAGGCACCTGACTAAATAAACCGACAGGCTGTCAGGCTGAAAATGGATCATGTGAGACGATAAAGGTTGTATCCCACCCCCAGTATGTTTATCCCGCTGAGGTCCCGGAGCAGTAGGTCCCTGTGCCTCTGTGCACGGCCATGTCATTAATATAAGATATCCCTGGTGAGTGCGCTCTGGTGGCACAGGGTTTAATCACAGCCAGGAGGCGCGAGAACAAGCCTCAGCCGCCTTTCTGTGGTTAGACACATCTGGTCTGAGGAGCTTTGAACTTTACATCTGCTAATATCTAATATCTCAAGGCTTTATTTGATTCACAATGCAAATGCAATAGGGATTGATGAATTAGCTCATAACTACCATTCTCCAAGATTAATTATGTGTCTTTGTTTTGCAGCGATTATCAAATTACCTTCACTTGCAATTTGAGTTGAGCAAAATCTTTTTTGTTTAAATTGGTTTATTAAATCAATATTATGTGTTTTTTTTTCTTCATTTTTTTAAATGTTTTTTTTGTGAGTGTTCTCCATGTTGTGCTTTTATTAAATGGCGTCTCATTGTGCCGTGTCGTCCCCAGGCTTGTGTGTCGCACTGGGAGGTCTGAACATGACAGAACGGATATTGTCCATGTGGATGTGGATCAGAGTGGCAGGGGGACGTCAAAAGAGAGCTTCTCGTACTTGGTGAGCGCTCCCCAGCCTTCGACCCTCCTGCTGATCGGCTAATTTTTACTTTCTGTTGTATCTCCGTCTTCCTCCGCATTCTTCGTCTATGCTCTTTTCCCTTTATTCCCAACTGTGAAAGCCTTCCCAAGAGTGTCAGTTGAGTGTTAACAGATGCGTTTTATGATTCAGAGGAATACTAGGGTGGGAATCTTCAAACGTCCATCTGAGTTGCAGCTAAGCACCATTGTCCTTCAGCTCTCTCTGCCAGCAAAAACAAATATGGTGATTGTTGGAATGTCCCTTTGCTCTGAATTTATCTCTGGTTGAGGCGAGCTAGCCACTATTGTGGTAATTAACCTCAGCCCACATAGTCTCTCATTGGAATAAAAATATTTAACTCATGGAAATACCCATGTAAGCCCTTTGTTTCTCTTTCCTCATAGACAAAGGGTGTTTTATAATTCAGCGCTGGAACAATCCATCATTTCAGCAGCTTCTAAGGGCAGCTCTGTCTGTGACTCACCCCACAGAGAAACAAACTCGATGTTGAAACCCGCATTGAAACAGTATATAAAGATGAACAAAATCTATAACAACAAACATAAAACTGGACTGTTGTGGGAACTCCTGTTGCGCCTCCTTGTGCACCTCTCAGATACTCAGTGTAAGCAGGGCTGAGGGGAAGACGTAGGAGAAAGGAAAAAATGGTTTTGGGGGCAGGATATGTGTCTCTACTACATCTCCTTCCTCAAGCCTTTTGACGGAAACATCTGTCTCCTCACGCCTACTCCGAGGCACCAGCACACAATGGTACTGCCTCGTCCCTGCGCGCTGAGGAAGTGAATTCTGTCAGTGAGGATAAGAGGCTTCCCTGGAGGCGAGGTTCACGGTGGGGATAGAAAGTTACAAAAGAGCAGGAATGCTGATGCTGGTAGCTGCAGAGATGGACAGGGATATTCAACTTTGCCCGAGGATTTTTGTGTGCATGTATGTTTGACTGTGTGTATACACCGGCTGTCAGGTTGTGCATGCATGAGCATCACTGTGTATAGCTGTTGGCTTCAGCTTCACTGTAACATACTGCAGCGTGGGCTGTCTTCAGTTCTCTTCACTAATTTACCCTAATAGCCAGCAGATGTCTTAGCCAATCTGTAAAGACTGGACATCTTAACTTCAGAGGATGAGAAAAGATTTTATTTAGTGTCAAGAAAAGCATCACAGAGCCCAAACCTGGCTTGACTTGGCTTGTCATTTTTAATGACGATGAAGTTGTCTGACATGTGAAGTTCGTCCTGATGTCTCCTTTGTCCTGTGCTGTCTCACTTTTCTAACTGTAGGTCCCCAAGCTGTTTAGTCTCCAGCCAAACAGAGGCTCCCGTGCTGGAGGAACCAGAGTGACCATTTGGGGGGAACATCTGGACATTGGCTCTCAGGTTAGAGTCAATGTCAACAACACGCTGGAATGCAGAATCACCGAGTGAGTACAACTTGTTTTAAATGTTTTGTAGCTGGAGTCGGTCGTGGGTCTGCTAGACTTGGCCTGGATTTGCCTCATGTGGCAAATCTCTGTGACTTTGAATTCTGCCCATTAAAATTACAAAGCATTTGCACTGTTTCATTTGCTTTCCTCATATTAATGGCTTTGATTTTACATGGTGAAAGCTATTGCATGAACTAAAGATTAAATATTCAGGCTTTGGCTTTGCAAGGCCTGCATAACTTGCTTACATGGTTAAATTCAGCAGCTCTACTTGTTGCCATAGTGCACCAAAATAGCCCTATGACTTCTTTGAAAATCTGCCCAGCCGCTATAAACACAACTTCTATTATAATTAGAAACACTTCTGGGATTAAACATTCGTAGACATCACAAGTTGTGAGGTTACGATGTTTATCTCTCTTTTTTTTTCTTCAGGAAAACAGATCAAATGATTGAATGCATCATGCCTCCAGCCATGCAGGCAAATACTGAGTCAATGACAGTTTGCGTGGAGTTTGAGGACCATCCCTGTCAAGATACGGAGCTCAGCGACATGTACACCTATGAGAAGAACCCCACTATCAGCTCCATCCACCCGAAAAAGAGCTTTCTCAGGTGGGTAGACTGTCACACGCACCACAAGCATTAAACCAAAAATGTAACTCTACAGTTGCCCCCTTATTCCCAGTCATACGTCAGAACTGTAATGTTGCTGTTCATCCTGTTTTGCTCGAAGTGACACAGAGTGTGTGTGACAGAGCGGTGGCGCATTGTTGACATGTGCGTATTTTTTTGTGTTCTTCATTTTAATCTCATTTTAATCTCATGTCTGTGTGTTTCACAGTGGTGGCAGGACCATCACTGTAACTGGCCAAGGGTTTGATCTGGTGCAGAGAGCCTTCATGGAGGTGCTGGGAGTGGAACAAACGGTGAGGGATCAACCTAACTGAGTTCCTTTTTTAACTAAATAAAAATTATATATGATAAAAAGAATGTATAAAATCAACTTCTACTCCACTCTCTTTGCAGAACTGTGCAGTGGTCTCTGCCTCCACAATCACCTGTCCATCCCCAGCTTCCAGCCAGTCACAGGACACCTCCGTGGAGTTCTTCCTGGATGGAGTCCTCTACACAGGAGACAGCCCGTCCTTCTCTGATTACGAGCTGGAGGAAGACGATGGGGAACCTCACAAAGGCCACTTCCTGTTGGAGTATGTGGAGGACCCTCAGTTCTTCACGGCTAACAAAGAGAAGCTGATTAAGCACCATTCGGGAGAGCCACTGACGCTCATCATCAATGTGAGTGACACTGCTGTCATGAAGATGGTCAGATTTCTGCAACATTCACCTCTATTTAAATTGTTCCACTTCTTTTAATGAGATTTTTAATGTTCAGCAGTTGGTTGAAATTGTACAAACTGTGTATCACAAGTGAATGAAAATTTTAAAGCATGGCTTACATCTGAATCTCCTTGAATTATGGAGGGAATATGGTCAGTGGGCAGCAATGTTGTGTGGTGATTTGCACTGTTACCTTACAGCTTGAAGGTTCCAGGTTGAAATCAATTTTCTGCCCCATACTCTGTGTACAAGGTGCTCCGGTCCCCCCCACAGTCCTAACACATGCATACTAGGTTGATTTGTGGGTCTAAATTGACCGTAGGTGTGAGTGTGATTGTGCATGGTTGTTTGTCTTATTTGTCTGGGAACTAGTCCAAGGTGTATCACAGCTCTCGCCCCATTGACAGCTGGAAACAGTCCTATCCAGACCTCCACCCCCACCCACTTGCTGACACAAAATGGATAGCCTTATAGAATAAAGCGAGTGACAAGGGAATGACAAGCAGGCCAGCTGGGATTATTTTTCCTGCTGGTCTGCCACAAGTATGACTACACATGTACATAAAATAACTTATATTTATTTTGCTATATAAGGATTGAATAACTCATTTCATTTAGAGGCTTATACAACTGCTGCTAATTTTTAGTTTGTTTTGTTTTACTTTGGCTCCATAAGCATCACTGCCAACATCCAGACTATCCAGACTATCCAGACTATCCAGACTATCCCGACTACCCTGACTATCCTGACTATCCTGACTACTCAGACTTTCCTGACTATCCTGACTGTCGAGACTATGCTGACTACCCTGACTATCCCGACTGTCCCGACTACCCTGACAATCAAGACTACCCTGACAATCAAGACTATCCTGACTACCCCAACTATCCTGACTATCCTAACTACCCAGACTACCCTGACTACCCAGACTACCCAGACTACCCCGACTATCCTAACTACCCAGACTACCCCGACTACCCTGACTATCCCGACTACCCCGACTACCCCGATTACCCCGACTACCCCAACTATCCCGACTATCCCGACTACCCCGACTACCCCGACTACCCCGACTACCCGACTACCCTGACCACCCTGACTATCCTGACTATCCTGACTACTCTGACTATCCTGACTACTCTGACTATACTGACGTAGTAGCAGCAAATATAGGTGAGCGTGTTATTCTTGATAATCACATAAACCAGAAGCACATTAAACAAATCAAGGACCCTGTCCTCGTGAACATGTTGAGGGGGTGCGTGTGAAGTGGGCGGGTGATGCAGTTGCACCACAGCAGGAGGTCCTGTGCTCCTGTGTTCAGGCTGATCTAAGCACCTGTCTGCATGAATTCATCACCCTGAAGGGCTGCCGGCTGTCACACCATGCCGCATGCATATGCAAGCAGCGTAGATGGGGAAGTTCGAACATGATGCCACTTCCTCTTTGTGTTTGTGCGTGCTGGGAGGAGGCCCCTGCAGGAACTGCTGCCTCAGCCTGTCTGTACTCGCGACTGTTGTTTCCTGTTGCATTTGGGAAGGTGGATTACACTTGTGGTGAACCTGAAAGGGGGATGAGGCTGGAAAGAGAACATATTTGCTTAATAGGGATCTTGTTAGCCAGCCAGATCCTATATTCAGGAGAAGAAAGTGGGCGGACTTTGTTTCCTTTCATCCTGGCTCAACCTTTGGATTACATTTTTTTAGTCTTGTTCAGTTATGAGTGAAAACATTGAGTGTTTAGGATTTTATATACATATATATCTAACTGGTAGTGTATATTTATATACATGTATTCGCAAACACTCACTTGTCTTTAATAGTTTAATGCCCTTAATGTCAGTGTGTGCGGTAAGGAAACGCTTGTTGACAAAGACCCAGGAGGCTGCATCCTGCAGTCGGGTCCTGAGGATGTAATCAGACCAAGGAAACACACTGAGAATAAATACTCACACACACACACTTCCTCACTTGGCCTTTTTATATTGAAGAGAAATTGCTTTTTTATACAAATAAGGTAGTATTTTAGCAGCTCTGGCATTCATTAGAATTAAGAATTACAACAATGTTCAGAGCAGGAAGAATGACCAAGAAAATGTTGCTGTTACATATCGACATATGTAAACCTTCAGGTTCACCAACATAAATATGAGATGAATATAGTTTCTCCTCTGTTACTGGTGTCAGTCCCAAATATTTGTCACTTCACAGAGTTTGTTGGATTTTTATCTTTAAACAAAGTGCTGCAGGTAACGTTGCTCATTAGCAGGCTGTTTTTTTGTTGTTTTAGCTCCTCACTCAAACTCATTAAAGTGACAGTTGTATAATGAACATGAACTTAAATTGCATACTCTCAGGTTTAATTAGATAGTATTCACACCCACACTGGCAGAGGGGTTTTGGTTAAAACAACTCTTTAACATGCAGAGCCTGCTTTCTCAGAGCCCCGGATTTAATTGGTCAATTGACTCAAAAGCTCTTTCAGTGACAGATGTGGGTTATTCCCTCATAATTTCTGCATTCAAAACATCCAGCCAAGTGATTTACACTCTCCAAGTGGTAAGTCTGTCATTATCCAAGCCAGCTTTAAAGAGAAGCCCTTCAAATACGCGAGTAGAAGGCACAGTCTAGTCACAAACCTCAAGAATAGTTTAAGCAGAATGGTGAAAATGTTTCAAAAAACTATTTTTAATTCCCTTACTTCAAATCCAAAATGATCTGGCTTTAAAATAAGTAAGCTTGGTAGGTTTTCAAAGTAAAAATCCAAAGAAATTCTAATACTATGCTCTTTAGTTTGCAGACTTGAGAGGCACGCATATATATAGATATATATAAACTGACATTTCTCCCTAGTGTGAGATATGAGCTCCAAACTGCACATTTTTATTAATGCGACCTATAAAACAAACTAATTTACCCCTACTGTGGGATAAACAGCCTTCATGCTGTTTGTAGAGCATGCTTTTCTCACAAATAGATGGGATAAGGACACTAAGATCAAGGATATTTGATCAGAAACCTCCCTGGTGAGACTGAGAAGGTGCAGTGCATCTATTTTAACACTACAATCCCCCACATGACTTAAAGTCTCATGTTAAATACAAAATCAGTGGAGTTTCCTTTTAATCAGTGTAGCTCTCAGTGAGAAGCAGAGGTTGGGTGGAAGTAGGACAGAGTTGGACATTGTGCAACAGACTCCCGTAAAGGCCCTGAGAATGTTATTTTGGGCAGGGATGACCGTCAGTGGGTTTGTTTGGAGACTCATTCCTGTTCCTCCGAGAGAGGCAAATGCGGGAATGTTTGGTTCTTTAAGCTAAACTGGAGCTCAGACTGGATGAGTTCACTGCTGCCTTCTTGTGTGTGACAGCTGGTGAGAGGCCAGCCACAGCTCTGTTTCTCAGTGTGCACAAGTGAATGAATGTGCCTGCACTTATTTGTGGGTTAAAGCTCTTAATGAATGTTCTCTGCACTTCAGAAGGTTCAAAGCAGACCCAACTGGTGTTTCTACTGCTGAGCAGCTGACGGCTGTTTTCATTCTTTCTGGTGCAGAAAGTGCCCAGCGATCTGGAGCTGTTGCCGGAGGAGTACTCTGTAATGATTGGCTCGTATCCCTGTAACATCAGCTTCCATAATGACCAGCTGTTTCACTGCACCATCAACGGACTGCCGAGCACGGGCGAAAGAGAGCTGCCCGTCACCGTAAGTATAAAAACATGAGGAGCACAGCCTCGTCTTGAAGCCACTGCTTGAGAGACCCTGATAATTCAGGCTTGTTGTACATATGTCGTTCAGTATTCAAGCCAAATATTTAGTCAGAATCAGGACCATCTGTGTCGTTCGCTGAAACAGATTTGCTCTGCAAAATCCCACTGTAAGTGAGACGTCTGTGCCACTTTCCACACATTATGAATGGTTTTTATTTTCCAAGCATGCCTCCATGAATCAGGACTTACTCTGGGTGGTGAGCCATCACTCTGTGACACAACACAACAACAAAACAGTGACATAATGTATTTATCAATTGTTCTCCATGTCTTTTATTTCTCATCGCTCCATCTATTATTGACAGACAGCATCTACTCAGGCTGATGTTCTGAGCCAGTGATCTTACTCCTCACTTGTTCTTTTCTTTTCTTCTGAATTACTGAGTTAATCATAGCCTGACATAGTCCAGCCCCGTGTTGTCCCGATAAAACCAAACAGTCTCCTTCCTCTTTCCAATGTCTTTTTTTCCCCATTTGTTGTCAATAGTTCTCCGTTCTGGTCTGTTTTGATGTCGCTTTATTAAGCAGGAAAAGACTCATCCATATGTCAGTACGAGTCAAAAACGGCTCAACAAGCATGTACTCTGGGCTGAGTTTTTCCACAAGGGATTTTTCCATTTTCACACAGTAATAATAATAATAACGCTCTCTTATTCCTCCTTCTCTCTACTTGTCTACCTGTAGCGTGCTCGGGCAGCCACCCACCTCATCTGTCTCTCAGGATGTCTGAGAATAAACACAGGCAATTAGCGAAAACATAAAGGCCGGGCAAGGGTCAGACAAGATGTCATAACACAAATGGGTGGGCTGCCTGCACATGAGCAGCAGGGATGATTTGTGTGCGGACTACACAGGGGCGTGAATGTACAGGGTGGACACGCATTTTCTTTTGTGTCAGCACATTAAAATAAATGCATATACGTTGAGCTCAGGCAAAGCTCGCGGCCATTTCTGTTTCTTTACTTTCTTCCAGCGGTAGGTCTATTTTTACACGCCCGCGCTCGGCTCGGCTCTGAAGTGCTCAAGAAGTAGATGTCAGGAAGGAGTGTTTTTGTAGCCCAAGCGAAACAGGAACATGGAACAATGGCATTTTCCCCTCCATTACACCGGCCGTTGCCGCCTCTGGAAGACGGCCTCTTCTTGCTGGTCCGTGTGAATGAATGTCTGATCTAGAAAGGAAAAGCAGGAATGTAAACAACAGGGAGCTAAATGAGCCTGCTTCCCTCTCATATTAAGGCCAGTGTAAGAAGGATTTGGTCTGAGGATTGGAGGCTTTTTATCTGAGCCTCTCTCTATGAAGTATGTTGGGACCGAGGAAGGAGAGGGGGTGATGTGAGCGGGGACCACAGAGACCCTGCTGACTAATCAGAAGGCAGAAGTGAAAGTTCTTTTCTTGTCACATCTGGGTTAGTTTGAACTGGGTGACTCCGCCGGCTCACTCCAGTGAGAGACCATTTTTCAAAACCTTATGTGTGTCATTTTTTTATTTATTTATTTCTACATGCGTACACCTGCGTCTGTGACAAAATGGATAGGCTTGTATGTGTGTGCAGGCGTCTGTATCCCTAAAGTATTATAAACTGCTGCTGTGTTTTTAAAAGTATATCACAAAGAAAATAATTAAGTCTAAATATATTCACAGTGTTGGATCTATGGATGTGGATATTCTTTTTAAATGAGAGAACTTTTTTCAAGGTAATCACTGTGAGCCAAAAGCACTTTAAATGTTTTTCTAATATTAACCAACGTGTAATGCTATTCTCATATTCCATGTTCATTTTGGGATTTAACTTGTTCTGATAGAACAAGTTAATCTTTGGGAAGATTATTTTCCAATAAATAACAACAACAATAAAAGGTTTCCACAAAGGCTGGGAGTGAGTGTCTAAAAGAGCCAGGAGCTCACATGGCTTGTTTCAGAATTATGAGTATTTGTATAACAATGAAATAAAAGAAAAAGAGGTTTTATGAACTGTGACTCCCACAAAGCTACTCTAGTGCTGCTCTGCAGTAAAACTATAGACCCAAAATGAGCAAAATAGGTCCACAGTAATGTTGTTTCTGCTTGTTAATGCTCTGTCTTCCTAAGCCTTTTTTCTTTATCTTTGTCTTTCTCTCAAATTCACTTTGCTGGCTGTAATTGATGATGCAGAAGGACAACAAACAGTTATCATTTTGACAAGCAAGTACCCGGGGATGGTAGCTAAAATTAAATCAGTTTTAAGTTCCATATCTTCCAAAGTCTATGCCATTATTTCATTTCATTGGTGTTACTGCATTTGTATTTACTGCTATCACCATCAGTGGCTCATCTGAAGACCACGCAGATTGTTGGTGCTTTGCTTTAAATATCTCCGCTTTAGAGCTTTAGAGATGGTTTGTGATGCAGTTTAAGCAGCTGCTCACGGGTAAAAGAAAAAAAAATCGTTGTCACGATGCTCTGGGCTAGTGAGGTGAACATGATGGATTTTTAGGCCGAGCTTGTAAGGTTACTTTTGAAATATGACGTTACTTAGTGAAGTAATGTAACAATTTGAACTAGGTAAATCAGTTAATTGATATTATAACAATTAAGGTTTCAAATTGTGAGATAAGGTTGATGTTACATGAACTTTCCATTGTTTAGTCAACCCTAGATCTACTATTTGATGGTAAGAAGTGTAATTTGTCATCAGACAATAAGTCTGCGAGTACAAACAGGTAGCAAACACTTGCCTATTTTGTCACAAACATCTAAATACTGATCCAGTTATGAGCTCATAGTTTCCCCTTCCTTTGTGTCCGTTGACAGTAGTTTGCGTAACATTGATAGTCGACTCAGTCGATAGATGACCTTGCAGATGTACTACAAGGTGGCTGCATCTGCACAGAAACGGTTGTTCTTACACACTTTCTGAACTCTTACAAAGCTAACACTTCCTCACTTCATCTTGAGAGCTCTTATCTACACTATCACTTAATCTGCAAATGCATATTATGTTCTCAATCAAAATTGCTTTGATTCCCATCATTTTGGTCCCTAAAGTAAGTTTACACTCCGTTCCAATTCAATTCAATTCAATTTTATTTATCTATTACAACACAGGTTGTCTCTAGGCGCTTTCCAGAGACCATCTAATACCATCTAATAATTGTAGGTTGTTTTAATGCCACAATATTTCCAGAACAGTGTTTTGACCTTCGGTGAACAAGCTTTACTCTGGACAGAAGTGATACAGAACCTCTCTCTTTTCAGATTAAATATATTGTTGAAATTCCAGTATTGAAAGGCAAACTTGTCCGACAACGAGGCCGGTTGCAGGCATGTTAGACTTCGGTCACGATGGTAGATTCGGTTTGATTTGATTGAAAGAAGAGGTGAGGCTCAGAAAATTCAATTGTCTGGAAATATGCCAAAGAAGGTTTTCCTGCAACAGAATTCATTTTAGATTCAAGATTTGAAAAAAACAACCTGTTTTTATAATGAATATTCGAATTTTTATATTTATTTACCTTTTCCATCTATTTTTTTAATTTATTTTTAAGCAATTAAATAACCTAATTACTTCTGATTATTTACATCCCAGCTCTTTTAGCTTATTTGTATATATGATATATAATGTATATGTGATTATTTAATATGATTATTTAATATGATTATTTAAGGGAATTTGGTAAACACACTTCTTCTTTATGTCTTTTGGTAAAAAACAAATGATAGACCTTTATTTTATTAATCTAATCTTTGTAGTAGATCCTACTTTTTTTAAAAGGGACATCATTTTTTTGTTTATAATTAAATCAATATTTTGTAATTTAAGAAGTTATTTTATTCTGCTGTATGAACAAAATGATGAATATTAGCTAAAAAAAAATGAAAATGAAATGTTATGTATAAAAGGAGATAAATGGCGTAGAAAGAACCTTCCGAAAAGACAGAAAGCAGAACAAAAAGGGGTGGGGATCTTGAAAGACTGTGACCCAGTTTCATATGGTGTTTCTCGTTTTCTTTCTAGGTGCAAGTTGGTAACTTTCATCACACAATAGCCAAAGTGCAGCTCGGCGGCAGCGAGCTGGCCATCGTGGTATCGATTGTGGTGTGCTGTGTGCTGCTGCTGCTATGCACAGTGGGTAGGTTGTGTACACACACACTTACCGGTGGATGATGGATGTTTGCCTTCTATAGAAATGGATACTCCAGATGTGGAGCAGATAAAAGGAATTCTGGGTTTATAGTTTCCTGCACTTGCTTCATCTCTCTTCAGAATCCAGCACACAAAGACTGCAGTGCTCGTCTCTCATGTGCTCTGTCTGTGCAAACACACATTATGTGTGTGTGTTTGTGTTTTGCCTTCTGTAATCTCTGAACAAGTGTGTCTGTGGGGCAGGTGTATGGCTGGAAATTGGTGCATGTGTGTATTTTCACACCACTTCTGATTTTGGATCTGTTCTCAGATTTTCACAAAACTGCCCTATTTTCCTTGCCAGATTTTTAAGGCGTGACTGTACTGATGAGCATTGGACATGAATTTTGTTTACACTTTCAAAAATGATGATAATTTTACCGTTTCTTGTTTTTTCATTCAAATACACTTTAAACAAATGTTTCTCACAGACTAACAAAAGGTGACATGCGAGCATTTTGAAACTCTTTTAATTAATCCTCGATCTTTTAAACTCATTCAACCCCTCCTTCTGCTCTGGGAGTTGTTGATTAGTGACAAAGAGTTAAAATTTTGTGTCACTCACTGTTTCTTGTTGTTTGCAGCTCTGGTAGTGTACTGCACAAAGAGCCGAAGGGCAGAACGGTACTGGCAGAAAACGCTTCTCCAAATGGAGGAGATGGAGTCCCAGATCAGAGAGGAAATCCGCAAAGGTGCGTTTAGAAAGTGCCACAAACAACGCTTTCCATTGAATGGCATGAAAAAAGAGCTTGTTAGATGTCTGAAATATTGATCTCACACATTTCCCTGTTTGTTTATATTTATGTTTTCCTGTGTGCATGCAAAATACGCTTTGGAGGTTCTTTAATCTGAAGTGGGAGGGGCATGCAGCAGTTGACAGATTTGTGTCTTGTATCTATGACTCATAAAAAAATAGAGGCTGACAAATGGTCAGTCAGACACAAAGACACACTGAGTGACCACCCCGCCACTCCTGCATCTGTAGGAAGAAAGTCTGCGTATGTGTGTGTGTGTGTCTACGTACTTCTATGACTATGTTTGTGTGTGTGTGTGTGTGTGTAGAGCATTAGAGGCAAGTGAAGGCCAGTTCACGTCTGAGCACCCAGATTTATGGTAGAGATGTATGTGTGTGTGTGCACGGGGGGGTAGAGAAGGAGAAACGGAGGGAGGAAGCAATAGAAGAGGGAATGAGGGCCGCAAGCCTGAGGAGAAGCAGAAGCGTGAGAGGGAGGGAGAGGAGGAGGAGGAGAGCCGGGGTTATTTAGTCAGAGGACACAGATAGATTTGTGGCCGAGTTCAGAGTGAGTGTGCACAAAGTAGCGGATAATTCAGCTGAGATGAAAAAAAGTGCTAAAAGCAGAAGGAGGGGAAGTCAAAGACGGTGGCAAATTGACACTTATAAAATGATTCAAAGGGGAATAATTTGTAAGAGAGAAAATAAGAGTTTACATTCGAAACTCAGGCAGAGGGGAGGATTGGAGTTTGCGCCTGGTCATCTAATCTGGAGAGGGTGGTGAGAACTCATTGGTGGGTCAGATGACACGTACGTTAGCGGGAGAATAAATAACCCAGAACGGTAATGAAACATGTTTTTAATCCCTCAGGTCTGGTATTTTCTTCTTTCTGCACAAATGGGGCCTGAAGAAACTGCTATTGTAACCCAAATACGTCTCTCCTACTGTGACAGGAAGCTCTTTTCCATAAAGAGATCTCCAGCCTCTCATTAGAGGAGAACATTATTCTCTGCTGCTACAAAAAAAAAAAAAAGAAAGAAAAACGGCTGCAACATTACCATGTAGACTCAAGTCAGAGCCTGGACACGCTGATACTGTTTCTGCATGTAAACCTCAGCCTGCACACATGTTTTGGATATAAACCTCTGACTGGCTTTGGCTGCTCTGATTGGCATTTGGTAAATATTTGCCTGCATGCTGTGACAGGCTGCATGGCCTGGCAGAAAAACAGGGAAAAAGATCACAGGATTAGGCTTCGGCTTATTTAATATTTGGTAAGAATATGGGGCTGGGGCTAGGAAATAAAATGATACAACTTTAAAACCAATGAAATGAGTAGCCTGGGTGAAGTGGATGTTCAAACCTTAAAATCTTTATCTGAGTTTGTACTTATTTCACATCAAATGATGGTTGATGATCCATTAAGAAAATCCATCTTCTGAGTCAGCCTCCTCTTAGTCATTGTTTTTGTTCTTTCAGGATTTGCAGAGCTGCAAACAGACATGACAGATCTGACCAAAGAGCTGAATCGCAGCCAGGGCATCCCTTTCTTGGAATACAAACAGTTTGTCACGCGGACATTCTTCCCCAAGGTGAGGAACCCCATTTTACCCTGTTATCTGATTTTCTCTAGCAAACCAATAATAATATTTTTCTCCGCGGGGGTTTCAGCGTTTCTATCCCTCCACGTTCCTTTAAAAAGTTCCCACTACTTTTAATATGCAGGATAGAAACTTCACCTTGGAACTTTTAAACACACAGTAAATGCCTCTCCAAGCGTACTTCAGCTTGGCACCCTGCAGGCGAGTTAATGTGTTCACCATAGGTAAGCATTTTTACTGATGTGCAATCCACCCTGAAGGTAGATTGTGGGTTTATCTGTCAGGGGAGCGGGGGTGTTTTTTGTTTTTTTTTTCCCCACCAATAGAGTTGGGCATGACTCAGGGGGCTTTGTCTTGCAACCACAAGCATGGCCTTTTCAAGGAGACGACAATGACGGGCAGCGAGACATGGAAATTTTCTCCCCCGTTCTCTCAAAACACACTTCTTACTCAGCTAAGACGCCCACGCTGTTTTGCAATTGCCGACAATCTTGCGCAATAGCGGCCGTGCTGGCCGCAGTGGACAGCAGATGCTGTTTTCTATTTAAAAACGAGTGCTAAAAAGCTACAAGTAGGGAAACTTAACTCAAAGTGTTGTGGCTGCAGGATCCGCTATGACACAAAACACTCTCCCAATGATGCTTAGTGTTCTTATTTTTCCACAAAAGCTTCTGGCTGTCTGAGATTACACACACAAAACTGAATTAGACACAGAATATAGGCCAAATGTAGCTGCCCTGAAACGGCAGACTATGTTGAAAGGGTGGCTTTTAGCTCTGCTTCGCTTTGTCCCAAAGCCACGAGAGATCATGATGTTGAAAGTCACAGTGTCACGTTTCCTTCGCAAGGCCTCGTCCAGAACCTCTGTCCTTCGGTTCTGCACTGCACACCAAAGGCCAATAACCAAATCCCAGCTCTTTCTGTTTTCCCTGTCAGTCCCTCTTCCTGTGTTTATGACTGCAACTGATTTTGTTTTACTTTTTTCCTGTGTGTGTTTATGTGTGTCTCAGATGTGTTCGGATTACGAGAAGAGTCTGGTCCAGCCCGCCTATGAGAACGATGCTCTGGGACCTCGAGCGCTGCCAGAGACTCACCCACTGCTGCAGGACTGGCAGGTAATAGGTTAAGTCCGTTTTTTTTTTTTTTCCTTTTTTTTCGTTCGCTGATGTAAGTTTTTCCCTTCCCTGTATCTCATCATGCTGAAGCTTTTTAATGCTTTATGGTGAGGCTGTTGTTGATGAGTAGTAAATAAAAACATATTGTGCATCCATATGTGTTTCATAAAGTGCAGTTTATGTTAGATATTTGTTAGTTTAAATGTTTCTGACAATGCAAATGTGATATGCGTGACATTTAACATTTTCAAATGGAAAACAAGCATCCTAGTTTGGGACGAACAAACAAAAACCTGTTCACCAACAACAATCTTCAGCTTTGTAGGGGAAGATGAGACTTTGTAAAGATTAAGAGACGAGCCATGTGTTTTCCGACACATGTGTGAGGGCACAAATGTGCAAGGCATGTCTGTGCAACCTGTAAGGAGAGAAAGTAAAGCTTGCAGCGCTAGTTTTGGGTCGGCAGCCAGGGGAGCCTGCCTAACAGTGATGAAGTGCCTTGGATCCGCATTGTCTTCGCAGGAAGTGTTTTCCAGGTCACGGCGAATAAATCTAACAGGCGGGCATTTATCTTAATAGACACCCCTGTTCTCCTTCTGTCAGCCTGCAAACTACACCATATGGCTGCAGTCCAGAGGGAAGACTTCATCACACACCCATAGATAGGCTGCGCTCATTAAGTTTACTCGGCACATTTAGCGACAATCACACACAGTAAGAGACTGGAATGGTACATACGGACACTGTGGAGAAAACCCGGGAAAAAAGGTGCCGGAAGCAAAGACTGATGAAGCACGGGGAGGGAACGTCATAGAAAGATGAGGTGTTCACTAGACAGGTCACTTGAAGTGAGAGGTGGTGAAATGGATTAGGGAGTGTGCAGCAGGTGTGTAATCCAGTTAGGGTGAAATCGTGCAGAGAAGAATCTGTTTCATCCGCCCTCTGACGTCTTCTGTCATCAGGCCACCAACACAACGAGACCTAACATAGAAGAGGGCATCACACTGTTCTCCACTCTCCTCAACAACAAGCACTTCCTTATCACGTTTGTCCATGCCTTGGAGCAGCAGAAAGACTTTGCTGTACGCGACAGGTAACCACATCTTTAACTGCTGTTTTCTGTAATTGCACCTAACAGGAACCGCTGGGAAGATGCTATTGCATTGTTCTGGGAAGTTTTTTGAGATTTCCATTCCGGTGTAGGCTGTTAAGTGTTTTTTTTGTTTTGTTTTGTTTTTAAAGCCACTAAAATCAACATTTTATGAAACTCACAGATGAGAAAAAAAGGCCGGATGTCATTGTTGAGTACCTGCATGGGTCAAGCAGGTGATAAAATGCTTAGTATTGAATTGGAAAAGGAAAAATGGTTTAGTTTAATAAATCTGTATTTTTACATTAAGCAGGTATCCTGTTGAATATTACAGTCAATTTTAATTTCATATAGATCTCTGGCTACATACACCCACATATATCTGGTTGAAATCGCAGGCTTAAGTGGGTTTTAAAGTCATTAGGGAGGAAAAAAGCTCTTCTGAAATTGTGCCAGTGGTGGTTAACCCCAACAAGTGGCCTTTTTGCCAAGTTCAACTAAAACACAAAACCTGAGTCAGTCATTGTACAGTTTGACTTTGAGGCGAACTTGCTGAGACGTCCAGTTTCCCGGAAAAACTGCAACTGAATGTTTTCCGCTTGTGAATGATCTCGCTCAGCGCTGAACAATGGACTCCTAATTATTTGAAAATCACCTTTGAACCCTTCTCAGACTGCTGAACAGCAACAGTTGATCATCTGAGGTCGTTAAAGACATCTCTTTGCTTCAACACTCCTGAATGCTGCGGACGTGTCCACTTTTACAGATGTGGTCACGCTTTCTGACAATCTAGTGATCAAGTGAATTTCATCAGCAGAATTCAGTAAGTTCCACCCGATGTTACGTACTGAATTTATATGGAAGCAACAAAGTGTACAATCCTTCTTCATGTTGACTCGGTGAGGAATTGATTTTGACCTCGGGTGAATAGATGAATAGTATTTATTGTAGAAACTGGTGGATGGTATAGTTTCTTTTGCACACAACTGTATTTCTCTGGTGTAGTAGAAGTTCAGAAATGTAGCTGACTCAGCCTCTGTTTTGCGTTGACCTTTGCAAAGTGGCCGCCGACGGAGGTGAGCCACCACTGGCTCACTTCCTGAGACGCTCCTGTCGATGATCAAGCCATTGTATGGTCATGTTTTTAAGGCTCAGAAATGGCTCTCTATGGTCAGTAACTCCACTGTTATATCATTTTAACTTACATAGATGAGCTATGGGCGATGCTCTTTCTGTTTCCAAAGAGCACAGTGTTTCTGAGGCTAGAAGTGACTGTAGTTACACAAGAGGGCGGCGCCTAACGATGGTCCATGATAGCTAATGCAATTAAACGGGAGCGTATCTGTCAGGATTTATCTCTATTAAATTAGGAAATCATTGTCAGGACCACCAGCTGACTGATCAGAGGGAACAGATCTGGCTAACGAGACTGTAATGACCTGTTATTGACTTAGGATTTCATGGGAAATTCTGACCCTTTTTTTGTCTATGCATGTACAAATATAAAAAATTATTTATTATAATCATTTTTTTTTTATTAGGTGGACAAATGCTATATTCAAAACACAGAGTAAGGCTATATTAATTAAGTTATCAAGTAGTAGCTCAAAAACTATAAAAAGGAACTTATTTGTTTTTAGCAAAATGGAATTTGTTTGCTCCTAATTTTCCCACTGATTGTTACAGGAGGTCTTTACTCTCACCCCAGGTTGTTTGCTGTGACAAGAGCTTGAGCTGTGTAAATATTTGCCCGTTTGTCAGTAGTTTGTAGCTGTTTTGGTCGTGGCGTCTAAGTCACTGTGAATCAGAGAGAAATTCCAGAGTCCAGACCACATCCCTGTCCCTGCACACTGTCAGCACTTACTGACTGATGCAGCTTCTTCCAGCTGAATTAAAGGGTCTTTTGTTAGGGAAATCCCCTGCACCTCTGGACACAGACTCAGACACTCCCTGCATTAGTTCAAGCCTTTATTTAGCTTGCAGTCGCAGGTGCAGCGGGAAGGACTAAATCTTGTTTTGGTTCCCAAAATGTATTATTCTTTAATCTCTGCTGACCACACACTGACAGAGCGTGTTTGCACAAGCATGTTTTTGCTCATCTGTCTCCTCTGCTAATCTGTTTTCTCGCCTTCTCAGATGCAGCCTGGCATCGTTGCTCACCATCGCCCTCCATGGTAAACTCGAGTACTACACCAGTATCATGAAAGACCTGTTGGTGGATCTCATTGATGCTTCGGCTTCCAAAAATCCCAAACTAATGCTCCGCCGCACTGAGTCCGTTGTGGAAAAAATGCTCACTAACTGGATGTCCATCTGCATGTACAGCTACCTCAAGGTAAGGATGTCAAAGTTCTTCATTTAAAAAGAAGCCCGCAGCCTGGATTTTTGACTCCCCCTCTCTACTTCATTCATCAGGAAACAGTGGGCGAGCCGTTTTTCCTGCTGCTTTGTGCAATCAAGCAGCAGATCAACAAGGGCTCCATAGATGCCATCACAGGAAAGGCCCGCTACACCCTCAATGAGGAGTGGCTGCTCCGTGAGAACATTGAGGCCAAGCCACAGGTAGCGTGCCCCAGACATTGCCGGCTCATTTTTACATCCCAAATTCACACATTTCTTTGCGGAGCGCTTGATGCTTTTCTCTGTTTTTGTTTTTGCAGAACATCAATGTATCATTCCAGGGCTGTGGCATGGACTCATTGTCTGTCAGGGTCATGAATACCGACACAATCTGCCAAGTTAAAGAAAAAATCATAGAAGCCTTTTATAAAAACCTACCTTTCTCTCAGTGGCCTCGAGCAGAGGATGTGGACCTGGGTAAGAACACATTTCCTCCTCTACCCTCCCCAACCCTACAAGATATAGTAATCTCCTTTGCAAAAGGTCAATTCTTCTCATGAAGCTCAACTAACCTGAGGCTGCAATATAATAAATGAAAGAATACATTGAGGAGAGTGTACAGTCATAATCACAAAGAGTTATTGCTTTCAGAGGCTGTGAAGCCTGCAGAGCTGATTTGATTAATGGCCCAAGAATATTTCCACAGGTCATGACATAGAGTTAGTGCGCGGCTGCCGTCTGTCTCGCCTATTCTTTTCCAAATTTACCATGACATTGCCTAACACCTCTACTTTTTTTTTTTTTGCTTTTCCTTCCTCCAGAGTGGTTTGACTCTGGCAGCAACAGTAAGCTTCTGCAGGACCTGGACAACACCTCGGTGATGGAGGATGGTCGAAAGAAGCTCAACACGGTCTTCCACTACCAGGTGTGTGTGTGTGTGTGTGTGTGTGTGTGTGTGTGTGTGTGTGTGTGTGTGTGTGTGTGTGTGTGTGTGTGTGAGAGAGAGAGAGAGAGAGCACTAGTAGGGGCACTGCAGGAGAGAGCTCTGTGTAAATGGTTTTTTGTGGAAGTGTTTGCTGTTTATTTGCACAGGTCGTTTACTGCTGCAGCTGCACGAGAGGGATGAGAGTTCATGTCTGTGCAGCATATTTTTGCAATTTTGCAATTACAAAATGATGTTATTTTTAAGTTAGGTAGCTGTTAAATTGTGCATGTTTTTATTTTGTACAATATTTTAAGGTTGTGATAGCAAAGCTTTTGAGATGTGATTTTCAACCACATAAGAGGGTGAAAATATTCTTTTAACAGTAACTTCTTATAGTTAGTCAAAGACAGGAAGACTGATATAAAGGGTGAGGTGGGATTATCAATTGACTGGGAGGATTTAAAGAAGAGTTGCGTATGTAACTTGACTTTTTTTTGTTGGTAAATACATTTGGTTTCTAAAAGTTCCCACAAGTCCATTCTTACTCTAAACCCACTGAACATTTCAACTTGATAGTTGTGCGTTCTTTGTGTTTCTGACTGTACTGTAATGGATTTTCAGTTTGTTACAGAATCGTTATTTTACATGTTAAATCACAACATCCTGCGAAATAACCGCAGATGAAGGTGAAAACAACTGTTGCATGTATTAATGCTGCAGTTCAAACACTAAACTTGAAAATATACAAGAATACACATTGTTACTCGCTAAACTGCTGCTGTAAGTACTGCAAATCTTTATTAGAACAGGTTTGAATTAATTATGAAGATCAGATGAGTATAAACATGAGTTTTAGTTTATTGAAAAAGGTGCGTACCACTGTTTAATATCGTTTGTGTAAATGAGTAAATAGTTGAAGAGCAAATGTCCAGGGATGACAGAAAAAAACATAAGCCATAGAAGAAATGTATTCGTTCTATTTCTGTATATTAGTTTATTTGTGGCAAAGCATCAGTTTTTGTGACGCTCTGAGCTTTGGTGTCTGCTGAGGACACAGGACACATGGAGCATCAGACTCTGATAGATTAAACCCGTCATGGATTTTATTATTTTTTTTACATCAAAATTATAATGTGTTAAGAACGTGGAAGAAAATAAAAAACAACTAAATACACCTCAGAAAAATGAGGGGAAAATAGGTATAAAAAAGGTCACTTTAGTGCATCATTTGTCATTTAATACTTTCCCACAGAAAAGGAAATGAAACATATTTGTACTTGACATCCCATTACAAGAACATACTGTATATTATTTCACGTATACATTTATCAAAGCGTGCACATTTGGAAACCAACTACTCCAAGCTCCATAAAAGCGTTGTTATGCGTTCACCTTGCTCCCAGCAGTGCTCATATTTCCTACATCTGGAAAAAATTTTTTTTTTTTTTTTTTTTTTAAAAAGAAGCAGTGTGTAAAATGCACTGGTCTGCCACCAAGAACGTCTCCGGGTTTGTATGTTTGTCTATGTCCTTGTTGATTTGTGAGTGAGTAAATAAATGTGCAGTGACTCTCAACCTCTGACCCGTTTACCTGTGCTCGTTAAGTGGTCTGTTGAGTCTTGGCCGAGCCACGGGGACAGAGCTGCGAAAGCACCGAGCTGCAGCATGTACTAACAGTCTGGGTTCACTGGTGAGGCTGTTCAATCTATTTCACCGCGGTTTGACTTTAATGAGTCCAGCCAGGCCCCAGCAAAGTCGCCACCACTCTCGATCCACGCAAGACCAACACACACGCACGTACACAAACACTTGCGCCTCTGAGCACCACATTCCCCTCAAGGGCAGGCTTAATGATGCTGTTCAGCTGCACCCCAGCTCACCCCTGACCCCGTGCCCTCTGGCCTCTCTAGTTTTTCTTCCCTCCCACCTTTTTTCTCCTTCTTCTCCCCCCTGCGCAGATCCCAGAGGGAGCATCGCTGGCCATGAGCATGAAAGACAAGAAAGACAACACCCTGGGGAGAGGTACGCCACCTTCAAACACACCCACTCCATGTCTCTTCGTCACACACGCTCACCCACACTTGGATAGCTGCACGCACCCACTCAATCACGGGACACGACACACGCTTAGCTGATCACGAGAACATGATCCCCTCATGTAAACACCCGCGAAACCACGCACCCTCCTGTCTCCGAATGACACGGCGGACTTCTAAACAAAATAAATCCAAGCACACACTCGTTCAAAGTTCACTTTTTTCTTGTTGGACCACCGTTAAGTGTCAACTTGTGAGGAAAGTCAGATAGAAACGGCTGTTTTGTCTGTTGACAGATGAGTTTACTCCCGGTCGTTAATGGGCGTGTGCGGCTGTTTTTGAGAGTCCACCTTACATAATCATCACCGGGCCAGAGCTCATCTCTGCTCAGGCTCCGTCCATCAAAGCCTTTTCCCTCATTCATACTGGACCTAAAACCTGGCTCCTGCTTCAAAGCATGGATGTGGTGCCATGAGCCTGTAGTGCTCCCTGGTTAATATGAAACAGTGTCCTGCCCGCCTGTGATCACTGTTGAGGATCTGGACCGTAGCCCGTTCTGGCAGCGCTGGCTGTCATGAGAACACACGCACTTTGAGGGCGTATGTGTGTGTGTATCTCGGCAAAAATGCCTGTCTTTGTTTTAGCTGTTGCGTACACAATAATTTACAGTGTTTGTCTTTGAGCTTGTATTCGTGCTCTTGTTTGAACACGAGCATACATTTATCCTTGCAGTCATATCTGTCCATGCATGTGCATGAGTGTGTTTAGATCTATATATAAACTAGCTGGCTTTAATGCTTTTGTTTTCCAGCGTTGGCCAAGTATTACCATCTCATTACAGCAGCTCCACAACCAGTCCCAAAGTCTGTGTGTCTGTCTCTCCTAATCTCGTTCTTTTCTCTCTCCTTTCACTCATAATCTTTCTCTCTGGTTCTCTGAGGCAGCTCCCCTCCCCTTCAGGCCCACAGTCCACCCTAATCACTTTCTCCTCTTGCACTCTATCTCCCTTGCTCTCCCGTCAATCTTTTTCTTTTTCCTCACTGGTGTCTGTCACACTCGTCTGTGCTCCCTCCTCCTGTCTCCTCTCATTCTCTTATACCTTCACCTCTCTGATTGCGCTTTGTTTCATTTGTTTTTTGTTTTTTTCTACTCTCCCTAGTCAAAGATTTGGATACAGAGAAGTATGTGCACTTGGTGAGTATTTCCATATAAACAACAACATTTCTTTGCGCGTGATGCATATATTTATTACCAGAGCTTTTTTTTTTTTTTATGTGCCAGCGTTAGCCCAGTGACTGAGAATGGGGGGATGAATCGAGGTGAAAAGGAAAGCTGCTGAGAGGACATGAAAGCACTAATGCCGCTTAAGCTCTTTCATAGACGTCAGCTAAGATATGGGCCCTTTGACTTTAAAATAATGAGTTCCTTGGAATACAATTTGCCGGGTGAATAGTTAGTTATACAGGACAGTTCTGAAGCAGAGTATGTGGAATATGCCTTTTTTTTTTCTTTTTCCCCTCATCTCTATTTAGACATGTATGAGCAAGCCAGAGACATGATCCAGTTCACATGAATCACAGAAAAACCCTGAGAATTTCCTATCGCCCATCACTTCCTTAATTTTGTTTATTATTCAGCGGTGTAAAGTACCCTGATCATGCGTCTAATGAAAGAACCAGAAAACTCCTGTTTGACAGCCCGTAGAGAGGACAGAGTGGTGCATTGGCCTTCAGGGCTTCGACCTGTGTCCAGTGACGCTGACCTCTGGTTTTCCAGGTCCTGCCACATGATGAGTTAATAGAGACCAAGAAGTCACACAGGCACAGCCATCGCAAGAAGGTCCTGCCTGAAATCTACCTGACACGTCTGCTGTCAACTAAGGTAAACACAAACAAGGCACTGCTCTTGTTGTAGCGGTGAAACATCCTCCCACTGTGCTCTATTTTCACAAGGTATTAAAAACTTTGTAGACTCTGCATCATGTAGTATTCATGTCTGCATACCTTTTCTTCTCTTTTCCTTCACAGGGAACTCTTCAGAAGTTCTTAGATGACCTCTTTCAGGCCATCCTCAGCATCCCTCCGGACCGCCCGCCGCTGGCTGTCAAATACTTTTTTGACTTCCTCGAGGAGCAGGCTGACAAACGGGGCATCACAGACCCTGACACGCTGCACATCTGGAAAACCAATAGGTAGCCGAGTCACGGCTGAGATTGAAGTCTTCTTTAGTTAGTGTCGTTGTGCTGCTGCAGGCCCTTTAGAAGCCTATCTCTCCCTGTCTGTGCAGTTTACCACTGCGTTTCTGGGTGAACATCCTGAAGAACCCTCAGTTTGTGTTCGACATCGATAAGACGGATCACATGGACGCCTGCCTATCTGTTATCGCCCAGGCCTTCATCGATGCCTGCTCCATTTCTGACCTGCAACTGGGGAAGGTGGGCCCAGCACTTTTCACTGTCGCTGTTTGCAGCTACTGTATGAAATATACAAATCTCACCATTTCATCCTCTGCATGGCAGTTGGAGTCGTGGTGGTGGATCGAGTCACTGGTTTCTAACCCTCCTTATTATGCCTTTTGGGGGTCCAGTGTAAAGTCTTTTTTTCTTTTTTCCCAACTCCTGTTCTCACTCTCTGATTAGATTTTGGCACCAAACATTAGTCTTTCCCTCTATAAGTGCTTTAACAATTTAGCTGGACTAAATTATTGATGACTTTGCATAATACCTGAAACCTGGACTGGTTGTCACAGGAACTTGTTCGTGAGGTCAAACCTACTGAGAAGCAGATTTATTAAATGTAAACAAGATTAGATGAAGGTCTTAAATGGCAGTGTATCAGGAAATAAACTGCAGCTGCAATTTGCGCTGAGACTGATGACCAGCGTGTGCAATCATTTCTAATAACTGAATTCAGCTGTACTGATAAAATACACAAAATGGTTTGAAAGTTAGAACAATCCTGATGAAGGTAGCCAGGATGACGTGACCCTGGATTAGTCGGTGGATCTTTTAGGTAACCTCTTGGCCCTGGTCAGGCGCGGCCGCTGAAACAGTTTGGTCAAGATGAAATGAGAGAATGACACTCGGCTCCTTTAGGTGATAAACTGAAAAAGGTGTTGTTTTTTGTCTCTGAAAACTGAGCTTCTGCACAAAACAAAAACAGAAACACAGAAATTATTACCTTGAGATGTTCAGACTCCTTCCTTCCTCCAGCTTTCTTCCAGCCCACACTTTGAAACCTGTAATTTCTTATTTTCAACCCATCAATCATGTCTGTGTATCACTGTACGTATTTAGCTTTCTAAAAGACACCACACACACACACACACACACCTCTGAAGTCCCCCCGTGAGCCTCATCCCTGCGACTGTCAGCTTTGTGCAGTTCTCCTCATGTTATTTCAGCCCAGTTGGGCCTATCCAAGGTCATGAGCACCAGGGATCTCCGTTTGTGCAGTGCATGAGATTGCATGTGCTTGAATGGTGTGTTTACACTCATCTATCTTTCTATCTGCCTGTCTGTGTGTGTGTGTGTATGTGTGTGTGTGCTTGCATGTCAATGTCCTCACCGCTCACAAATCTGCCTCATCCTTCAGACGCTGTGACCCTGAGTACGCTCTGCTTCCTGTCTCTCTCTCTAGCTGGCTTCCTCCCCGGAGGGAGCCACTGACTTGTCATATAATGCTTCTTTTCACTGAGAAACCGCCTGATTTATATACTCCACTGTAGTGCCAAAACACCAGTGTGCTTACAGCAGCAATATTCACATTTACACGAAAGGAAGATACATGTCTGTGGATGCAGAGGCATACATGAACCTTCAGAAAGTGCATCTGGCTGCGCTTCATGGATTCGCTAGGGTTCAAGGATGTGGCTGCGCATTCTCCCATGGATCAAGGATGCGGGCATGCCACACCTCTATGGTTTGAATGTGAGCGGCTGCTTGTTTGTGCACATGTATGTGCGATGGCAGCGAAGGGTACGGGATCTGGATTAGCTCAGCAGGGGTAGGATCCAAACTGGGGGGGTGTAGGAAGCATGGCTCGTAGTTTCTGCGGAAACCATCTTATCTGGCAAGGTGCAAAGCACTGAGGGCCACAGGGTAACATGGGGGGTTACTAGGCAGATGGACGAACCGCAGGAAGTGACCTTGTGGACAGGAAGAGAGAGGGTTCCCTATCAGAAGGAGCAACTGTGGCTCCATCCTCTGAGTTTCTCCACACATTTAACACACACAATTGGTGACACAAATAACTCATGACGCATAGAAATATTCAGGTGCGTCGTAAGCACCTTCGCTGCTGCTGAAAGCTGTGGCTGCTGGTCTCTTTTACGCCCTCTGGTTCCCTGGCCTACTTTCTCCTCGTCCCTTTCTCACTCCCACAGATACACACACACACACACACACACACACACACACACACCACATAAAGCTCACAAACAGTAGTCACCACTAAAACCCAAATATGCCCACAGCCTTTTAGCCCCACTGCTTTTCTTCCTGCTTGAATAAGCACCAGTGTGAGAGGCTGAAGTGGCTGTGGAGAGAGTTGTTTAGACTGGAATGTTCTCTGGCTCTGGCTGTTCGAGACTCCCGCAGTTGGAGTGTGTGCAGAGGAAACAGTCCCCTCCCTCCATTGTCTCACTTTATGCTGGTTTGGATGGTCCATCAGCAAATAACATCCAGCAAAGGTCAAACCGAGAATTGCGCTTACATGTTCACGCACTTCACGTATCAGAAGTCTCACTAGTGGGTGCCAAGAGGATTACATAAAAGTATTTGTATTATGGTGGTTAAACAGCAGAGAAAACATCGCAGTGATTAGAGTCATTAGGTTGGAATATTTATACTAAGTTATGGTTAGTATAAACATGTGACATCTGCAGAGTTGAGACTCTTGACGGGGGACATTTTTGGGAGGTGTTTGTGTGGAGGTAGGCGGAAAATAGTTGGCCTAAAAGAAGAAAGAAAGCTCATTAATTGAGTTTGGGGACGCCAAAACTGTTTGACAGCAGCAGCTATGAGAAGAGATGAAAATAAATTAAATAACTCGACAGGAAAAAGACGACTTCCTCAATACAGAAATAACAGCACATCCCCAGAAAACAGACCGTCTTCTAGGAACCTGCATCTGTCTCTCTGAGGAGCTTTTTAGAGTTGTAGTCATCATGTGATGCTGCATAGTTTATTTTTCTAAGGTGCTTTCGCCTTTAAAGGCTGATGATATGTCATGTAGATGAATTCATCTGTTAACAAGTTAGAGGAAAGTCATTGGTCTCTACAGTGAGGAGACCCAGCGAGTGTAAAACTGGGGGGACAATTCGCATGCAAGTTTTACGACTTTTGTAGTCACTATAATACGATATCATCAATACAGCAAAAATGGGACTATTTTTGCATCTTATAATTAATTGCAAAGAAAAGTGGATTAAAGTAGCGTAAAACTACAATACAATAATATAAAAACATTATGTTGCACATTGATGCATTATTGGGTTCATCAAGCACAAAGACTGCAAGGTATCAAGTATCAGCCAGAGTCACACTGCCAAACAAAACTTTCTCACACATGTCCTGACTCAAATCTGTTTTGTTTTTTTTCTTTTCTTTTTCCCAGGACTCTCCTACCAACAAGCTGCTGTATGCCAAGGAGATCCCTGAGTATAAGAAGAGAGTTCAGTGCTACTACCAGCAGATACAGGACATGCCGCCTCTCAGTGAGCAGGAGATGAACGCTCACCTGGCCGAGGAGTCGAGAGTGAGTGAAGTATCCCAAATGTTTGTGAAAAACTCTGGTTATGCACAAGTCTTGTTTTGAAATTTGATCTCATCAAACATTTTGTTATCTCGCCTGCAGAAGTACAGAAATGAGTTCAACACCAACCTGGCCTTGACAGAAATCTACAAATACGCCAAAAGATACAGAAACCAGGTGAGACTTTTCATGTCGCCTCTCTCTGTGAGCTCAGATGTGGATTAGATATGCTTAAAATGTTCAGACTGGCCCGTTTTGGCAGCCGCAACCCCTCTTTCAAACTCACTTGCTGTGTTGAGTTACACAGATGGCGATCAGAGCATGACGTATCAGTGATGCAGATCGCAGCCGCGCCAAGAGATGTAACTTACCGTGCACGGGCTTGCAACCTGTCAATTAATGGCCTTGTTAAACATGAGCACAGAATATCTTTTTTTCTTTTGTTAAATGCACTATAAAAAAATAAAAAAAATCTGATGTGGGCCATCTTCCAAGAAGCAGCCACTGCTCTGTGTTTTCAGTCACGTCTTTCCAGCCCACAGGTACCTTTCGTTTTAAACAAACAACGTGCTGTTTACCTTCTGCTCATGCACCACCCTTATCTGATGGCATTGTTAGGTTGCTGCTTCGCCTCTCCTGCTTTGCTTTGAACTAGCCCTCTTCAAGCTCCGGCTGTCCTCCCCCATGCTTTCTGACTGCTATGACTATTCTCTGGAGAGGCTTAGTCAGAGGTGACTGTGCCTTAATGGAGCACCCTCATGATAATACTGTGTAGCTGCTTTCTTCTGTCATACGACTGTACTGATGTGGGCCAGGGGCTTAGACTCTGATTCACAGAGCTCTGTGAATAGCCCCTGATTGCCTATTCTGTCGCTCCAGCTCAGTTTGCTCTGCCTCGTACCACACTGCTGCTAAGAGATCATAAATCCCACTGACACGGTGACAACTATTGGGCATGAAAAACAGAGCAGATGTGGGTTTTGTAAATATGTGAAGTGCAAAAGCTTTTGTGGTGCTGAGGCGTGCATGGAGATGGGAGAAGAGGCTGGAGCACTTCACTTGCTCCTTTTGCTGCTTTCCCTTTCTCTTGTACAACTTTCTATGTCCAGGCAGGTGGCAGATTCACTCCCTCTTTCTCTCACTCTCTAGATAGATAGATGGATAGATGCACGAATGCTTGACAGCTGCTGAAAGTCATCTTTGTTGTGTTTTTCCTTTCTCTGTCCCCTCCCTGGTCAGGTGGTGAATGCTCTGGAGGCGAACCCCACTGCACGTCGCACTCAGCTGCACCACAAGTTCGAGCAGGTCATTGCTCTTGTGGAGGACAACATCTACGAGTGCTGCAGCGAAGCTTGAACCTGCCAGTCTCTTCCGCTCACCGTCTCTTTCTTCTGCTGCCAGCTGCCTTCCTCCCACCTCCACGGTTGCTTGGGATTGCCACTGAGGATTTATTGTTCATGAGCGTCATTCCTACGGACCGTTAGTAGGATGTAGAGCAGCAGAGTAAAGGGTTTAAACCCACCTCTCGAGCGCATACACTTTCCCAACGACAGACAGAATTCAAGTCTGGCTCAACGATACTTCAGAGGGAATGTGTAGGAGCTCAGACCTTTTCCTCGACGTCTTCACAGTTAATGGGACCTACAGTAAGCCCTGGTGGCAAGCTTAACGCACTGAGCCCCTTTCTTAAGGGAACGAGCCAATGATGCACTGTACTGTAAAATAATGTCAATAGCAATATTTATAGATGTGTTATAATGCTTTTGAAGTGGCCTGTTCACCAGGATTAGTTGGATCATGACAGACTCCTCTCATCTCATTAAGCCTGCGATGTTCTCAGGTGCGGTTGAAGATGGGCCGTTGCTTCTTCGAACAATATGTCCCAATGTGCTTTGCGGGTTGATGAAGGGTTGAGGAGGAGTGAAGAGAAGAATATAAGAGACTGATAATTATGGAAATCAAATGTTTTAATGTAGTTCACTGGGAAGAGCTGCATCAGTATAAACGTGTTAATCAGTGTGCTTGTGAAATGAATATCATGTTGGATTCTGATCAATTTTAAGAGGGAAATTTACATTAAAGGAAAACGTTAGCTCAATATAAACTGAAGAAAGACTGTAATTGTGATGCCAAATGATTTGTTTGTGAAATAAATGACAGTATTTAGGATTTTAAAGAGTCTAATAATAACTCACAAATGCAATGCAACACTTTCACAACATTTGACAGTCATGATCTGACTTTCCACCCAAAAGCCCGCAAACCAGCATCTGGAAGTTCTTGAAAAGCCTTGTAAATATTTTTATGAAAGAAAAAAAGTTAGGGAAAAGTTGTGCAGACTTTCAGTCTTGTTTTTATTGCAGAACACAGAAAAACTTCCAGAAATTGCAGCTTTTACACACAGAACTAAATGCTCCCTTCACACACTGGCATTCTGGCACCCACTCAGGAACATCAACATTTACCAAACACACACACTTATCCAGCATCCTGCAGGGAGACACCGTCATATTTCAAGTGAAGAGGACGCTAACCATCTCAACTTGTTACCAGAAAAGAAAAAAGAAAAGAAAACGGATAAAAGAAAAACTCATCTAAACAAGTGAACACCAAAGTAAACCTAAATAGCAGAAAATGAGCTTTACTAAAACAGACTTCAGCTATTATGGTATTTATGGGTGGTGGGGAGCCTGGAAGGTGTTCAGATGGATCGCCACCAAGATGGTAACTCTTTGATGTCGGGTTAAAAATCTGTGAGACCAGCTGAACACTTTCCATGATTAAATGGACTGAAAATACGCATGCTGGCTCCTGATTGAGTTGGTCCCACTGAAGTTGTTATAGTGCCAACTGCAGTGAGGACAATTGGAGAGGTAAGTCAAGAGGATTGGCCAATAGGACGCATTGCTGCTTGGCGGTGGTGGGTCCCTGGGTGAGAGGGGACAGATGGAGCAGATAGAAGAGGAGCGAGGGGTCAAGCGGGGGCCACCTGGCTGGAGGAGACAGATGAAGTCTGGGTTTTGGAGACTGTAGCGGCGGCCTCATCCTCTCCAAATGGGTTCTTTCCGCAGCACACTGTGGTGATCATGCAGTTTCTGAACTGGAGGCCACAAAGAAGTAAAAGGACTGGATCAGTGACATCACTTATGTGCCATGAAGAAACAGTACTCAAAATCTTTTGGACTTATCTTAAATCCTTTTTTAATTTTCTTTTTATTTGTGTCTCTACTAGTTATTAAAACAAGTCATTTGAGAGGAAATATAGTGGAACTGCCAAGACCCCCCAATCATCTGACATGTGGCGAGGGGACAAACCCTAAAGGAGTGGGAACCACTGAGTAAATCTTTAACGAGGCCTTTCTTTTATGAGCCAGATATTTATATTAGTACATACTCATGTAAACTCTTACTCCGATTACACACTGCATACACTTCAATGCAACCAACAACAACAGTATCCGAGTAAAAGTGCTTGATTACATCACAGAAAACATCCCCTCATCCTCAGAAAAATCCGCAAATCGGGATATTTTTCCCCAAAATACCTGTCTGTTTAGCAGGATGTAGATGACTGGGTTGTACAGAGCGGCACCCTTGGCGAAAAATGCTGGACCTGTCATGAATACCGGTCCAAACTCGATTCCCTGATTAGCAAAGATATACCAAGCCACAGTGGCATAGGGCACCCAGCACACCAGGAAGGAGATCACCATGACGATAACCATGCGAGTCACCTCTTTCTCTGCTCTCTGTGTGGTTTCAGACTCCTGCTGCTGGGCTGCAGCCTGAGCACAGACAGATTCAGCTGTTGAGCTCAAAGGAAACAGTGATGCATATGGAAACACACACAAACTGCAACAGTCAGTTTATACCGTTTGTGCAAACAGCTTCTGTTTATCAGAATAAAACCTGTAGATATTTCTTTTTAAAAACACTTTTTTGGTTTTTGAGGGGCAGTGACACTGTTGTTTAACTAATACCAAATGTAAAGATGTAATGCAGATACCTTTTTTTTTATGCCATAAAAAGCCAGATTCATTGATCACAAATGGGACAAAAATTGCTGATCATTTTCTTAAAAGGCTGTGTCCGTGGCAGATGCTTTTGTGTTCATTTTGCACTGCCTCCAAATAAAACATTTCAAAATAGCATTTAAGCATTAAATAAAAGTCCCAGTAAGTTTAACTATAATAAATCTACTTATGACTTCACATTGTTGAAAGATCAAACAATTGACATCTGCTGTTTGGTAGAGAGCTTTAGTCTTTTTTTGATAGTTTTTTTTTGGGATTGGGAGCTTTGAACTGAAAGTTTAAAGAGCAGCATCGTAGTAAAACACAAGCACATGAACTCATAATACATTCTGCTGAATCTTTGAGAAGATCCAGTCAGACAATAATTCACATCAAGTGTTTCCATATCGTCATTTGACTTTATTCCAGCTAAACGTTGTCAATTGTGGCCGTATTTTTTATTTTTTATTTTGCTATTTGTTCTTTCCTCATACATTATTAATGTTTTACTGTAATTAGCAAGAGCTTGACGATGACATGGTGAGCAGGCTGAAAACCTGTCTATAAGCTGCCATCTTGGCAGCAATCTGCCCTCCTGAAGTGTCCTTGAACCACTAAATCCCTCACATCTCCAGAGACTCTTCCATGTTGTTCTCTCCTTAAGACGAAGGCAAAAGGAGTAAGCTTTTCTCTACAGGGATAAACAATATATCACATCCTTATTATTAATACTGCATTGACAGTTGTGTTCCTACCGCTCGCACAGTGCAGAGCAGGCGACCGTAGCAGAAGAAAATGATGAAGAGGGGGATACAGAAGTGGAGGACAAACATATAGATGACAAATGAGGTGTTGTTGATCTCAGGCTTTGGAGTGTAGTAGTCAATCCCGCAGGAGCATTGCATTCCCTCAGGGATGTACCTGCATTCACACACAGCAACACCCCAACAGTTTCTATCAACACTATCGCACACAATAGTTGATGCTACATGTCTGTTCATAAGAAATATCCTGCTGCTCAAATAGATAAATAAATGCAATCTAAATGTGCTCATTACTGTATTTCTACAGCAATCCAAGAAAACAAACTATATACTTTGGCACAAACAGTACCTGGACCATCCAAACAGAGGGGGAGTAGCACAGGTCAGGGCCATGACCCAGGAGAAGCCCAGGCCTGTAATGGCATGTTTTTCCCCAAAGCGGAAGTTTGCCATCGGCTTGCACACCACCATGTAGCGCTCAATTGCCAAAACCACCAGAGACCAGAGGGCGACCTCGCCTGGGACAAAAAAAACGTGTAACGAGTTAGATAATCGCTTCAGCACTAATGCAGTACATTTACTTTATACAGTATAAAACACACGTAATAAAAGAAGCAGTAGGTTATAATTCAAATGAGGCATTTACACAAATGACAATACACAAACAGTTTCACATGTCACACGCTCTGTCTTACCTCCTAAGGTGGCAAAGAATCCTTCAACATTGCAGCCTGTGACGCCCAAGATGAAGTATCCATGAAGGGCTGTGTAGAGCGTGACCGTGAAGCCTGCAACCACCATGAAGAGGTCGGCCACTGCCAGGTTGAGCAGAACATAGTTCAGAGGGGTTCTGAGCTTTTTGTGCTTGACGGTGACATAGAGGGTGAGGAAGTTAATGGGGAAGGCAGTGACAATGAGGAACAGCATGTATGCAGCTAGGAGAGAGTACTTCCAGGGCTCAGCCAGGTAATACTGAGGGTACTCAAAGGGGCTGCGCACCAACCCAGTCCTGTTAGACATGGGAACATAAAAGTTGGGTCCTTCCGTGCCATTCATTGCTGCAGTTCTTGATGCCTTTTTGGTCTTCTGAGGCCTGGATAAAAGAGTCTGTGCCTCTCAGAATAAAGTACCGTGAAGAGAGGTGCAGCCGAGGTGGAAATGAGGGAGAAAAGATGGATGGAGGGATGAATCTGGTGGAAAAAAAATGTTCTCAGCAGCCCCATAAGGAGGTGCAGCACCTTTTAATAGGATGGGCGGATTAGGGACGTGGAAGGAGCGAAGTGTTAGCAGAGATGGAATTAAGGGAGCCTGAGATTCCTCGCACACATTAACACACACGCATACACACATACTGGGTACAGGCGAAAAAAAACTCCTGAATAAATATACAAAATATACAAGATGTGAAGCATTTTTAAAGTGAGAGGTTATAGCCATAGTTAAATAAAGCCCATCATTACTGTCGTGCATCAGCCTGCATTAGAAGGAGATGAGAGCAGAGTGGGAGGGAAATAAAAGAAATGGTTTGTGATTTCCACCATTCAGAGTGGACAGACTACAAATGAAATTTCTAGAGCAATCCAACTCATTTGCATCCGTAAAAGCTTAATCCCTAACCACGGCATAGCGCAGAGCTGCACTCATACCCTTGAGTGTAATCAGAATCAGTGGGACATGCTCCTCCTGACAGGCGTTCTCCATCCAGCTCTCACACAAAAACAAATCCTCAAGTTCAGACTGGTAAGAGGTGAGCGTCACCCAACTTTTCTGTGCAACATAAAGAAAAAAAAAATCACTGTAATATGAAATACCAAAATAGTTTATTCAAAAGACTGTATTGCGGTTTGACAACAAATGATAGACTGTGGAGTTACAATACGTAGAATGAACATCTTGGCTGCTTCTGCCACAGAAAATCGTTCCTGTCCACTGAAGACAAAGACTCCTTGTCACGAAAGGAGATAATTTAGGATAAAATTCAAGATCCTGCCTCTGTATTTGATCTTATTTTTAAGTTTGACTTTTTCTTTGTAAAATAACTGATTGCTTCATTACATTTGATCTGGTCGTTCCCAGTAGGGACATCCACTGAAACATCTTTTCATCAAATTAATGTTTTTGTCAAATACTTTTTTTTTAATCCCATTTATACACTGTACACCCAGTTATAATGTTTTTATAGAGCATCCATGGTAATCTGATCCCATTAATCCAGTTGGACTGAGTGGCTGATACACTTACACTCTACAAGGACCTAGACTCGAAGACTAAAGGTATTACTTCAGCTTTTCATCCTTGGACAACAAAGAGCTGCTCTTCAGAGAGGGCCTCAGTAACAGGGTGACGCTGTAATATCCTCACAGCAGACTACAGTGGAATCTATATTACAATACAAATGTAAATACAGCAAGAGAATACAGAATAAAGGTACAATACATACATTTAAATGTACAAAACAGTGAAAAGTTTGATTAGGCTGCTCCATTTGACAGAAGTTCAGTTCGGTTCATCAATTGGTCTGCGACAGTAAGGACAACAGTTGTGCTGTAGCACCAGGAGCTCATAATCCTCACTGTGAAACATCTGTGAGGAAATAAAGAATGGAAAACATTAAGATATCCCTAAATAAACAGAAACATGAAGCCAGAAAAGAAGAAACAACCTCACAGTTCACCGAGGTTGTACTAGCGTGTGGATATGTAAATGTTTTACCTTGAAGCAGGTGGGGCACATAGTGATGCTCACATCCGGCAGCAGTGAACGGAAGTATTCCCATTTGAGGGGCCTGGGCCAACGTTTGATCAAGACGTCCCTTCTGCTCATAGAGCACAGCACCGAACGACTCACCTTGACTGGGACAAAGGTGGAGCCTCCTTGCTGTTGGGACACACAGAAGAACACAACCATGGACTCTGCGGACTCTGTCCTTCACCCTGTCCAGCTGGTTAGCCCAGTTGGCAGAATATTAATCAGCTCATCTATTTTGTCCTTTCTCTTCTTACCTCAAAGCTCATTTTGGCTGTAAACGGATCTTCCTCTGCATAGTCCAAACCATCATCTATCCTCAAAGCCTGCAGCTCTTATAGTCATCAATTAAAGAACAAATACCCAAAGCAGTGCATGTTGTATATTTTTGCACATTTAAACATCGGATATTTTACTTGTCACATGTGGAATAATAATTTCAAAAACAGGAAAAAAAAACAACAACAAACATGTCCTTGGTTAAATTACTTCCGAGAGAATATACAAAGAGGCAGCATGTTCAGAATAAGTTATGCCTGTCAGTCACATCATGGCCCTGGAAGAACAGCAGACCTCTGTGCCCTTGAGTGTCTGCTGGCTAATGCAGGTTAATCCCTGCACCAGGGCTGCGGCTACAGCTCTTGGAGTGTTACCGACATTAAGATGAGACAGGAGAGCCTCACTAACCCTATTAGCTCGAGAGCTAAGATGACTTAGTTCTGACGGCTTACCCACAAGCACAGAATCAAGGCCAGTGCAGACTAAACAGCTTCTTAGAGCTGTCACAAGGCAGAGGAGAGCCACATGGTTCAATTAGACGAGATGCACAGCGTGCGTGTGCACAGACAGAATGAGGACTTAATCATTCACATAAATCATGAGAACAATCTGCTGCGATTTGTATGTGTTAATGTGGTGAAGATGATCAAAGGATACCACCGTTATCCATATCCTGACCCCGTGCATTCCTTTGATCTGTGTGAGGAACTTCCAGGTCAATAAGAGACAGCGCCTCTTCATCACTGATACCCTCTTCCAGGTAGAACTGCACCAGAGGCAGCACCTCTGTGTAAAACACATGGTGCATTAAAAAAAGGAAAAGGGGAAAAAAAAGAAAGGCTGGGTTTAAAAAAAAAAAAAAAAATAGACATTACTAGAAAGTACTTTTGTGTCACTGACCATATGATGAAGCTGAGTAGATGAAAGGCTGCTTGCAGTTGATGCACACACTCCCCTGATTGTTTAGAAGTGGGTTGTTGGTGGAGCAACGGTAGCACATCATGCCTTCAATAAGGTCCTGCAGGAAACACGGGGAGTTTAAGCTGCAAAACAGAGGAAAGGAATAATCGCTAATCCTTCAAAGTTCAATGTCATTGTGATGATGGACACCTCACTGTCGTGGAAGGGCTTGGAGTGGATGGTGAGGCTGCCCAGCTCTATGGACTCCAGGAAACGCGAGGGGATGTGCAGCTCCTGGAGCTTCTCATAGGAATACCTGGCGAGTTTGTACGCACCAAGTTTTCGACTCTGCTTTGCCAACGTATACAAAGTGTTACTGAAGGTCAGGTCAAGGAAGATTCACGTGAAAGAAAACGTTGTTACAGATGTGTGTACTCAGCAATAAAATGCACATCTAGGTAAATGTCAGACTAAAAATGTTTTCTTTTTCTTTCTTTCTTTCCATACCATCCCATCCATTTCTGATTTGGTTGTAGGCAGAAAGAGATTGTTAGAAGAGTAACTCAGGACTGTTAAGCGAAGTTCAATGAGTTGCAGCTGCAACGACTCCATATTGGCACTTTTCCATCACTTAAAACTCAACACTGTTCCTCTCCTTTCCTCTCCACTCTGCAACTCTCCAGCTCCTCCTACACAACCAGCTCTGGTGCTCTCAAATGCATGTTCTTCTCTTGTGTACCTTGTTTAGCTCATGGGTAATTTGCCCTATTGTGTATAATTGTTAAAAAAAAACCCCATCCAAATCAGTCCCACTAAGTCCATAAATCTTACTTCAAAGTTGGTGGAAATGTTTAGCTTGGCCATAGAGAATCCCAGCTGCTTAGGCCGATTTCCTATTCCAAGACTGGACTTTCCTTCCTCTTACCCACATCCACAGCATGTGACCACGTCTGTGTGATTGTGGGTGAGGTTGACTGCATGTGTTTTTTCCAAAGTGTTTATGTACAGTCATGTGGAAAAAAAAGAGAGCATCCACTTTAAAATCCCATCCAAAAAATTTAAAAAAATTAAGTCCCCATCCATCCATCCATCCATCCATCCATATCTGCTTCTTCCTGATCAGGGTTAGCAGGGTCAGCTGTAGCCTATACCAACTCTCTTCTGGAAAAAGGCAGAGTGCAGGTCCTTACCAGGTTTAAAATTGAGGTAGATACAATCCAGAACAAAAACACAGTAGATGTTACATAATTCCATACAACTATGCCAAAATGCAAAAGCAAAATGAAAAACTTGGCATATTACTATTTCCTCCACAGGAATTTAGTAAGTATTAATAATCCAGCGCACTTGAATAAATAATCATCAGAAAGAGTGACTACCTCTATAATAGCAGTAATTTTGTCTGTTGGCTAGTTATTCACATCTGTATTAATACAAAGCCAAAGAGGAAAGACATCAGCAATGGTACTTAAAAGGTAAATGCTTCCTTATTTTCAGAGAAAAAGAATTGTAGAGCTACATTTCTGACTCTACAGTCCTCAGTAAGCATGTTAAATTATTATTGACTGCACAATTAGACAAAGATCAACCAGCCATGCCTTGTTTGGAAGGACAGCCAGAAGAAATCCTCTTGTTTCAAAAGAACATGGTTCTATGACTCAGGTTTGCAATGCTGCATCTGAGAAAACCACAGTGAGTCAGTTTACTTTTACCACACACTGTTTCAATATTTTGGCTTAGTTTTTCTTAAAGAATTAAAAAGGTACTTTTCATCTAAGGTTGCATTTACCTCATTTTAAGACCCGGTAAGGACCACAGATATAAATTGTCCTTATTTGTAAAACCTTAGAAATGAAAGAGGGTTTAGCTTCTTCTTAACGACTGGGAGCTCAGTAATCAAAGAACTTGTTTAGGTAACTTAAAATATGTTTTTTGCTGGCATCATCTCCTCCCCGTCATTATCTTTCTTTTTTTCTCAGTAAAGTTTATGTTGTGATAACAACTCGTCTTCATTATTCATTCATTATTCGTCATCATTATTTCTTCAGTACTTTTAGTTTTTTTTCTTCCACTTTATTTTCAGCCCAACAGTTTTGATTGCAGAGTAGTTTAGTGTGTCAAGACAGACAGGGTTCCATAATTGCTTCATATTTTATCCAGTCAAAGGTAAGGATACACTTTAGAAATGCCTGGTGGGACGTCCTTGGTGAGGTTGTTCAGGAGGAACCTGCAGATGTTGAACAGTGTCTCCGGCATGTGGGAGCTGAAGGGCTCATCCTGAAGATAAAACCATTGAAAAAGAGAGATGAATGTGGAAGGGATTATAAAATAATATAAATATCTGATAACAGTTAAATGCTCCATTTTTTTCTAATCCCAACATTATTTCTTTAATCTTTTAACCTGTTCTAAAAACAGCCTAACTCTTGACAGCTTCTCTCCTCGCGGTGCCCTGAAAGGGAAAGATGGATTTTCTAGAGCAATCAGTGAAAGCTCCACTGCTGAAATCTATAGCACCTGTCTTGGATGTTTAAAGAAGATATAGATATTTCCTGGTCTGGTTTGGATCAACGAACTGCTTTTGTGTTCCAAGGGTGCGACCAAATAAACAAAAAAAACAGATTGGAAACGCTGACACAGTCCAGGTCGCCCATAAAGAACTCATAAGCAGGGATTTGTTGCTTGTAACCAGGATATGGCTGAGGGTTGAAGACCGCTGATAAGGCTGCCATCTTGTTCTATCAAACAGCTTGTTGCCATGGCAACAAAGGTCATGAAGGTATCAGGGGTCTAATAATGGGGCTTCTTTCAAGCTGATATTTCACCTCATTGAACTGTAACTTCAACTTAATGCCCTCTATTCTCCCTTTTGTTAACTTTCAGAACACCCTCTGTGCTTATCTTAATTTTCTTCTTAACTCGAATTATTTTGTGGATTGTATTATCTAGCAGCGCCAAACCTATTCTAGTCTTCCTCACAGTAGTATGGACAAATTTGAAAAAGTAAAATGTGATTCAAAAGAGGGCTGTGAAACAAAAAAATAATAATAATATAGCAGGAATAATGATATATGTATATTATAAAAAAACTAATAGAAATCTCAGTAAATGGTAAGTACTGATTCCATGTTAAAGCAATTTCAGTCAATCAAACTGCCTCCCTGTGATTTCAAAGCCCCCTTCTTTATGTATTTTTCTTGATGTCATTTTAAGAAGAAGAAAGTATCAGATTCTCACCGTGTAACGCTGAATGGAGCGATAGACGTTATAAAGCTCAGCAAGATGCTGAAAACGCTCAAACTTCTTTAGCATTTCATCCCTCTTTTCTTCACTTTCTGATTAATACAAAACAGACAAAGCAATTATTCAAATCAATAAATTATTGTCATTGCAGAGAAGCAATGAGATAGTCATGCATCCCTGCAAAACTGTTTAGCAGAACAATCACGAAAAACAAAACAAACAAAAAAGATCAAGATAAATTCTGTCCCAGACTGAAGTAATTTCAAAGCAAATTAGAAAGAAAAATGTCAAGCTTTACGGTTAAAACCAACTCTGATTAAAACATTAAAACACAGTTGAATTTAAGATGCATCTCACCTCTGGCGATGTCCAAACACTGCATAGAAAGCATCCAGTAATAGTATCCGGCATCATTGAACCTGTTCTCCACCACTGCATTGTGGGTAAGCTGCTCCAGGACTTTTACAGCCTCGTTCTGATGGCCAGCTTTGTGAAATGCTGAAGAGTTAACAGCGACAAACAAAAACAAAACAAAAAACAAAAAAGCAAGAAGTTAGGTGCTCTTGTGACCCTTTGATTAACTATGCAATCTTGAGGTTATGCAACGTTTACAGAGAAAACGCAGGAATCCTGAATGCTGCTTATGCTTCGTTTGGGTGAACTACTTGATTGAACCTGTACTTTAATCTGAACTCCCCAATAACAATATCATACTTCAGTCAAATGTCATGAATTTGTCTTTGGTAAAGTCAACAGAAGAAAGCTTCCCTGAAACAGTTGAATAGCTACCTCAGCAAAAAAAAAAAAAAAAAAAAAAAAGTAAGGATTTCAACTCGTAAAAAAAGTAGGCCACAATCAAAAAGTGTAAAAATATGTCCAGGGGAGGACAGCGCATTAGCACAAATAACTCATGTCAAATGTCAAACATGGTGGTGGAAGGGTGATGATTCAGCAACCAGATCTGGGTAACTCGCAGTCACTGAGTCTACCATCAACTCTTCTGTATTCAAAAGTTATGAGTCTAGAATATATAAACATTGCAGAGGCAGATTGTGAGGCCAAGTGCAGATAAAACTGAGACATTAAATATGACAAAGGTTCTTGTAGCAAATCTTAAACTGACTTACTGAAAAAGAAAGAGTCATGGTATAGCAATGGTGAAGTCAAAGAGGAACCCTTAACCCAACTAAGATGCTGTGGTGGAACCTCAAAAGGAAGCAGATACAAATGTCTGAAAACCTCAATAACCTGAAGACAAGTGGGACGAAGTTTTCCACAAGAATAAAAGTGACTGATAAGAGTACAAATAATCATTTTAAGTTACTGCTGGTAAAGCTGGTTCTTTGAGTTAGTTTTCTTACGCTGTTTTTGTATTTTGACTTAGTTTTGTGTAATTTGTAGAATAAAAGTTAACACTATTAATGTCACATGTTATTTGCCTGTAGTTGCATTTATCTCACTGAAAGGCTTAGTTTAGAACAGATTATAATAATATTATTTATATATACAGATACATAAAACAGGCTGGGATTTCTTCATAATATCACCAGAACACACACACACACACACACAGACACGTGTGTGTGTGTGTGTGTGTGTGTGTGTGTGTGTGAGAGAGAGAGAGAGAGCCCCTAATCCAAACACGATAAAAGATTGTTATCCTAATGTAATTTGTCAAAAGTATAACTAGCAGAAGCCCTGTCCACAGTGGATGGCTGTTCTTGAATGTCAAACACCAGAGCACTTTGACTTGAAAGCCCAAATAAATTCTTCACGTTACTATTAGAGGTTAATTAGAAGCAGCGTTAAAGGGTTTACGCAAGCAGTGACCTGCTCCCACAACCACAGTAGGGGTCAGAATGCATTAGTGGCAAACATTTATCTGTAAACCTCACTGGACAGAACTTCAGCTGCTGTCTGCCACCGTTTCTGACAGGCATGCCCCCCTTCCCCTTTACAGACACAACATATAAGCTGACAAGGAACTGGAGCGCAGCTGTGCTGCTCAATATCACATCCGAGCTGCCAACTAAACAAATGTACCATACATCGTGCTATAAAGTAAATAAAAATTACAAATTAGTCTTTAAAGGAAAATGAATGAAACTCAAATGTTTGACAGTTTCAAACGATATCTTTAACTTGATGAAATGGATAGTCAAACAGTTAAATGGCCTTTGAGTGCAAATGCTGCAAATTCAAAACACATCAACCCTCCTGAGGTTCCAGCATCCCCCTTTGGGATGAACTGGGCTCCATTTGAAGCTCCAAAATAAGAAACAGACCAGTTCAGCAGATTTTAGCAATGATAACTATTCCTAGGTTTGTTATTGAGATATACCAGTGCAGTGGAAGGGCGGCAGGCCAGACTCTGAGACATCACAGCCACAAGTAACACAATACTGCTTCACTGCTTAGCTGCCTGTTTAAAATGTACACAATCAAACAAATGCATGACCATAAGCAAACCCCACTACAATAAGGCCTGCTCAGTCATGTAACCCATGTTGAAACAAGAAGAAGATTATGTGGAAGAGGAAATATGCCTGCTGAGATCATAATTATAAATCTATGAGCTGATTATAACTATGGCTACAGTTGGTAATCATCATTAGAGCTGCTTGTAACACTGGTGATTAGAGGCACGCATGCATGTCATTCACTAAACAGGCGGGCGAGCTGAGTCCTGCCCTGCACCAGCAAAGAGGATCTTTTTTTATACAAGGAATACAGAAAATCTCAAAGAAGTAATGAAAAGTGCGCTGCGAGAGCTGACCAAGCTTAATTATTTCCTTAAGTAAACACTTGCTGCTGAAGTAGAATTTATAGTCTTGAATGTGTGTTTGAAAAGATGATCTCCATGTTGTTACATGCCAACAAGAAGAGGGTGAAACTGTAGCCCTGACCTTTTTGTGCCTCCTCGAAGCGGTCGTTTTCGGCCAACCACTGGGCATAAGGCACGTAGACATTGCATTTGAACTGGGGGTGCTTCTCCACCAGCAAGAACGCCTGAAGGGTTGACAGGTGAGAGAACACAGGACCCACGAGATGTTATACAGCATATTTGTCCAACTGACCAATGAATTTAGTTACACGTAAACAACATGTAGAACCCCGTTTAACTGGTCTGGCAATAAAGGCTCGGCTGTAGTTGATTAGGAAGGTACAAACATTTGTCATATAAACACACATTAGTTTAACTCTACATTATTTTCTACGTTATTATTAACAAGTTGAAAGTCAAGAAAGTATGAGCTACGCTAATTTAACACTCAGAACTATGACACTGTAGGAAGAACAGGATATACCCTGTGGACACACATTTGCCAAACACAATGATTAATTAAGCTCAATATTGTGGCAAAATCAGAGCCAAAAAACACACAAACGCCATGCAATATAGAAAGAAGAACAAAGAAAAGAGCGAGAGACAAAGACTGTGTCCCAGTATGTGTGTGCGCCCCAGGAACGCGAGCTGAAAGTCATTTAAATAAATACTTTGTTTTAGAGAAGAGTGGGAGCAGTGAATAGCATCCATATGGCCAATGTTATAACTCTCTAAGTCTGTGCTGTTCGCCTCCTGCAGTGATGCACATAAAACCTAACTGTTCTCTAAACGTAAGCTTCCCTCCACTGCTCTTTCTTCTTTCTCTCTGAGGATGAAATAACATTTCTCAGAAACATGTCATAGTGATTTTAAATTCTCTTTTTGGCTCCAGTGTTTCAGCTGCCTAATCACCAGTGTGCATCTACGTTAACTCCTTTAACTCGATTACAAACTAGAGATGGTTAAAAGAAATGTATTGTTTTCCTCCTGTGTGAATACCAAGAACATGAATGGAAAGCATATTGCCTTAATGTTTACATTCAGCTGTGTTTAGTCTAATTATTTTCAAGTGACTCCTGGAAAACTGAACAGACCAGAAAATAAGCGAGATTATTATATGGTTCATGATACTTTTTGAATGCCACACTAGTCTCTCAAGTACAGTCCTGTGGGTGTCACGATATATTTAGGTGACTGTGTAAGACCTCTTCCCAGTGTCCCGTTTCCACATGCAGGTTCACCAGGGCCTTCAAGTCTCCCATCTTCGAATAAGTCTCTGAGGCATAGCCATGGTGTTTCAGCCTCTTAAAATGGAGTGCACATTTTGCCAGTGGTTCACGCTCAGCCTTGTCCAACTTACGGGCAATATCGATCAGCCTGCACAAAAAGAGAGGATTGAGGACACAGATAGGGCAAGGAAAAATAAACTCTCCAATAGGTGTCTGCTGTATCAAACTATGCTTGTGACCCTAGAAAGAACTTGAATCAACGAGGGTCACAAGCCGAATCTGATTCAGGTTTAACAGCTCTAACTGCATTCAGCAGCAGTGTTGCTGCACTGATCCACTTATAGAGCCACAGGAGTCTTCCAACATGTAGAGTATCTCCGATGGATTCAAAGGGAAGTTTTGACACAACCACTGGGTATCAGATTACCAGGTTATTCACAGGACATACATCTCCACAGTGCACATAATAGTGAAATTTAAAGAAAGTTTAACTGCTCACAGGAAGGTTCTTCAAGTTTTCACTTCACAGATGCTTGTAATGCTCTGTGTGTCAGAAACGTGACTGAAATGTGTATTTATTTGTACATGCAACACAGATGTGTGCTGAGGATGGGCCTAAAATGGGTAGTAAGGTCTCAGCTTGCCCAGTCTGAAGGTAATGCTGATTTGACATGTGAAAATGCCAAAAAAAAAAAAAAAAATGTTTCATTTGTACAGCAATGAAAAAATATAAACAGATGATTTCCTAAGCACACCATAAAATCTGCAATTTGCATGAATAAAAATAAAAAGACTCAATTTGTGACAATGGTGAAATACTGAAATACCACAGCAAATAATCTTTTTTATTGTCAAATTCACCACAAAAACAAAAGTAAATCAACATGTGACTGCTCAAAGACAGATCAAAGAGGCTTACCGATTCATTGCCGAGCCATCTCAGATGGCAGACAGATATCTAGCATGGTAAATATCAGGAGCTGTCTGTGACTAAACATCTAAACTACAGTCAGAGAAAAAACAATGTATGCGATGAGGTTGTTGAGAAGAACGGAAACCTGCAAAGCAAGACGCTGTGCAAAATACGACAAACAGACAACAACAAAAATGTCTTTTCCTTTGTTGCTCGTGTTCTAAACAAATCAATGTGCAAACAACATGCACCAGTCTTTTCTTCCCTAGGTCCTTTTTTTAAATGAACAACTGCCGTTTTGCATGTGACTTCTTGTCATTTCCCATGTTACTTTTTGCATTCGTTTTAGTTGGCAAAGCAGAAACAGTTTGGAAGTGAGATAAGAGTACTTGGTTGTCTTTGTCAGATCATGTGTTGTGCAACTTTCCAATGCCGATCAGTCATGCATGTAGTGTGAACACCACAATGATTACAAGACAGCAAGTTGCATCATCTTAATCTAGAAGAAAACTGTGCATAAAACAGTGTACACAAACCTCAATTAACTTTAGTACACCACAAAGAAGACCAAAGATTCCTTTACAACAGTGTAAGAGACTGGTAGTTCACACTAATTCAATTCAATTCAATTCAATTCAATTCAATAATACTTCATTAACCCTGAAGGGAAATTAGATGCTGTAGTATCTTTCATTATCTATTTTTTTCAAACAGTCATGATATATTGTTATGACTGTAGACAGTAATGAACTCCTGTAGCGGTCTGTGCTGCAGCAAATCGGAAGTCTTGCGTCATAACGTCACACATAACGCTATTCAAGTCATTCCTTCTGAAGGTGGTTCCACACGCTACTGAATCATGGAATATACTTAGTTTTCCCACACACCGACTCTGCACTGTGATTTAGTTTTTTGTTAAATAAATAATGACAGTGTAATATGTCATGCTTTGCTCTTCCTCTGAGCTTGTACTGACCAAATGTTTATTTAACAAAACATTAGAACTGAAAGTGGATGTACTTTCTTTTTCACATGAATATAATGGATTTTTTTCCCCTCTAGAATTTACTGTATGAATTTTCAGTGAATCTCACTGGTCCTTTACCACCCTGAAACCCATAACAGTTTGGTCCCATAGTTTTTCTTTATAAATCATACACACGAATAACAACAGGTATCTACAAAAACAAACATTAAACAAGGTAGCAGCATATCACAGAGTGGAAAAACCCGATTTACAATGATAATACAGTAAGAGGTACTTACATGTCTGCCCAGCCATGCTCTCCAATTATGTCTATGGCTTTCATATGTTCGCCTGCTGACAGATACATCTCTGCCGCTGCTCGTGGCTCCTTGCTACTTCTGGCCCAATCTGCCTGCTTGGTCATCAGCATCCGAGAGCTCTTAGGGTCTGTGGAGCCAACAAACTCCTGCAAAGAGATGGTTACAAACGTCTTAAGAGGAAGAACTCGCATTGAAAGGGCATTGTTTAAAAAAGAAAAAAAAGTTGGTGTGTTTTAAGTCGTATAAATCTGGGTGTCAGGAACGATAATCAACTCAAAAACATGTCACTCTAAACCGTGTCACTTCCAAAGTCTGCAAATATTTCACTCAGTGACCTTTTCGGATTTAAAGGGTACAGTTTCATCACAAACCCAGAAGAAAGTAGAAATAGCTAGGACCCCAGATTCATCTGCAAGTATGATCTCCACTCACAACTTAAATAATCTATAATAAATCATCTGAACAGGAACTTTGTTGAGCTTTCATTTTTGTTTTACTATTAATAGCAAAATCTTATCAGCAGTTATTACTAAGTTATTATTATAGTACATTTATTCAAAGTCAAAGTCACATTTATTGTCAATTCTAACACATTTGAGGTACATACAGAGTCGAAATTACATTAGTCCCAAACCCTCGGTGCTACACAATAAATACATTTCTCTCTAAGTAAAAAAAATTCTCTCTTTCTCATTTAACTTCAGACTAGTGGACTTCCAGGACTTAATCTACTGTTTTATATCCCCTCAAGATAACTTTTTATCTGTGTAAACATTGCTAGAACGTTATCTATAAAACACAGTTCTTAACACAATCCTTTCAAAACAAATTCTGACGGTTGATAAGTGAGCTGTTTCACTCTAAGCCGTTGCTATTTAGACAAACGCAAATCAAGTATTTATGATCTAAAGAAACCGCAGCATTTCAGTTTGTAAAGTACGGGCATAATATCTCCATTCAAATCCCCATTTTAACCTGAAACAAGAGCAAAGGAAGTCCAGTCCAGAAAACTATGAAGGTCGAGTCTGAGACTAGGGGAAGAGAATCACACAAACATAAGGAAGCTGGACGGCCTTACCCTCCGGTACTCATCCTACCCAAAACAAACAACCTGTGGGACCAGATGGCCACACAGCCACACATAAATATACAGCTGCCACATCAAACACTGACAAGATCTGATACAAATGCATGCAGAAATATACATGAACAAGTTATGGCTACGTTATCTGCTCCATAAAAAAGAATATAATGCTTATGATTAAAACTGAATGGATGCATTTGTCCCAGCTCCAGCTGACCTCTTCATCAAAGTTTTCATATAGGAGCAGAAGTTTGCTTTATTTCTTTTATCATCATTTCATTTATAGATTTGTGCACTAGTCACAAATGCAACTATGTGTTAAAGTTGCTCTTCTTTTGTACTACAGTGGTTTCTGGTGTCTATGTACTGATCAGATGATATACGGAGAGATTCCAGTGATGTAGGAGGAGATGAAAGACAGATGGTAGAGTGGGGCAGTCTCAACACGGTGCAGGGCCCCAACTTGGCAGAACTGCACATAATAAAGAAAAACATATGTTCTAAACCTATGATACATCTAAGACTTCAGAGGACTTTTTGACTGTATTGATAAAAGAAGTATGCTGTGTGTTAATTCTCCATGATCCCTTCACTTTTGTTTTGTTTTTTGTTTTTTTGGTTAATCAATAGCTCCTTTTCCATTGGTGGACACCCTGCATTTAACACCTGAATCTAGCGTGTCGCCTGTCCTTTTTACATCACCTTGGCATACTCAAACATCCGCAGGTCAGTGTACATGGTTAGGGCTCTGGACTCATGGCTGGTGCGTTTGTAGAGCTTGGCTGCCTCGTGGAATTTCCCCTGGAAGGCATAGACGTCTGCCAGGAACAGCTCGTTGTCGTTCTCACCCCGCTTCTTCCTCTCCTGCAAATCAGTTAAAGCAAATACCGGCATGTGTGCAGAGGTAAACAGTCACATACACGTAGACACTCACACTCGGACCACTTTAATGCTCCTGAGTTCACAAACCAATAGAGCCAAGAATACTGAGCATTAGAAAAACGGTTGGCAAGCAGAATGCAATGAACTTTACTTCTGAAAAGTCACGCAACTCTATTCAGTACTGGTCATAGCAATGTTTGACAACTGCTTTTACTAAATGCCATAAATATTTATGCTTTTTTCTCTACTTTGATTACATCAGCACATGCTCTGGCGAGAAGAGAAATTGTCAAATTAAAGAAAAATAGTGACGTATTTTAACCCCCCCCCCCCCCCTCCCTCCCACACACACACACACACACACACACACACACACACACACACATACACACTCACACACACACACACACAATTCCCTTATGAGTAGGCATTACCTCAATGCTGTTGATCAGCTCCAGGTACCGCAAGTCTCTGATTCTAATGAACGCCTGAAAATGGAAGCAATATGCGGAAAGATTCAGGACTGGCGTTTTAGGGACCTGAAGTGTTGGGCTTTGTTTGCATTGCAAGCTTCTTAAAAATCCTGCTGTAAAGAATCATAACCATTTTACACCAGAGGCTATTTCTTTCAATAGAAAAGCATGCTCAATTCAGCCAGTAACAGTTTGACAATTTCAAGGCTGAACTTAATAACGTTAGGCTCTAAGGACTAGAGGTTCTATGGAGTATATAAGGAAAAAAGGTTTCGGCACCTTTATGATCTGTTAAAATATAGCTCTAAATTGCAGCACTACGCGTTTCATCTTGTTCTGTTTGGCAATTTTAAGGTCACATGCTCTACTATGTAGTCTGATATGCGCAGATGATAAAACTGAATAGATTTTTAATGAAAGGCAGGATACAACCACAATTTTGTTTTTTTCTGTGAAATTCCTACACCACATATCCTATAGTCTTACAACAATGCTCTTCTCATTGTAAACTTCTTATGCTATACCTATACAATATATAGGCCTGAATGGTGCGTAATACGACTTGAATAAAGGTTTGAGTGGCATTTTTGTTCTAAAAGTGGCTCTCCTGATGTTCCTCACTAGTGTGATTCACATGTAAAAACACTCATTTTAAAAAACTGTGGAAAACACTGGTATAGGATGACAAGGCTGGCTGTTATTGAGCAGTCTGTGTATTTCACTTGCCTTTTTGGCAGTTTCAAAGTCAAGTCCCTCCAGGGCTTCTGTGGCCAAATCCCTCCAGTCACTTTCTGTCACACCCAGACAAGCAATCTGGTAGGCCTCCTTAAATAGCTTCCTCTCAAGGTACTGGTACATGGGTGCTGACTGGGCACAACATCAATATCACACAGCAAACAGCATTACAATTTTTAAACAGTAAAGAAAAAACAAAAAATAAACCCAGAAGCTTATCAATAAATAGGAAGAGAACCACAATGGTAATAAATCATACCCTCACCATGCACTCATTTCACCAACAGATTACAAATACCTTACATCACGCAATTTTGCTTTTTTGTAGTGCAAATTAATACTTTGATAGGACAGGCTGACATCATACTACCCACCTGAGGCACCTCTACAGCAGACATGGAATAGACATGCAGGCAGAATATCTTTGAGCCGTTGTAGCCAACCATAAAGCCTTGCATCTTCTGCTGGTGTACAGGAAAGTTGCTGGCCTTTATGTTAAGGTAGCCATTACCAGAGAAGCACAGCATGTCCTCACACTGGGTGTTCCAGGCAACGCTGTTAGCGTTAGGCTCCTGCAGTGAAAGTATGAGAAGATGCAGTAAAAAGATGTAAAAATAAGGCACAGAGGTGTAAGTAGAACAAAGACCATCTGGGAGTGCATACCTTCAACTACTGTGGTCTTGTGCCTTATGCAAATTGTTAAAAACACAAACAATTTCAAAATCTGCCCAATGACTGACCTGAAAAAGCAGTTCTTCACTGTTGATGTCATAGACGGACAGAGTGTTATGCTCATCAACCACAGCAAGTTTACTGCGGGAGGCGCTCATATCCAGGCACCGTACTGACGTCGACAGCTTCAGCAACGTGATGGGAAACGGGTTGTCGACAAATATCTTCAGGATCTGAATTGCAAAAACAATGACCAGCAGAGCAAAGTCAACAAAGACAATCTGAGCAAATAACTGTTGGATCCACAAACGTCTGCTGAGATTTGGAGTTGCTTCCTCATTTCTCATTAAAAAGGTCCCATATTATGCAGTTTAGATCCCTATTCATACTGATCAAACAACATTCAGAAGTAGTCATTGTACACTGATTGTGACTCAAGAACTCTATGAGTCTGTTAGATCATGCAGCATAAAAATTCTCTTTCTCTCTGTGCTTTGTGAGCACCATGTTTGGCCTCCCCCTCACGCTCAGTTACTGGTTAACTTCCTGCACCAATCAGACACGTCACTGCCAGTCACGTGCCACAGTGACAGAGACAACTGGAGAATGTTTCTTAATGAACTGAATCACATCTAAGGGGGGCAGAACTGACCCCAGTGCACACAGATCCATGAACTGGGTTGAGCTGTACTTGGAGTTTAGAGGAACAATCTGCATATGCAAATATAATCTGAGGAGAAAGTCATTAAGAAAAAAGGTTCCTGGTATGCCTACTTTTTCAAGACCTTTTTTTTATGTACTGATGAATTAATGCTGCACCTGTTAAAATGGTGGCTAGAATATATTTCAGTTTAAGTCAATTTTGAAACTTTGAAAGTCAGGTAAAGCATAATATAGGACCTTTAATAAAACAAGCTTCTTTTGTTATCAGTGTTTATACTCACATTCCTCAACCACTAGCACAGGAGTGTGACGGGTCTTTGTAAGCTCATGTACTGTAAAAGAATGAATTTTCCCGGAGTACTCACGGCTCCATTCTTTAACCCCACAAGTAGGCCTTCTCTGCCAGGCGGACCTCCAATCACTTTGATGTAACGGATTAGAGATTCCATCACCCATTCTTTCTCCCTTACATTGGTAAAAGACAAGCACTGGAGTCTCTTCTCCTGCCCAGAGCAAAACAGGATTAAAACCATAATCATATGTACTAGTTCGGAATGAAATACTGAAACTTGATATTTCACACTCATAAAAGTCACGTTGTAGCAGGTTGCTCTTTAAACGCTACAGAAGGTGGTTCAATATCCAAAAGCAACACTAAAATCAAATTTTTTACACAATATTTATGAGCCTAGTCCATGTGTAATGTCTACAAGTTGTGTGAGGCATGAAACACGAGTATAACCAATAGAGATCTGAAGGCCCTCTTGTCACACATAGATTTAAAAGGAAATAACCTCTGTGTTATGGCTTCTCCTCCTCCCTACCAGCCTCAATCTCACACACACACACACACACACACACACACACACACACACACACACACACACACACACACACACACACACACACACACACACACACACACACACACACACACACACACACACACACACACACACACACACACACACACAGATGAAAAACAGAGGAGCCCCAAGAGACAGCCACTGGTTCAACAAGACTGTAGTCCTTCTCTTTTATTCAAAGTGTCTTATTTTATCTAGCTTGAAGAGAATGAGAAGGGTGAGAGGTACAGGCAGCAGAGCAGATGTACAGCTGGAGCCTTGTTAAGCTGCACACAAAACATCTGGGGAGCCAGCAATTCCTGGGCTGTGTAGGTCAGTAGTAAATGTGCTGACGCTGATTCACTCCTCTTTACCTCACACCTAATGTCACAATGAAGTCACACAATTAAAGTGTACAATTAAGTGTAGTGGGTGTAATTATCTTTTTACCAGAGGTTAGAAGAATTTAATCTGATAAATGTAACAGGTAATAAACTGTTTCATTACAAAAGAGGCAAAATATAGACGAGCAGTAGTTGCAGCAAGCAACTTTACAAATCTAAATGACACATTTAGTCAGTTTTTCAACGATTTCAGATATACTCATGAACTCGATAACAAAAGACCTGTTTTTCTTCTCACCTGACACAGAATGATATGCTGGGAGCAGACCACCAGCAAGTTGCATTCAAACTTCCTGCAAATTTTCTCCTTGATGCGGTAGTGCATGTCAGAGGAGTCATCCGAGTAAAGCTCATAGATGAGGATCTTTTCAGGTAGCTGGATGGCAAGACGGTTTCTGTAGATGGCGATCTTCTTCACCAACTCACGACATTTGATCCTCACTATATGTAAAAGAGGAGAATGTGAGAAGGTAGACGTGTGCAGGGGCGTGGGTTAGGACGGTTTCACTGTCTTACCCAAAGTTTTTCTATTTCCCTCTAGAAAACGTATTGACAGTCTTCTATACTTGCAAGGGTTTTAAATACTGTCACTTCTTGTTTAGAGGGGGAAAAAATAAGTGAAGTCGTTCCCTCAAAACAGCAGACTGCCTGCATTCACAAGCGACGAAGTGGAAGAGTGTTGATGTTTCCCATGACCAGTGCTGAGTTGCAGATATTACAACAGCAATCATGATGCCAAAACACATATAACATATTAATTGGGGAGGCAACGTAATAGATCCTTAGTCACAAACGTAGCCTACTGCTTATGCAAAACTGCACCTTTTTGCTCCGTGATGAGGTGTTGGACAATGACGTCGGTCATGCTGTCTCTATAGGCATAACGATCCCTGTAGAGGCCATGAACGGTACTGAAGGTAAGTTGGTAGCAGGCGATGGTCCCGTCCTGGCAGCCCAACACCTAGAAAAGAGATAACAATGTAGCACAACATCCTATTAACACCTCTAAAATAAGACTGAGGAAGTGGGAAATTTGTTTCTGCTGTTGAAGAATCTACACACCCGGGCTGAGAGAACCTGATCTAAACTAATTCTTGTCAACATACCTTATCATTTTCAGTCCATATGGTTACATGCAGTTTAGTCAAGCTACAGCTATAGAGCAACGAGGCGATTCAATATGACCCATTTTACCCATCATAGTATACATGCATATGATGGAAACCAATTTACCTACCAAGACATGTCACAATCCACCATGGTAGGTGGCGATAGTGCCCACTTTAAGCTTGTTGGCACGTTGCTCTTCTGGCCAGCCTGTTACGCCACACACCAAAACCATAGATATCTAACACCAGACGCCACACACCCTGTAGAGGCCAATAGATTCCCACACATTGAAACCATTGCCATATTAGGAAGGTGTTGGTGAGGTTTGTCAAGTATAGTGGACACATGTAAACAAATTTTTCTCTTTAATTGTGGGCATTACTGTCATTTTCTGTGGACAATGACATTAATGTTAGCACTGTTGCCTCACAGCAAGAAGGTTCCTGGTTCGACTCCTGGGATCGGCAGGAGTCTTCCTATGTGGAGTTTGTCTAGGTTGACTGACAATTCTAAATTGCCTGTAGGTGTGTGAGCATGAATGGCTGTCTCTCTCCGTGCTGTAGGGTTGCGTCTGGAAGGGCATCCGGCGTAAAATTGTTCATGATGACCATAACAGACGTTCACATTCTTTAACCCAAATGGCCAAATCTAAATGTTTTTTTCTTAGATGCAGTGATGTCATACTATAGAAAAGTGTGAAAAATATTATTATTTATCATTTAATCATAAATGTATGAATAACAAAATCTACACTACTACAGTGTATGTAGTTCAATATTAATTTAAATATTTTAATATCATCTTTTCTATACTATAATACAAAGTAAATGTGATTAGGAATTAACAAATACATTTTTGAATACTTGACACAATACTTGCAAAATAAAAATAAAATAAAAATACATCCAACTGTTTCTTATCAAACTGCCTTTGTGTTCAGTTGGTCACCGCTGCAACCAATCAGAACAACAAACACAGTGACATATTCAGAGCAACAAAAACGAGGCAACGGGAGGGTGTGTTGTGTTGATGAGTAAATCACACTTTTGCTGTAGCCTGTCAGCAAAACAGCAAATACATCTACCTTGCAAAGGAATGGTTTGAGTGCCATCTTTCATTAAATTTTCAAAGAAAAGATCTGAACAGTAAGAACTGTCTATGCCAAAGCTGATTCAAATGTCCACCACTCCTCAGCTGCATCCATCTACACTGTTTACCACCGAAATCCAGCTCTGTTGTCATCGTGTTAAGCCCACCCAGGAACTCTCTCTACAAAACTAGACTGATTTAAGTGGCTCCCCGAGACTTTTGGACATAATTAATGAGCTTCAATGGAGGGTAGCTTGACATACCTGCAAAGCAAATTTAAATTTGCTAGAGGTGAATCTACCTTCCTAGCCTAGTTTCCTTGAGTATGATCCCAGAAATAACAGTTCTATTTATTCTCTCTCTCACACACACACACACACACACACACACACACACACACACACACACACACACACACACACACACACACACACACACACACACACACACACACACACACACACACACACACACACACACACACACACACACACACACACACACACACACACACACACACACACACACTGTGTGAACTCACCACAAAGTTAGAGTCAGGCTTAACTCGGCATGTCCACACCCAGGTATTCTGTTCTCCAATGGTTCCTAACCGCACACCATCTTTAGTGTAAAGGGACACCTGTCTGTCAGAGCCACCCATCACTATATATTCTCCCTTTGAGAAGTAGCTGACGCAACACGGGTCATAGGTTAGAGTCCTGTCTTTTCCAATCTGATGGAGACAAAGAGAAAATAGGATTTTAAAAAGGAAATAAAAAGCATTTCTCAGAGTTACAGCTCAGAACCTGAACCAATGCTTCCCACCATCTAGGCAGACAAACTTCAAAGTCCCTGGTAAATTCAACCATCCTTTTGAGTATGATGAAAAGACAGAAAAAAAGAGAGATTCCTTGGTTTAAATAGCCTCTTTTGTATTGGAGTTCAAAGTCCATTTGCTCTGCATCATATCAGGTCACCCAGTTCGGTCTATCTGTTTTTCCTCACTGCACAAAAAAGGCTTCCCTGAGAATCTCTAATTATTTTATTTCATTGTGAACAATCCCTGGTGTTGTAATCAAAACAGAAAGTTAATTTAAAGTGATAAATAAGCCAATGAAAGCGCATAAGCCTAAGGCATAACAGAAGAGAAATGAGGGAGAAGGAGGGATAGGGGGGAGGCCATTAAAGCAGAGCAGGACCACTCCAGTGTACCGTTTACATTTCAACAGACCCAGACAGCCTGATTACAGCAGGAAATACAGATCCTAAACTTAATTAAAGGTTTCCAATTTTATACATTTTGGACAGACAATCTCAAAGTTTCTTGTTTCCTATTGCTATGGCAATCTATGATGTGCAATGGTTTGATACTGCTTTATGTGTTATGTCCTCTCAGAAGGAAAATCTGCCTCTATTTCATCGGCTAAATGGCCTTTTAAATCATTTAAAGGTTTAAAAAAGCATGTTGCAGCAACAGGACTTTGTATCTACAGTTTGGAAAGGGTATTGTGGTGTCCATACCAAGATGCAAGACACTGGTTTTACGGTCAGGGTTTTTATTACACAGATTTTCAATATTCACCTGCTTTCCACTCAGCTGGTAGAAGGAGAGCTTTTGACCCCAGTCTGCCACAGCCAGAATGTCATTGTGTTCATCCCTGAAAAATAAAAAGAGTTTAGCCACAAGTACTTGTGTCAGTCTTCTGTGCTGATGGGATTTTTGGTTGTTTAAGAAATCACGACGCCAACCTTCATTTAAAAGACATGGGGTCAAGTGTTCCCCCCAGCCTCTGTTAGTGATGGAAAACTTTACAATGTTTTCATTCTGATCAGTCTTGTGTGCATTCCAAGACAGAGTATTGTATTACATGGTAAGCACATGTTCCTGTTCAACCTGTCAAAACTCAAATTAATTCCCAGAAACCAAATCTCTTAGCATCTCAAGAGACACTTTTCCCTGAATTACTTTGTGCTCTGACCTTTATGTGATGATTGATCGTAATTTATAAAGCCATTTAATTATAACATATCTGCCACCTCTCATCACTCCCACCTTTACCTTTACTCTTGCCTCATTTACCCTTGAGCACTTGGTTTGGTGGCCTACTACAGTAGCTAAAGGACTATTTCTGAGTTTGGCTGTAGAGGGGAACATCAAGTTGAAACCAGACAGCTGATCAAGGGCGTTATAATCCTCTCCCTCAGAATTCAACTGCTTCCCTTTCAACTACTGCCACCTGCTGGCCTAACACAAAGTATATGTAACACTGAAGTCTATGTAATTGTTTACTGCATGTACTTTAACTAAAACTGGTAAAGATGAGGCGTTAGTCTTTTTCTACAGTTTTATAGTAGAATGATCAGAAAGGACTAACTTAGAGGGATTCCAGGCTATGGACCAGATAGGAGAGGACGAGCCTCCAGGGCGCTCAATTTTGACCTTCTCTTCTCCATTCTTGTTCCGTATGCTCACCACTCCGTTCATCATGCCAAGGGCAAGGTACTGTCCATCATTAGTCCACCTGTAATCACATGAAACCCTGGCTAAAAGCCTAAATGCATCACATGAAAATGCAATCCTGTCGCAGAAGGTTACAACTAAAGACTTCACTTACCCACAACATGTTATTTTGCTGTTCACTTTGTGTTTATTTACAGATTTTTGCTCTGGAGACCACAGACCTAAAATGTCACAAATACAAAGATGTTCTGAGCTTAAGGTAGGCCTTCACTGTGCAATATCTATACAGGTATACAATGTGTTACAATATTTTTGAAAAATGTAAAGTCCATTGTTGATTTAAACTCACCAAAGTCACCAGACGAGCAAGAGGCAAGCTGGTGAGTGACTGGGTTGTAGGCAACACACTGAATAGAGTCATTATGGCTGCAGGATTATAAAATGCACATCATGCATTAATGGGTTATGTTCTGTGTCTCTGGAAAGCGCTTAAAGACAAACTGTGTTTTAATAAACGCTATATAAATAAAACTGAATTGAATTAATACCACTATATAAAACTAAGATCCTGAGGAAAAGACACTTACGTGTATTTTAAAATACCCTCTAGTTTAGAGGTCCAAATGATAATGCTTTTGTCAGCTGACCCTGATGCAAACCTTTTACCTGCAAAAGAATATGATTGTTAGTTATATAAAAATGATCAGTGATACAGAAAAATGTAGCATACAAACTGAAAATGTTAAGCAAAAATAATGTTGATTACCATCTTTGGCATAGGCCACGCAGTACACTATGTCTTTGTGTCCTTTTAACGGCTGAATAATTGATCCATCCGCTGCATCACAGACCTGAAAAAGATAACATATCTCATTATAATAATAATGATAATATCATCAATTGATACGTGATTTCAAAGAGCAAAGAACAGCCTTACCAGAACACGCAGCCCTGCAGCTATTATGATCTGGCTGCCATCTGGCTTGAAGGCAAGGTCATAAACGCTGTAGACAAAAATCAAATATTTTTATCATTACACTGAGTCAATTAAAAAAAAACATTTAAGGATCTATCCATACATTGCTAAAATAAATAATTCAATGGTTTCCTGTAAAGTTTGACCACTTATGGCATTGCAGGCATTTATATATACTATGACTTTCTTGTCTTTTTGGTACACTAGAACACGTAGCTTATACAAGGTCTGAGTACACTCTGTGAAGTTAAAAATGCTGGGATCAACAGGGACAGACCTTTGTGTCATTTACGATACTACTTTAAACTGTCCTACTCAGATGCAAGTTGTTAATGCTTAACTGTAATTTTAGGTCTTCACAATAATTTTATCACGCATCCTTGCATCAACACACCTGATTCAAATGGATGGTCGTAATTATAAACAGCTTGTCATCAAGGTCTGCACAACTCTGTTACAGACACAGGCATTTGTATTACGCTGCACTGACGCAGAGAAACATCTAAAGCACGGACCCTCAATTCCGGTCCTCGAGGGACCGGCACACTGGCACATTTTAGATGTTTCCCTTCAGCACACCCTGATACAAATGACTGTCATTAACAGACTTGTGCAGACCTTGATAACATGCTGATGATGACCATTAGTATGAATCAGGTGTGTTAGAGCTGGGAGGCATCTGAAACATGCAGGACACCGGTCCTCGAGGGTTCCCTGATCTAAAGCATGCAGGACAGCAGTCATTGAGGAACAGGGTTGGGAAACACTGGGCTAGACAACAGCCCCCCTGACTGTCTTTAGGTTGAATGAGACACTTGGACCTATTGTCAGACACTATGGTGGTTCAGTGGGTCCAGTCACTGTGCTCCTTGAGAGGGGGTGCCGGTAACCTCTGAAACTGATTTTACTGTCTGTGTACGTAAAAACAGTCGTTACCTGCGGCCGTATTACTAAAAGATGGAGAAGTTGCAAAAACACGAAGCGAGTATGTAACGTCAGACACCGTTAGCCTGACGTCTCCTTCGCTCGGATATACGTTTACAAGTCTAACATTTGTTTCCTTTTACCAATTACTTCCTGTTTAAAAAATAGATAACATTGACATACAGCACTGTTTACGTGTCAAATACCGAGGAGAGATAATATCTATTGTTTTCCAACTGCAAAAGAATGGATGCGATGCTAAGGTTCGCTAGCTGGCTTACGCAAGTTTACATAGCAACGGCCGTTGCTATCCACCCAGCATCGGGAAAACTTTATCCTAATCAAGTGCACTCCTACCGTTCCCGGGCCGGCTCTTGCCACACTTGTACGGCTCTCATTTTCACATTGTAACAGCACAAAGGCCGGATGAATGTGTATTTTCTTCTGTTTTTGTTGAGCAGCAGGTCGCTGCGGGTCGGCCTCTCGTTGTCATGGAGCGCTCCTACTGCGCAGCCTCGGATCTGCTCGCGACTTCCTGTTTGTGAACCAGGCGTGTTTGCGCCGGACACGAACACACCAGACTTTACATACCCCACATCAGACCAAATGTTCAGGATTCAAGCATGTGCGGTTCACAAAAGGCGATTTCTTTGCTGGTAATTAAATCGGCGTCTGTTGCTCTGATAAATCCATAGTTTATTTTTTATGTTTACTTCCTCAACTTATTCTTTAAAATGCATAGGTGACGTGTGTTTCTGCTGTAAATTCTAGGTAACCGTGACAGAACCGGAATGGCACCTAATGCACTGACAGACAACAGCTGTCAAAATACTTCTCTGTGGCTGTGATATGGAGAACAGTGCAGACACCATTGAGCACATCCACAAATCCTCAGTGCCAGCAGGATGGATTAAAGTGGTTAGGCAGCGAAAAGGAGGCAAAACAGCAGGAAAACTGGATGTCTACATGATAAGGTAGCTTGGTGTTTTCTATACAGTTTTGTTTTTCTATAATTGTCCATCACAGATGGAGTTAAATCAGTGACTAACTGATTTATATGTTGTTTAAGTCCCAAAGGGCAGAAGTTCCGATCAAAAGCATCCCTCCAAGCTTTCCTCTTACAAAGTGCTGAATGGAACTTGGACATAAACCTCTTTGATTTCACTGCATCCAAAGATGATTTCACTACTTCAGAAACGCTTCTTTTAAATGCAAAGCCCCGGAGGCGAAAGAAAAAGCAACCAGATGGACAGCAGGAGAAACCCGGTAAAAAGATGGATCCCATCCCGAGTAAATCTCAAAAAGCTTCTTCCTTCCTCAGCAGTGATATTAAAGACAAAAAAGTAACGGCTCTAGAAGATACCAACTCTATTAATAGCGATAATCAAATTGATAAGAATGCAGACATAGAGGTTTGTGAGGACAAAACTGAAGAGATTGTGAGGGATTGCTCACAAACTGCATCATTAGGATTAGTGGATGATGTGAAAGTGCAGAAGAGTCCTCAGAAGGTTGGGCAGCTGAGAGAGAAGCTGTTCAGACTGGCTCCTTCCAGTAATCAGGAAAACACTGCCCTTTTTTACAACAATAAACAGGCAGACTTGCAGCCTTTAGTCCCCAGTCTCACTGTTGAAGCTGCAACTGAGAGTGAAAATGAAAGTGAGAAAGCACCAGACACAGATATCACACAGTTTCACTGCAAAGGCGAGAGCAAGACTAATTCTGAAGTGGAGGCTGATGCTGACAGTTGCCTGGATGATGAAGAGGAGGTGTTGTTACCTGTCATCACAAGTGGGAGCTGCACACCAATATCAGATTCCCAGAATAGTAAGCATGTTTTACACTGTTTGACAGAAATGTTTTTACCTCAGGGTGTCTATTTTAGTCTGATTTTAGCATATCCAGTGCACTACAAACCACACAGTTTTCCATTTTATTACAATCTTTAATCCAATTTCTGGCTTTCTCTTACTGTAAATATGTTAAATTTAATTCAGTTTTATTTATATAGCATCTATTACAATAAAAGTTGTCTGTAGACGCTTTCCAGAGATCCAGAACATGACCCCCGAGCAAGTATTACATAAACAATGCCAGGTTAAAAACTCCACCAGTGGGAGAAAAACCTTAATCCAAACAGTGGCAGGGAAAAATTCCCCTTTAAGAGGGAAAAAACCTTGAGCAGGACCTGGATCATGAGGGGGGACCCTCCTGCTGAAGGTCAGCCGGGTAGAACAGGAAAAGGGAGATCAGAAAGAGAGGATGAACAACAGAGAGAGGAGAGACACAGACACACCGTCAAATGTACAAAAGTCAAGATGCTTAAGTAAAACTAGTCGTCAGCAGCAGAACTAAGACTTCTATGTATATATGTCTGATACATGGTCAGTTAGTGGACTACACAGACGACATATATATATATATATATATATATATATATATATATATCTCCATGAAGGTCTGATATACAGGAAGAGAAGAGTAACCAGTATGGAATGCGTGATGTGTCAGTAGTTTAGTAGAGCACAGAACTGTGAAAAATAAGGATTTGTTGTGTTTTGTACATTAATGCATGTGTAATTTGCCTCACTGTTTTCTTTTCTGATTCAAGAGTTTTTAAGGGACAGGTCTTAGTTTTAACAACTTGTTTGTAATATTTTAAAGTCACGGCTACGAATATGTATATTTCATAGCCAGTAGACTATATATTTATAGGTACATAACACTTAATCACACTAGTTACTTAACACAAGTAGTGACCAAAAGTCTCTGGAAGCAGAATCCAATTTCTAAAATGTTTTTTTCTTACCGTGTGTAATATCGTATCTCATTCATTCATTTCCAAATTGTACGTATGTTTTGAGGGCCATATCTGCATCTTTTTACTTGTCTGACAGTTAGATTATGGAAAAACTCTTGAGCCTAATTCCACAAAACTTGTTGGAAATTGCTTACTTAATCGTTTTCTGTCTGCTTGTAGAGTCCAAGAGCTGGGAAGCTAAACGGAAAACAAGTCCTTATTTCAGCAGAAAACCTCTTGGAGATGGTAATGTTTGAAGAGTTTTTTTTTTTTAAAATCAAAAACCAAGTGCATGCAGGAGCTACGTACAGCAAAAATAAAAATGATATATGATAATGTTTTTCTTATACAAAATGTAGTGAAAATGGAGTTGGTCAAAATTCTTAGAACCCAAAGTGATTTTTGCCTCCAAACCTCAAGTTCAACCAACGTTAGAACTTCCATCAAAGGACTGTCTAGAACAAGTCTATGTTGCATCATTGCAAAAAAGGAGATAAACTCTGTGAAAAACAAACCTAGACACGGTACAAGATTATTATTGTTGTTGTTTTTGGACATGATGTTTGACAGAAGGCTGTTGTTAGGCCTCTTTATCGCAGTTCAGGTCTCCAGTCTGGGTTTGACGTATGCAAATCAAAGCCAGACTGAAGTTTACCTGTTATTATCTGTGACATGGGTGATAGGTGTTCTCTCTTTCCTGTCTTTCCTTTGGTCTGACCATGCACATGAATGCTGCTTTTCATATCATATTTCATATTCCCACAGTGAAAAATGGTGGTGGAAGCATCATGCTGTGGGGCTGTTTCACTGCTTCAGGCACAGAGAACCTGTTTCAAGTGAGCAGAATCATGACAAATCAGATTCTGCTGTTATTCTGATGAATAATGTAAAGAAATCTGCTGCCAGTTTAGCTTTAGGTCACCGCTGGGTTATCCAAAAAGATAATCAGCCAGAACATATATCTAAATTCATCTAAAGATCTTCTGAAGGAAACCCAAGTCAATGTCCTGGAGTGGCCTTATCAGAGTCCAGATGCTTTTGGGAATTTGTGCGAGTTAATTCACGGTTAATCTCCATGGTTTGAAACCACACAATACGGATGAGCTGGATAAAGTTTTCACGGAAGAAAGGGCTAAGATCCCTCCAGAGATGTGTCAGCTGCTGAGACTGTCCTCAGCTGTGAGTCACAACGACTACACTAGTGATTAGGAAGATTGGCACGGGGCTAGCATTTATGTGCTCAGCATTCTTCTTTCCTGTTTCAATAGTAGACATAAGTTATTTTACTAAATATAGCCTTACGGAGAGTTCTCGGTCGACTCCAAGCAGGGCTCTTTCCATGTGGAGTTTACATGTTCTCCGTGTGCTTGTGTGGGTTTTCTGCGGGTCCCACAGCCCCAAAACATGTATGTCCGGTTAATTGGTGATTCTGAGTTGCTCACAGGAGTTTGTGTGTGGTTGTTGGTCTAAATGTGGCCCTGCAATAGACTGGTGACGTGTCCAGGGTGTAACCCTGCCTTTCACCTGAAGAGAGCTGGGATGTGCTCCAGCAGTTCCAACTGACCCTGACAAGGAATAACTGGATATTAGATCATGAATGGGCGGAGATATTACTTATCATTTGGAACAAAATATATTCCGAAAACCTTTTGGTTATGGTCAGTTTCATTTCCAAAAGTTAATGGGTTTGTTTGATTTTAACTCCAACTGTATCAACATTTATGACAGTGAATCGTGGCTGCAGTTTTAGAGAAATGTACTCTCCATACTCAGGACTTACCCCACCTAGGAGGAAAGCCTTCAAGAAATGGACACCCCCTCGCTCTCCCTTCAACCTCGTTCAGGAGACCCTCTTCCATGACCCTTGGAGGCTCCTAGTTGCCACTGTTTTCTTGAACAAGACAAGTGGTAGGATCCAACACGCACACATTGACGCATTTTGAATATTGTGCACTAACCAGCACTGAAACCTGGCTTTTTATTTTTCTTTTTTAATCATTTTCTTTTTCTGTTACAGGCAAGATGGCCATTCCAGTACTGTGGCAGTTCTTTGAGCGTTACCCATCTGCACAGATGACCCGGGAAGCGGACTGGAAGTCCATGTCTGAACTTATGAAGCCACTTGGTCTGTACGAACTTCGAGCCAAAACGCTAATCCGTTTCTCAGGTAAATGCTTTTAATGCATATTATTACAATGTTCATGAGTATGACGTCAGAGAGAATATGTCGTATCAGTGGCGGGAGAAGTCCTGATGTTCGTCTTTCTCCGGTTCAGATGAGTATCTCTCCAAACAGTGGCGCTACCCTATTGAGTTGCATGGCATCGGAAAATACGGCAACGACTCCTACAGGATCTTCTGTGTTGAAGAGTGGAGACAGGTGCATATAATCATTTATTTTATTTATGTTTACTTGACAGGGACAAATGCATTAAACATTGCTTCTAAAAACATTAAGCAGATGACATGCATACAGGTTTCTAGCAGCTTATTTACAACTCCTGTTCCTGGTTAGGCTTCCGAGATTAGTTTAACAAAATATCGAATTTCAAAGTACCACATCCAGTAAAATAAATGAATAAAATAAAATGTTGCCTTTTAACAGTGACAGAAGTCAGCAGAAGAAGCACAAAAAATGAATGTTTTAGGTTTGAGGTGTATGTTTGTGCATCCCTGGGTGTGTTTGTGATGTAGAAATGTAAATGACACTATTATTACTGACAAACCTTTACTTGAACCGGATTTCATTGGTGTTGCAAGTCTGGAAGTTAAATATGAATACTTTTTTTTCATCAAAGGTGACACCTGAAGATCACATGTTGAATAAATATCATGCCTGGCTCTGGGAGAACCATGAAACTTTGGGAATATGAAATATTTCAGGAGAGAGACTGCTGAGAAGATTTCATTGTGATGTGAGCAAGAAAAGAAATTATGTCACAAACACTGGTGTTAACCACAGTATATTACCATGACTATGAACCTGCTTTTTTAATGCCTAAATTAGTTTAAAATGATGTACTGATATCCTGAAAGTTAGTTCTTAATGTTGAATAAAATGTTTTAACTGGTTCAAAAGTTGGAATGATTTGGTCTGTTGTTCATTCTCCTGCTTGTTTTTCTTGTCTCATTTCGTATGCCTGGACGACATCCAGGGGTTTTCACTCTGCATCTGGTTCATCCACTTTCATAAGATAATGTTGTTTTTTTGTCCTCATGGCAGCTGTTGCTTATGCAAAACACTCGACAAATGCGCTGGCATGAACAAGTTTAATCTCAGCAACTACAACTAGTGACTACATTATTTTGCTGTATTGAAGTTTTTCAGTCAGGGTTCAGAACGCATCATAGCACAGAAACAGCACTGGTTCGAGTCACGAATGACCTTCTTATGGCCTCAGATAATGGATTAGTGTCCATACTGGCTTACTGGACCTCAGTGCGGCTTTTGATACTATAGATCACAGCATTTTCCTGCAGAGGCTAGAGTGTGTTATTGGGATTAAAGGGACAGCTCTAGGTTGGTATAAATCATACCAATACAGACAAGGGTCTGCTATGGTGTCCCACAGGGTTCAGTGCTAGGGCCAATCTTGTTCAGCTTTAACATGCAGCCCTTGGGAAGTATTATCCAGAACCACAGCATTCATTTTCATTGTTATGCTGATGATACGCAGCTGTATCTGTCTATGAAGCCAGATGAAACAGAACCATTAGACAAACTTCAGTTGTGTCTTAAGGACATTAAGGACTGGATGTCCACTGATTTTCTGATAAAACAGAGGTCCCAAACACTTTAGGAAGGGACTAGATGGTGTTGCAATGGCCTCCAGTACAACTGTGCGAACACCTGTGTTACCGTCCCTCAGTAAAAACTCAGAATCCAATTCAAAGTTTTATTACTTGCATTTAAAGTTATAAAATGTTCTGGGTCTCTGGGAAGCACCTAGAGACAACCTGTGTTGTAATAGATGCTATATAAATAAAATTGAATTTCAATTTTGAATTTATTGAAATTTTGATATAATGGAAAAGGATATGCAGCTTTAAAACGACATTTTGCAAAAATTTAATACTTTTATAAATTTAAAAACACTCAAAGTTTGGACTCTGGAGTGTGGCCAGACCAACCCTGAGAGAAGATGAAACTGCATAAGAAAAAAGAAAAAGACTTTGTTAATTTGCTATTTTAGTGTTATTACTTGTGTTTAAAAGTACGTGCTGTTGCTCTATTTATGTGTTTGTTACGGCAGCAGCCGTCTCTATAGCTTCAACACCTATTTGTGTGCCCACTGCCCACTGATGCTTCCTGGTCGCTCCCGTGACATTTCCCATCATCTTGCACTCATCAAGCAGGTGAGCAGAGATTTTCTGACTCTGGACTTGTGTGTCACATGATGCTAATTTTTGCTTTGCTGACAAAAAAATGAAGGTGGAGTTAATCGATTAGTCCTTCTCAAAGATTATTCCAAGATTAAACCCTTTGCACCCACCCGTCAGCTTGGAGACACCAGCTGTTCACCACCACAACCACCAGAGGACACTCCTAATGCAGAGAAGAGAGAATCATAGGTAGAGAAGCATTCAAGCTTTATTTTTTTCCCCAAATATTTACCATGGAATCACTGTCAATTCTACCTTTGCTTCTGGGAACTGAAATCGAAGTCACTGACCTGAAGTTGACGTGTCACCAGGTGTGGTGAAAACCCTTTTATGGAACTGCCAGCAAGAGACAAGAGTACAAGTAAAAACAACCTTGAACTTCACTGCTATAATTTATCAGACACAAAAACATAAAACATTTCCTTGATCGCTGCAGCAGGGCATTGCCGGAGGACTGATGCAGATAGATGGGAAACATGCAGCACTCAAGCTGCAGCAGGTCAGTTAAACAGGAAGTAGAGTATCTCAGAGAAGTGGACCACCTTGCTTTATCGAGTGAAAGAGAGCAGATAATCCAGCACAGGAAAGAAATGACGACAACCTATAGAGATGAGAAAAAGAGGGTACAATCCCACCTTTACATTATGCATCCATTACTAATTTCTTTGTGCAAGACTGCAAGTGTCTTGAAAATGCTTCGTAATGTCTGTTCTTAGCTTACGGCAAAGAAAAAAAAGTGTTTAGTGTGTTGTTTTTTTTTGTCTTCTACTCTTGTGCATGTTTCATTTGTACAGCTAATGGAGCAGAGCTGGAGGGAGAGAGCACTAACAGGTTCCCAGGAGGCCCTGACGGAGAGAGAGCTGCTGCACCTCAACCCCATTAACTGGAGTGGAACTCTGGAATAACTTAAACCTCTTAGAGTCAAACCCTGAGACTCCTGCCCCAATATGGTACTTAAGTAACCATGAGTGTTACATTAAGATGAGAAAAACCTACACAGCTAAACCCAATTCACGCCTATACCATGTTCGGACCGTGTAGACCTAAAGTCCAACATGAAGCAAAGAAAACCTTCAGACTTATGAAGACTTGTGCTATAGTTGACTGAACAGAAAGGAGGGTTAGTACTCTTTGACGAGATGTGCAAAAGGCTCAGAGAATGTTTCATGGTCATTCCAGTTCATGTCTTAAAAGAGTCAACACAGACTTTGACCTTAAGTTCTGGTTTCATAATTTAAGCAAACTATATGCTTTTTAAGTAAAAGCTGCAGCTTAAATTTAAAGGAAGCAATCTTGTGTCCACTGAATGTGCAAAAGCCAGATTAATACTTTTAAATACCAACTTCCTCACTGAGATATTTACTTTGTACTATAGAGAAACACTTCGATATATTACAATGACTAAAGGAACCTAGAGAATCTAATTAAAAAAAAAAAAAAAAAAAAGTACAAGTAGACTCTTAAATGCTTCCATGGTTTCTTTCTGAGACTCCCTTCATTAACATAAGGAGTGGTAAATGTATTTATTTTAAAATCAAACATAAAAACAAATTATGACAAGGCAAACAGTTTACATTAAAGTGGCATAAGATGGATAAGGAGGAATAGCCGAGTAGTTCTTTATCATGATTACTCTACCTTTGGAATTACAGTTGAAAAGTTGCATTGATAATTCACAAAGAAACATTAAAATTGAACAAATATGATAAACATCCAGGAACATGAATATTGCTTTAAAAAAAAAAAAAAAAGGCAAAAAAGGATGGCTTCAATCATCTGTATCTACTTTAGCACATTCCCTCACACTTTATAAGCTTTGATAACAGTGATCCTGCAGTTTTTAAAGATAAATCTTCCATGCCGAAGTAAACAATAATTAAAAACAGTGTAGTACCTTCAATTTTATATAGGCTACTATTATCATGCATTATTACTATAAACAAACAATCAACAGGGAGGTAAAACGTTGTTCTGCGTTAAATAAATAAATAAATAAATAAATAAATAGTCATTCAAAAATGTGAATGTCCCAGAGCTGCATGAGTGATCCTTTCTGGAGCGATTTGAAAAATTCTTCATCCAACTTTATAGTCATAACTATAAGCGAAAAAGCTGCAAAGTCTATATTAAAGTACCATTCTGCTTCACAGAACTGAAATGATAGAAAAAAAAACAAACAATGTGATGGATGGAACTTTTCATTTTCTTCCACACTATAGGGGCCAGATGAGACATCCAAATGCATAACAAACAGTGATTAGTGTTTCCTTTTGTTTTCCTTTTTCTTCATATCACTCTTGTACCCAACAAAGTTGAGGCAGAGGATCAAGTTCAGTGTCTTTATATCAGTGCAGCATTGCTTCGTCAGTCCTCTTAAAAGATTCACCGCTTTATAGTCTCGAAGGTTCTCACTTCTTCCTGCATCAACTTATTTGTGAAAACTAATTAACCTGAGCCCTTTTTAAATTACTTTGCATTTGCAAGTAAATCCCTGAAAGGCTACCATTGAGCTGTCTGTCCCCAGCTGAGTCTCAATCCCCTTAGCTGGCTCACATTCCGAGCTCTTCTCAAACTGTGGCTCCGGAGCATCTAGCGTCCCTTCAGAAATCCATCCAACATGTAGTCTCCCTTCTCCGTCAGCCAGTATCCTGCCATGGCAGCTACCCCTCCAATGAAAATGGCGGTGAAGACCATGTCTCCCTTGGCAGCGAGCGTAGCTAGGGCACAGATAACGACACCAAAGAACATCTGTTGCAGTACGAGGACCTCATCATCAGTCATGTCATCAAACAGTCCTTTCTCTGGACCAGCTGAGGAGATAAAAAGAGAGAATTCATTCAGAAATGTAAGCTTCGTTAAAACCATCTCAAGTTAGATCTTTATAACAGACTGTATTAAGCTTTATGTGATTAAATTTGTGTGTCTAGACATCACCGCACCCTCATGGACCACTATCTGTACTTGTCAGCAACTACACCAACTACATTGCTGATGAAGTGCTCAAGCAGTAGATTACTGTCAAACTGAATATACAAAACCCTCTCCTGTTTCTTCAGATACAGCCATCAATGTAACAAAACGCTTTCAGCGCATAGTTGAGTTTAATATTCTCCACTCTGTTTGACAATAAGACAACACAGTGCAGTGTGCGCTCACTTAACTGAACAGATGAGAGGATGTGCAGTACGATGCCTGAGCAGAGCTTTCTGTATAATGGTGTCACATTTGATGATTTTGACTTGTTTAACCAATTCAAATAGAGTAAGTTTGTTTGTTTTTTCATATAAATGCTGCAAAATAAAAAACTTTCAAAAAGAAAAAACTTGAAGCAGCCAAAGATATTAAGACCAAAAGGACAATTAGGAAAAAGCAGCTTCAAGTAGCTGCAGCTGCACCAGCAGAGCCGGACGCCTGCTGCTGGTTCAAACACCGAGGAGCTGAGTGGGACAAACGCGTGTCTCTGGACGTAATATCTGGGGTTTTCCAGCAAAATCCAGCAAAGCAGAAATCCAAGAAAGTGCACCTTTAATTCAAGTTAACCCATTTCGTTATCTGACTATTAATCAAATCACTCCACACGGTTGTTTTACGCGAGTGTAAAGTAGATATCTATAGCTGCCTGGTGATTTTGCAAGGAATTATTCTTTTTATGCTTTTATTGTGCAGAGGATTTTTTTTGTGTCTGCTCGTGGTAGTTTGGGTTGAATTAGAGGCACTGCTCCACAGCTGGTAAATATTATTTAATCAGTATGATGAGAGGCAGCAGGCTGGACAAAATGAAAGAGGAAGGGAATCTGAGATCTAAATAGCAGCATTACAGGAAAAGCACTGACCATCTGGCGCTGGTTCATCAGTGAATTTTAGGAACAACTGAAATCAAAGCGGGACCATTTTTTTTTTTTAATGAGTCTTGAAGCAAAAAGATGTTTGTGCTCCCAAAAGAGCTCTGACCAGCCAGGCTCCGAAAAAACACCTGAGGGTGGCCTGGAAGCTCCGGGTCTGTGGTGTAATGGATCCTTTGGGCTCTGGAAGGTGTGGGGGGATTGGGATTACTTGTATCAGCACCTCAAAGTCTTTGTTGTCTCCTTTAAGCAAACACTTAAAACGTTATTGAACGATCCACTCCTAACCTGCTGCGGGAGGTGGCTACTGTTGCCATGCTAGGGGCTGTAACTGGTCTGAAAACATTTTTTAAAAAGGTGGCTAGTACCAAAAATAACATTCTTGTGAGAGCCTGTCGGCTGCAATTATATTATGACTGACTGATACAAATATTTGTAGACACATCCATTATGTGTGTCACCATTCAGCCTGCGATATGAAAAACAGACCAACAGCAACTTTTACTCACCAGGAGGCTTATTCTCCACACAAATGCTGTCTCTTCTAACGAATCCATCGGCACAGTCACAGTGGAAGGAGCCCTCCTCGTTGATGCAGGCCTCATTGAGTCCTGGGCATGCTATCGCTCGTTCACTACATTCATCTACATCTGTGTGAGCAAGCAAAGATAAATGGTATTAAGTCACCAGCACAGAGGTCATGTGCTTAAAAACCACGTGGAAATTTAGCTTCTTTCAAGACATGTAATGCTCAACATTAGTGGCTTCAGTCAATCTGTTAAAGGGACAATATTCAGAAGCTAGTTACATAAAGATCAATTTTCCTAGTGGTTTTATTTAAACCTGACCTATATGAGTGGCAAACAGAGCCACGTTGCAACTATGCGATATCCACAAATCATGTCAGATTTAACATTTTATAAGTGATGTATAATACAAGAAGTCTTTACAGAGTCAGTTTTCCTACAACTGCATGTCGTGTTCTGCTGTAATAATTCATGTTATTACGCCAAAAGGACTGTGGTTGTGTAGAACACGGCGCATATATGTATATGTATATATATAAAAATAAAATTTGGCTTCAGTTTTCTCATAACATGTTTTTTTTGCCACAGAAATTAAACTATCCCAAACAAGTCAAATGAACCTTTTGCTACTGTGACTGCAGCACTTCAGACTTGTGTCGTGTTAAAAGTGCAATTTATGCATTATTTACTTTGACCTAGTCAGAAAGAAAGAACCAGCAAATTTTCCTCACCAAGACACTTGGCCCCCTTCAACCTGTAGCCACGTGCACATTTCTTGCAGCGGGCAGGACCACTCCCCATGCAGCCCACACATGCCTGGTCACAGCCTGAAAATGACAGCACAGAAAACATTAAATATGCGTTACATTTACAAAAAAAAATAGTGCTCCTTAGTGAGGAAAAGCATATGTATCTGTGACACAGAGGAACACACCTCTGCATTCATATGAGCCATCAGTGTTGTGACAGTAGGTGTTAGACGGACAACGAGCCAGCTCTGTGCCGCATTCATCAATGTCTACGGGACATACAAAGGTAGTCAAACAACACACATTAACATCCATCTAAAACTTTTAAAAAAATAAATAAATCACTGAAATGACCACTAAAGCAAGACTCACCCACACACTTGTTGTCATGAAGGATCCAGCCAGATTTACAGTCGAGGCATTTGTAGTCTTCCGGTCCTGCGCATTTCTTACAGGAGTGGTAACAGGCTACAAAAGATGAGCGCCAAACGTACAAGGAGAAGATCAATTTTCCATCCATCCATCCATTATCTATACCCGCTTTATCCGTTTCCGGGTCACGGGGGTCTGTCGGAGCCTATCCCGACGCATATCAGGCGAAAGGCAGGGGTACACCCTGGACAGGTCGCCAGTCTATCCAGGGCCACATACAAACAACCAATCACACTCACATTCACACCTAGGGAGAATTTATAAAGATCAATTAACCTACACTGCATGTTTTTGGACTGTGGGAGGAAGCCGGAGTACCCGGAGGGAACCCACGCAAGCACGGGGAGAACATGCAAACTCCACACAGAAAGACCCACCGAGCCGGGAATTGAACCGGGAACCTTCTTGCTGTGAGGCAACAGTGCTAACCACTAAGCCACCGTGCTGCCCAAGATCAATTTTGCTGACCCCAAAAAGAACTGAGATATGCAAAACCAGCTGTTTCCGTGTGAGGTACCTGCACATGCTCCTGTGCTGTCATTGGAGCGCTTCTCTCTGAAGTAGCCATCAGCACAGCTCTGGCACAGGTGGCCTGAATATCCCGGATCACAGACACACTCTCCGTCTCCCAGGCGGGTACCCTCCCCCTCGCATCGGCCCAGACCGCCGCATACACCTCCAGAACCGGATGGACACTCTGCGTTGGATAAACATGGACGTTTTCAAATCAAAGCTTTGCATTAACATGGCTTTAATCTACTTTAAATATCTATGTACATCGCTTTTCAAATCGAAAACCACAGATAAGTTCTGCTGCTGTAGTTTTTTTTAAATATGACGGTATTATTTCCTGTGCTGATATCTGGCAACATGCATCTTCAAACCTTTGCAGTCGGGTCCAAAGTGTCCAGGTGGACAGCAGAGTCTCAGCTCCTCTATGCACAGCCACTCAAAAAGGTCTGGTGCCTCCTGCTGCCTAAAAGACAAATGTCAGCCCGTCAGCCATGGAGATGAAACGAAGACATGCTTATATACCCTGAATTTAAATAAGACAGCTGGAAACAGAAGTGTTCTAAATTTAAGAAAACAAATGATCAATATGGGATTAAAACAGAGTAATTGCAGTCCATCCAAATTTAAGAACGACAACTTAAGAAAAAAAAAAAAAAAAAAAAAAGTATGGACCATTTCACAATGGCAGAATCGATCATTTACTTTACTGCTTCTACACATTTACCTGTGGAACCACCATGTCTCCACTTGGTCCTCTATCTGCTCCAGGAGCTGATTACATTCAAAATCGTTTTTTTCGCAGGCCGATTCTACTATCTCAAGCAGCCGAGTCTCACTGAAACAAGACCCCAACTATTAGAGAGGTGAAATGGACACGGAGAACCACACAAGCAAAAACTGATCCAGTTTCTTACTCACAAGAATTCACATTTAAATTAAGCTGCCATTTGTAAGATTCACGCATAGAAACTATTATCACACACAAATCTATATCTTTATCTAGATTCCTCTTAAAGGGGAGTTTTTTTCTTGCCCCTGTTTGGGTTAAGGTTTATCTCTCACTAGGGGAGTTTTTAACTGCTGTCGTTTATGTAATAATTGCTCGGGGGTCATGTTCTGGGTCTCTGGAAAGATCCTAGAGACAACTTGTGTCGTAATATATGCTACATAAATAAAATTGAATTGAAATCAATAGATATGCAAACACGTCAAAGGACATTCTAGAATAAATGACTTTCTTTGTAATGATAATAGTAATACAAAAAAAAAAAAACCAATAACACACAGTTGGTGGGTTTGGCTTTGAGGAATTCACTGTCCTACCTGCGTGCATATTTGGCCAGCTTCTCCTCCTCCCACGCAGTGTTACCTCCTCCAAAGTTCTTATTGGCTGTTCTCTCCAAGCCCTAACAGAGGGAGTTTTAGGAGCCTCAATAGTTAAAATGCACAAGTCAAAAGACGACACAAACAAATGCATTGTTAATTAAATTTAAGTGCAATACCTTGATGAAACTCTCAGAGAGTTTTTTGCAGGTCTGGCATGGTGCCGTCTGGACTTTCACCACAGAGAGCTCCGACAAAAGCAGCAGAGCAGGCAGCAAAGCCCAAGCCCACCACATGATACTTCAGAGGACAGAGACACACGTGTAACTACTGGTGAAATGTAACTGAATGCATTCACACATTTAACCTTCTTATATTGTGCTTTTTGTGTGTATCTTTATGCATTTAATTTGACATGGAGATATTCTACTTCGCATTTTTCTTATGTTACCTCACTTAAGTAAATGGTTGCTTAAGGATAAAGATTTTTTTAAAAATTATGTTTTTTTTTGGGGGGCAAAACAAAGTAAAACCTGTAGTTTCTAAACTTTTACATTTTTTGTTTTTTCATCAAAAAGCAATGTGTAGTGTGCAATGCTTCTATATCAATAATGCAGTGATGTCATATACACAGTGATATTATGCTTTCTAAATTGCTTTAAAAATAAAAAAACTAGCATCTCTATACTGCTCTGGGTGCCCAGAATCAGAATGAAACACTGACCTTCTGCAGCGCTACCTTTATCAAACTTTCATTGATTCGATTTTCTTTTGTGTATGTGTAATAGAAACGTGAGCAGCATTCAGCTTTTATGCTCTACTGATCTGGAACAAACTTCTAGAAACCTGCAGGAATGCCTCTGTTCCTTTAAATCAAGTTTAAAAGTTTACAGCTGTCTTTGACTGATTAAACCATCCATCCATCCATTATCTATTATCTATTCCCGCTTACTTTCTCAGGGTCACGGGGGGTCTGTCGGAGCCTATCCCGACACACGGGGAGAACAACCAAACTCCACACAGAGAGACCCACTGGGCCGGGAATTGAACCAGGAACCTTCTTGCTGTGAGGCAACAATGCTAAGCACTAAGCCACCGAGCTGCCTGATTAAACCATTATGAATTTAAGTTTAAAATTTTAATTTCAGTAGTACACTGCAAGTCTAACCTCTCTCTGTTATACCACTGCACTCTAACTTTTTTTTGTTTAAACTTATGTTTTTATTATCTAGAGCAACTTGAAATGCCTTGCTGCTTTACAAATAAACTTCCTTGCAGGTCCTTAACCTTTTACAGAGCAAGTGACCATATTTGGTCACTTCAGTAGAACTACAGTCTTTGATTATTGCAAAAACAAGTTTCAATGTTAATAGAGGTCCTTTAATATTCTCCTATGACCCTCTAGTTAACATTTTGAAAATGTCAAGTGTTCTATTGACTGCCCTATAAAAAGGGGTTAAAATATGACTTCTACTAGTGCTGGAGTAATTTCACAGTGCTGTATTGAAATTAATTAAAACAAGAAAGGACATTCTGAAACATGCATATGTAAGAATATAAAACAAATGCAAAACAAAACTAGTAACTTATCATTTCCCTGCTTTTATTCTTTTTTGTGTTTATGTTTTCTGTCAGAGGTTTCTCCCTGTTAAAGTGGAGTTTTTCCTTCCCACAGTCACCTGGTGCTTGTTTAGGATGACAAAGGGCATTGTCTCAAAGAAAAGTCTTAGCGTGATCTGTTGGTTTCCTTAGCCAGGCAATTAGGCAATTAATTGGCTGTGTATTAATTGGACTAATTTCAAATGGCTTTAAATCACTTTGAATTGCATTTGTAAAATTGCTTAGGATGACATTTTTATGATTTGGTGATATATAAATAAAGCTGAACTGCATTGACTAGAAAAGATTAAACGTTGGAAGTCCTTACGGAAAATTAAGTAAAAAATGACTGAAATTAAGTGAATTACCCTGGTACTGAAAAGACTATGGATAAAAGAATATTACTAAGCTTTCACTGCTTTCATCAGTTTATGAGATTACTTTTTCACTTAAAAAATGCTTTATTTCATTTTTCAAAGTGACCCTCCTGCTCCTTCCATCACAGTACATACATTTTATTTTATTTTATTAAAATCGTTTTGTTTTGTTTGTTAAGGAGAGGACAAAAACATTTTTAAATGAGTTGACATTGAGGCTAAAACTACATACAGCTATGATTCATTCGTTTTTCTCACAAAAAACACAATAAAAAAAAAAAGCAATGCGAGACACTGTAAATGTTAAAGCAGTACTCGAGAGTCGTTATGTCCGTGAGACGTAGTGAGTTTTAAGAAGAAAACAATAAAAGCTGTAAAAGCCTCTGATGTTAGCGGCGGCGGCTAGCAGCGGCTAGCAGCCGTTAGCAGCCAGCTCTAGCGGACGTGGTCTTGAGCAGGTTTTGTCTGTCGTTTACATGTTTTACAGGGTCCGTCTGATGCCATTTACTAGTACGCATCCGCCAAGTGTTTGAAGTTCCCTGAAATGAGCTCACAGAGGAGCTTTTTGTGGCCGTTAAGGTCTTACCTTCCTGCAACACCACCACTTCCGCTGCAGCAGCAATGATGAATGACTCTTCTATTTGCTCCACGCACGTGCAACAAAGTGCACAGTTTCACATCGTGGTTTCACACTTTTGACGCTTCAAGAGTACCGCTGCAGCGAAAACTAAAAAGCTGGAAGAGCTCAGTCAGGCTGGTTTTGCTGCAATGGGACGGACTGACGGTTGACTCTGCAGGACGAAAGAGTGACCGCCTTCACTTCCAGCAGGACATGACGCCGCCCAAAGCCGCTGGAAACTGATCAATCAACCAATCAGTCAAGTCCCAGCTTCACGCCCACTGCTGAAACGTCATAAAGACGAACCCCTTTCGTACATTAATATTTACATTCATTATTTAAGAATAGTTTCAGAAGGGTCGAGCTACAGGAGGGAAGAAATAGACGCATTTTCTTTGCGTGGTTTACTATTTAGTTTATCACAAATGGTTTGTTGAAAATTTCATCACAAAGTTGCCACATAACCATTAAATTATTAAGAATGTTTCTGTACACATACACATGTACGGCAACACTATATATATATATATATATATATATATATATATATATATATATATATATATATATATATATATATATATATATATATATATATATATATATATATATATATATATATATATATATATATATATATATATATATATAGTTTTGCTATATTGTATCAGGAAATACTTTCCACAACAGTGGCTCAGTATTTACTATTCATACAGTAAAGTGTAGTATAGGAAAAATCAGGCAGGGGAACTTCCTCAGTGCCTACAGGGAACCTTAGTTCCTGAATATTGTCTGTACAACACTGATATTTAAAGGAAAGTATAAAAAGTTTCCTGACAGGCGAGAGACAGGGATCCACCCTGGACAGGTTGCCAGTTTATTACAGGGCTACATACAAAGACAAACAACTGTGCAAGCTTACACTCACACCTACAGGCAATTTAAAGGTATCAATCAACCTAGCATGCATGCTTTTGGACCGTTGGAGGAAGCCAGGGTACCTGGAGGGAACGCACACAAGCACGGGGATAACATGCAAACTGCACACAGAAATCAAACCAGGAACCTTCTTGCTGTGAGGCAACAGTGCTAACCATTAAGCCTCTGTGCTGCCCCAGAATTGTAAGAATAAACGGATTCTTACTTTTGCTGGGGGTTTTTTGTTTGTTTGTTTTTTGTTTGTTTGTTTCTGGTTTGTGTTTTTGGTCTTCACAGTAAATTACAGTATATACTATATTTAGACATAACAAAACCATTATAATGGTTTTATATAATTTTATAGCACAGCTCTGAATTACATTAATTGGAATTATATGCTAATAATTATATGTTTAATTGGAATTATATGTTAATAATCTCCCATTCTACATTAATTTATACTAGTATTTACTTGATGACGTCAACTCTTGATATTGAGGAGCTTTGAATATTTCTTTTACTATTTTTTTATATTTATTGATTGCAATGTTTATATTGTGTACAAGTACAACTTGTATTTGTATTCAAGGTCTCGCTTGAATATAAGATCCCACTGTGTCTCAGTGAAACTAACCTGTATATATATATATATATATATATATATATATATATATATATAAATAAGTAAATAATTTAATAGTGCTGAGCCAGTACAGGATCAGCCAGCGGTGGCTTTGTGCATGGACAAGGTGAACATCTTCAGCTCTGACCGGAGAAGGGAGGGGCTGCTGCGGGAGCACCGGGCTGATTTGAGACTGCTTTAGTACACGAGAGAAGCCCGCGGGCGCACCAGAATCTCGCTGAGAAATTGAAAAACAAACTTGCTTTTACACTAGAGTCACCAAAAATCTCCAATAAAACCTAAAAAAGTCACTAGATTTGTCATTAGTTGCTTTATTGGAAAAAGGTCACCAGAGAGGTCTGAAAAGTTGCTAAATAAAGTGACCAAGCTGCTAAGTTGGCAACAATTCAATTTTTTTTTCAATTCAATTTTATTTATATAGCGTCTATTACAACACAAGTTGTCTCTAGGCGCTTTCCAGAGACCCAGAACATGACCCCCGAGCAATTATTACATAAACAACGGCAGGTAAAAACTCCCGTCGTGGAAGAAAAACCTTAAGCCAAACAGTGGCAGGAAAAACTCCCCTTTAAGAGGAAAGAAACCTTGAGCAGGACCTGGCTCATGAGGGGGGACCCTCCTGCTGAAGGCCAGCCGGGTAGAGCAAGAAATAAGAAAGAATAGAGACATAGAGACACCGTCAAAGGTACAAGATAGGATACATTATTAACTGTCCTTGGTAGTCCAATTAGACTTCTGTGAAGTCTAATTTTTTAACACTGGACAATAGATACAGACTGGGGCTGACAAGGCACAGGTGCAAACAATCAGGACAGATGGGAGACCTGACCTCAAACTAAACACAAAGACACAGACTTTCAAAATTTAGGAAACAAATCAAATCAAAGCTAAATATCCAAGTAAAAGTCAACAAATGAAATTCAAAAGCCTACAGAAAACCAAAACCATGATATTCGTGACAGTCAACAATTTTGTTGCACCTCCACGGTGTAATGACAATAAAAGGCTATTCTATTCTCTTCAGATTGTAGGTGAATGTGTCTTTTCTTTTAAAAAAAAAGGTTGTTTTTATATGACACTACAAACCTTTGTTTTTGTATTAATTCATTATATTATATTATATTATATTATATTATATTATATTATATTATATTATATTATATTATATTATATTATATTATATTATATTATATTATATTATATTATATTATATTATATTATATTATATTATATTATATTATATTATATTATATTATATTATATTATATTATATTAGTCTGTGTGTGTGTATTTGGATTTAGCTGTGTCAGGTCTAAACGACCTACCATTTATTAAACACACAATAAGGAAGAAAGACAAGTCAGTAAGTTTTTCATACATCATCACGGAGGACGGACAGAGAACTCAGTCACATCTCCGCTGCTCTTGTCTCTGTCCGCACCCCCCCTCTGATGGCCTCTTGAGGCTTTTATTGAAAATAAGGAGGTCACAGATGACATGAAGATAAGCAACTTGTACAAGATATATTCTCTGACGTGTACAATTATCTTATAAGACAAGCTGTATACAGAGCGTAAAATAACAATGAGATTAAACAAAGAGTGTGTTAAAGTTTTAACCCTATCAAGCTGATAACTTGCAGATTAGACAGTTTAGTGTATAATTTGAATATTGTTTGTTACTGTATATAACATGACAGATATAAGAACGTAGCTTCTGACAGAGAAAGTGTCATTATATTAACCATTTTTTTAAATATTTAATAATATTTGCTCTAATTGCTAAAGTAATTAGCTTTTTTTTCTCGTACAGATCCTTAGGTATACACCACATCACTTATGTCAAATTCTTGCTACATTTTTTTCATTAATTGGATTCATTAATTCATTAAAATTGAATATTACACAGTAAAACAAATTATGATATAAAATATATACATTATATATACATTACCTATAAGAATATTACATATTCATATGACAACTGTGAATAAGAAGTTTTTTAGGATAACAGGAGTTAAAGCATAAATGAAAAGACAAAACATCAATAAACAATATTTAAGAGTTTAATAGCTTCTTTTGTTAAAGACCTTTCATGGCCGTAGTTACCTTTAATTTTGAAAATGACTGTTTGTTGACTAGATTTTATTTTTCATGTCAAATATTGTTTTCGATAATTGTTTTTTGTTCACTGCCTTTTATTTGTTTTATCCCACTGCTCTTTGTTTTTCCACTGCTGTAAATTCTGGGCTTATGTTACATAGTTTTTTGGTCATTTTCCAGTCGTGTGTTGATTCTTTATTCCTCATCTTTCTGCATTTATTAGAGTATTTTTATCTTCATTTTGTATCAAAAATGCAGCTAATAAGTCGTTTAGTTGGGCTTAGATGACCACGTGTTTGAAACAAAAGAACATGTGTGAAACCAAGTGAAATAAGTCTAAACCACGCCCTCTCCACGACCTCTCCACCAATAGCCACACAGTTCCCTTAATATACATATTTCTTTGTATTAGCCAGGTTTTTATGTCTCACCCATTGACTGTATATGACTATAGAAGAGCTTTCGGGACTCATTCATTTCTGAAAACTGGTTTTGAAGCCTGTTATCCCTGTTTTACAGGGCGCAGCCATGTTGCCGCCCACTGCATGTCAATCATTTACAGTGGATAAACTGTTTAATATGTCAACTCTACGACAAAATGAAAAGTAGCCAATGCCTGGGTTCATACAAACCTTTGGTTGCTTTGTGAAGGGTGGTAGCATGGCGATTACAAATAAGCAAGTGATAATGGTTAATGATTGGCTGATCCGACTGCCAATCATTCGTTTTAGATAATAATTTAATGCTTGATATAACCCCCCCTGGAGAATTCTGCAGAATAAACGCGTCCGTTGAATTTTGATCAGATCAAGTTCCCCTTTTCCTTTATTTGAACACGTGGTCAGACACTCTTTACAACAGAATCCTGACAGTAGACATGAAACAAGTAGAGAGAGCGAGGAGTAAAGAGCAACAGGCCGGGATCCGACCTGAACCTACACTGCCTGCACAAGGGCGATATCCTCCACACCTGCACAACCCACTGAGTTATCCGGGACCCCAAGGATTTAATAGCTTTTATTAAAAAAAAAAAAAAAAAAACTCAAGCTGAACTATCTACATGAACAAAGCAAATAAATAAAAGATAAGCAGGCAGAAGTCACTCTTGTGACAGTTTGCATAGGACTCATGCTGCATTATTGAATAATCACTTGATGAGACTTTCTTTTTCTTTTGTACAGTTATTTATTGTTTATACAGTATATTTTTTTATTAATATACTGTATTAATACCTGTCTTCTTGCTAATATTTCACCTCTTAAACGGTTCTGATACTTTAATTCCCCCCGTAGGGATCAATAAAGGACTCTTAAGACTCGCTAATGGACACGTTAGCAGCTGAAGGGCATGTCATGCTTTTCAATTTGTAGTTACCTGTTATCTGTAATCACCTTGGGATGTTAAATGGGAAAAGTCCCTGAAAAAAAGAAAACACAAGAAATAAACTTTCTGTTGTCAGACAAGCATATCAAAATCAATAATCTTTTTATAATCCCGTTTTAAACATGACAAAACAGTATAACATTAAATCACCAAGGCCAAGTTGTTAAATATATTAACATATTTGTTTTCAAAGTATATGCAGTAATCAACAGAAACAAAATGTTTAATAATTTTCACACATATCAAGGCTTTTATTGTGAAATACTTGTGCAAGAAGGATATTATGTATAAGAAAATAAATGCTTTAACACACAGTGGCTTGGTTTAAAACAGTGTGAGGTTAAGCAACAAACCGATGGAGTAATATACTTCACTGAGATGCTCTCCAAACATTTTTGTAGCGTTTAAATCCATGCTGTTTTCAGGGGATGTGCTATTTTTTAATGCTTAAAGCTCCTCGTGGAGCAGCAGTAGCTCAAACTGACCTGGCTTTTATTAAGAAAAATACTTTTTTTGTTGTTTTTTTTTTTTTGCAACTAAAAATGTAAACTCTTCTAAAGTATTTGAACAGATCCAGCAGATAACTTGACTAGAAAATGACAAAACTGTCAAACACATTTTTTCTGAACATCTCCCCATTCATCCCTTGAGGTATTTTTATGTCAGTTTGAACAGCTCGTCACCAAAAGCCCGAAGCTTTAACATTTAACCAGCTGTCAGATCCATCCCGTTTCACTGGTCTTAGTGTTGGAATCAGGGGTGCCTAGAGGAGTGAGCAGACATGGATTTAAGGGTATAGTTTCCACAGAGTTATCCACTCCAACTCCAATACAACCCTGAGAGACCTCGGCGAGCCGTAGTACATTTGTCCCTGCTGTGAATCCAGACAGCTTTCGGGCCAAAGTCCGGGATGCCATCCTGAGCCCCCCTGCCCTTTTACGTCTGGCCGACGCAGAAGCCATTTGCCGAGCTCCAGCCAGTTCAGTCAGAAAACCCAGACTCTGGGATGGAAGGCTGTATACATGAAGGCCACGAAAAAGCTGTGGCAGTGGCCGGAAACTACCTGGAGGCTCAGGTGGGAGTGACTCAAACTGCACCAACATGAAGCGCTCCCCAGCACGACCCTGTATGCAGTCTGCCAGAACACAGTTCAATGAAGCCCCAAAAACATCCACTCGGCGAGACGAGGCTGGGTGGCTTCGCTTTGATTCCCCCTCGCCCACAGCCGTGTCTCTTTCTCCGGGAGTGTTTCTACCACAGATAAAAGCCCCCCATTCTTCTGCCCTTGTCCAAGTGGCTTGGGTTAAAACCAGCACTACTTTTCCTCCCTGTCTTTGCAGTCGGTCCAGTCGCGAGTGCAGCCACGGCACAGGACCAAGGATGCTGAGCTCAGCCTGGCTCCACAGGTCTAGAGACACGGTGAAGCCCAGAGCCTGCAGACATGACCCCAGATGACACAGCAGCTCCGGTAGTCTCTGGTTGTCATCATCTGGCGAGTACAGCAGCACCACATGACCACCACCCACAGCACCTGAAACGCAACATGAAATCTTGACTATAGCTCTTGCAGTCAATTAACAATGTGAATACCACGTGGAAACAGAAATTGTAAGCAATTAAATAAAAGTGTTAAAAAAAAAGATCAACAACACTGAGGAGTTGTGGAAAACAGTGTATGAAGGGAATGCCATGCAAACTTTCTCCCACCTTTAACATCATCTTCTTTCAACCACCTCCAAACATAGCCTAAATATATAAAAAAAAAACAAAAGGTTCACTTGAATATATTTTCCTTGAGTTCTGATCATATTCAGTGACTCAAAAATAGAAAGCTGACCTTTTAAGACACCTTGCGTAATATAAGCTCCCAGTATGGCCAAACACATGAGCAGTAATCCTATGAGGAGTGGCAGAATCCATCGTGCCCGAGATGCTGGAAAAATTAATTCATTATGAAGCTTTAAAAAGATTTCAAAGACAGTAATGGAAATTAAACATATAAGTGAACAGTGAAGAGCAGCATATACATCTACATATATTATTTTCAATAAAAATGGACATTATTCTTAGACAGAATTATTTAAGTAGCACTTATTTAATGTATCCTAATATTTATTATATATATAATTTGTTTTTAGGGACTTATAAAGTATCATTGCATATATCTGAATGTGGATCCGGACCATTACTGAGTGATGTTACCTGTAAATGGACAGTGAGGCTCTAAGAATAACTGTGTTCCTTCTAGCATCATCTAAAACAAATACATACATTTAAATAAAGTTAGTGCAGTGAATAAAGGAACCACAAAACACGCTATGATATGTCTGAATTTATATTTCACATATAAGGAAGTAAAATAAATGTTACCTGAACACAAAGATGTGGATGATGTGGCACATCGAACTCTCCCATTTGCTGAAAAATGAAAGAATAAAAAGGACAATCACTCCCTCCATCCATCCATTTTCCATACCTGCTTAATCCTTTACAGGGTCACCGGGGTCTGCTGGAGTCTATCGCAGCTCATTACATTACATCTCTATTGTAAATCAACTAACCGTGTATCAATCATGACATAAGTACATAGAACACTTAGTTTTCCAGCTAACGAATACTGACTACTAATATATTATTGACAATATATCTGTGCCGCTCCTATTTCTGTTCTCCCTACTTTCCTGCTCTACCCAGCTGGCCTTCGGCAGGAGGGTCCCACTTATGATCCAGGTCCTGCTCAAGGTTTCTTCCCTTTTAAAGGGGAGTTTTTCATTACCACTGTTTGGCTTCAGGCTTTTCTCCCACTAGGGGAGTTTCTATTGTTTATTTAGTAATCGCTCAGGGGTCATGTTCTGGGTCTCTGGAAAGCACCTAAAGACAATTTGTCTTGTAATACATGCTGTATAAATTAAATTGAATTTAATTTAATATCTTTATGATTATTTTAAGTAAATGTGTGAATCAATTGTATATTTAATTGCTACAGTTTAAATCTATGCAGTATTTCCGAAGTTCTACCTACAGTCTTGGGTTGAAAAAAGGCAGGTGTCTAACAAAAAAAACAAAAGATTTTTTAGGGAATTAAAGGTTTGTGGCAGAGCGAGCGCACAGGCACATTGTGATGGTTTAAGACAGTTACTGTTTAACAAGCTCAGCCTGTCACTGACAGCAAAATACTTTCATTTTGACAAACTGAGCCACGGTTGGCAGGTGTAGTATTGTTGATGAGCACTGCAGTAGTTTGAACATGTCTGATCTTTTCAATCACTATGAAAGTAATACTCGGGAAAAATAAGGCATAGATGTTAAAAATATGACATGTTCCTAAGCATCTGTGACTTGTTTGTAGTTTTACCCAATGTCTACTGCGTGTGGTACTCCAGACGGGTTTCAGTTTCTGTCTGGAGCCCATCACTTCTTCACAGCGGCTCTCTGTCAAGTCTTTCTTGCACAGCCAGACTTCTGCCTTCAGTTTACAGGGGGAAGTCACATTCCAGCTCAGCCCTGTATTGCCATCGCTCATCTGAGACACCATCATACTAAGAGTCACATTATGCAGCATTCTCTCCAGAATGTCTGTTAAAAATAAGAAATAAATTGCTATGTCACACAGCTATAATCATCAGCTATTCTAGAACTTCACCTAGATTTATTTTTTCCCCTCACAGGGAACTTACTTTACCTTGTTGATTCATGAATGGGCAATAGTTTCCTCTTCTACTTTTCTCCTCCCCCTCTGACCATACCTGTATACAAAGTTGTTGTTGTTTGTTTTTTTTTTGTCATTTTATTTGAAGAATTTTTGCATTTGTTAATTTCTCTTTGATAAACATGTTGGCTACCTGGAAGCACAGACACGGTGCAACGAGGTTTGATGAAATAACCATCTCGTTCTTGCCTTTTGGCTGCATAGATTAGAAAAGGGACAGTTAGCACCACAGATAAAACACGGTTTTAGAGCAATTAAGTACTAACTCACCCATGTAAGAACCTCCCCATATACTGCATTCCATTGCATCTGCAAAAAGTGTTCCTTGTGTTTGAAGTCAGCCTTTTCAAGCTGCAGTCGGACCACATTTCTCTCTTGTTCGAACACTGCATGCAGTCTAGGAACTAAGGTACAAGCATGTGCCACTGTGAATAATTCGTTACTCATCAGACTTCAAATATGTTAAAGTACAGGATTTTCCAAAATATAATAGACTACATGAAAATGTGAAAGCAGAGAACATGCACCACTTTTAAAGTTTCACTATATTATATATATATATATATATATATATATATATATATATATATATATATATATATATATATATATATATATATACATACATACACTGAACATTGTATTTGTGTCAATAGGTTGTCCCCAATAAAACAGAGTGCAACTTTAATCTCTTACCAGCACATTGTGTTATGTTCGTCTCAAGCATCATGGAGCAAACTGTAGGAAAGAAGAAGGCATAACGCTCAGAGATAATCTGATGCGTTTGATGATCCACTCGGATAGCAGGACTTAAACTCACCTTCGTCTAAAGTTGGAGATGTGACATTCTGGATGACATACGTTTCTTTGGAATGAGCTGTCACCACAATAGGTTTGCCGAAATCCACTTTCTCTGTCAGCATCAGCTGCATTTGCATGAAATGCACAGTGTAAACATTAATCATTTTAATCAAATAAACACTGAAAACAGAAAAGCATATACCAATCAGCCAGTCAAACACCCACTAAATGTTCTGTATTTAAAAATCTCTGGAGGTCAGGTGAACACTTTTTTTATTTTTATTTTTATGTTTTTTTGCTGTTATGCTGATGGAGGCTGCAACTGTCAGGGAGTTGAAAATCCAAGTATCACTAAAAATAATTTCCACCTTGACACATACTACTGAATGGTTCAAAATGATAAACTAACCCAAATTAAGAATCTTTAACGCGGTATATAAAAACTCAGGGACTGAGAAAAGTATCTGAATACAACTTTAAATGAACTGTTTGTTACCTTATGCGGTTCAGAAGACTGGTTTTGGGTTCCTGGTTTAAACTGGATGGCCTTACATGCACCTATGACACCTGCGGGGCTGAGACACACTTTGACCAGCACTGTCACACAGAGAGCAAAGGAAAAAAAAAAAAGATTAATTAGAGGAAAAATGTACAAGAGAAATTATTTTGATGGACTGGGTGAAACTAATTCTTCTATGACTCAGAAGGAACTTCCTGATATGGTCATATGATTTCTTACCTTCTTCATCGCTGTCATCACCTGACTCCTCAGAAACACCTTTTACAATATCCACTTCTGAAAGGACATACGCAGTCAGTAATAACATCAGCGGAGAAAACAAGGTTTTAAAATCACAGCGTAACTAGGTAAATGAATATAATGGGGGACCAGGAAGCAGCTGCTTAAATTATTTATTGAAAGAAAGAGCAGCATCCAAGCAGAAAAAAACATTTCCTGTAAGAAAGAAAATTAATGATTCACTCTGTCACTCAACCCAACAATAGTAAATATGGAAAGATGAGGCTACCTTGCAGAATGATATTGATTTGCAGACATGGTGTGTAGTCCTGTGTGTTTGAGTGGCAGAGACTGATGTTTAGCTGCAGCTGCGTAACCTCCACTGAGCCATACGGATCAGGCAGGGCAATGGATAACTGAAGTTCTGTGGGAAGGGAAAAAAGATTTACTGATTACTGATTTACCAGGGTCCATATGCGCACATGCAAGCTTGTAGATATTTGATAGATGTACTGATGTTGCATCACATTCCTACCTGGGCTCACTTGGCAGTCAATGCATTCCTGCAGAAATTAAAAAGTGCACAGGAAGGTTATATAACCTTGTGCAATATGGCACAAAACTGCAGCAACTTAGATAATCAGGTGTTTTAGTAAAGTGGTACTACAAGAGTTTAAGTTTGAAAAGATCCTGTCTGTTGCACAGTCTAATGGAGCAGCTGATTATTTCACTGCTACAAACTGCAGTGACATTATGAAATTATACACAGAGTGGGCCCAAAAAATATGAGACCACCAGAGTCCAGTGCAGATACTTTTATTTTGCAATTGTTTTGAATCCAATAGTAGTAATACTACATTTCTAGAAGCACAGCAACTTGCACACACCAGGAAAAGAAAAGAATAAAGAAAGGAAGGATAGTGTTGGGTCATTTGCATTTCCAGTAAATGTCAGTTTTTAGGTAATCTGCTTGTGTTATCCAAAACACCAAACGAGTTAGTCATTTCAAATTATAAATGAATTACAATTATACATACAGGCTTCTTGGAGATTATTTTTTGTAATAACCAGAGTGTAGTTCTACTGAAGTGACCACCCTGTGAAGGGTTAACAAGGGTTCCCTTCTCTAAAAGTGTCTGTCATCTGCAACAGAGAGCCAGCGTGGACACCAGGACCCTGAAACTAAACGAGTGCACGCATGTCTTTAAACAGAGACACACTGCATAATGACTGGCCATTTCATATTGTTGAATTTTCAAATTACATGCGCCTCTGGCAGCTACATGACGGCTTTTTTTTTTGGGGGGGGGGGGGGGGGGGTATCCACCATTATAATAACTAATAACTAACTTCTGTTCTTACTGTATGAGCCCTCTGAACTTAGTTCAGTGTTGCGTCTACAGTACAAGGCTGGCTGGGTTTGAAGTGTTGCTGGGGTAAAAGGTTCAAAACTATTGGTTGATAAAAATCTTGGAACCACCTTTCCTTTTAACAAGTTACCAAATCTTACAGAGCAACACTAGCCTAGTCCGATAAGGATTTAGCCTGGGAAACGACAATAAAATGTCTTTTGACAAAATCTTAATCATTTGCATCACAGTGACATGAATGATGCAGTCCTTAGATGCATATGAATTAAACAATGAAAACTTTGCACCATGCACCTTTCTGAAACGTGCCACCTTGGAAGTGGAGCAGTGGGGTAAGGTGTCCGGCTCAGAGAAACCAGTAAATAAGTAATGGGCATTAAACCCTAATTTTGGTGCGTGTGCATGCGCGTGTAGCTGTAATGTAAGAAGACTGTGCAGGAACTGTCCACAAGCAGCAACACCGGCGTAAATAAAGTCAACAACATCACTAATACTGGCTGTTTTGTTACCAGGGTCCCGTCAGACATCATAACTCTCCTCTTAGCAACAGTACAAGACTTGTTTGGTCTTGTAGAAGCAAAAATATACTGCACGCATGACATCTCTGTTTTTTTTGTTTTATTTTATTATCGACTTGTTTTGTAATTTTGTTTATTCATTGTAAAATAAAAAAAACACATATTTTTTGCAGTTATTTTCAGTGGGACATTTGATAACCATTACATTTTCCAGGCTGCCTCTCACCAGCCAGCGCACCTACTTTCACTGCGACAGAGTTTTGAGAACGAGAGTCTGTCCCCCCACCAAAGACAGATCTGTATTTCACAATCTTATGAAAAGTGATCCTGCTCTGCACCAGAAGTGAATGTTGTTTTGTGTCCAGATCAACTCATTTCCATGACGTTCCATGACATTTGGCGGGGTACTTTCGTCATAAAGTTGCAAACAGGCAACCGGCAGCAGTCACACAGTTGTGTGGGCCGTTCGCCCAGCATTTTATTTTTTCCGTGTTACTGCAGCTTAAGTAGAAACTGCTTGTTAACACTGCTATCCCTGACATTTGATACAAAATTCACCCAACAGCAACAGTTTGGGCCCTCAGTACGTCTCAGACTTGCTCACTGTCTATAACCCCTATCAGGTTTCTCAGGTCATCAGGTCTGCTATTCACAGAAATCAGATCCAGGTCTCTCCTCTTGTAGGGAGTTGCACTTTTTAAAATTTTTTTACTGGATCCCTGCACACTTGCCTCAGCACTTGTTTGTGCAACTAAAACGAGCAGCAGTTGATCATTTAATCATCATAAGGAGCTATTGTTTCCAGAAGTACAAATTTGTCTATATTTCTTACTGAATCATGTGACAAATTAAACCTGCACACCAACTTTGGTTATTCGGTTGGCTGTATATCATCTGGCCGTTCCTCAAAAGTATAACACTAAAGAAAACTGTTTAAAGCACAACAAAGCCCCAACAAGATTAAAAAACGTCCACATTTACCTTGCAGCAGATGAGTTCAGGTGTGTCTGAAAAAATGACTTCCAGCGCATCTGCCGACGCTCCTATCCAGAGTGAGAGCAGTGATAGCAGCAGAAAGACAACATCTGGCTTCCAGGATTTCTCCCGATGGAAAGACGGAAACATGTTTCAATGCAGCGCAGCTTTGCGCCCTTCCCTGACTTATTCCTCTCTGGCACACGACTCCGGGTCTCCGGCTTCACTCATTTCACTGAATGCCTCCCAACGTGACACTTGTGAAGTAAATGCGCGCACGATGACAGTTGGATCCTCACTGAGAACTGCTGAAGCGCTCCAGGAACAATATTCCACGACACGCCCTCCGCGGTGATTGGCAGTTTTGTGTGGGTATGCGGGTATGCGCCACCTGCTCAGGTGCAGTGAAGCGTAGGAAATTGTTTTTGTCAAGACATGTTTGTGACAGAATATCACTGCAGCTAAAGTTATATCACAACAGCCCAAAAAAAAAAACAAAAAAGTTCTTATTGTTGTTGTTAATAGTCGTAATAGTAAGCGTAGTCGTATTTCACACACAGCACTAACAGCAGAACCACTATATAATTTAAATAAATATACCACAGCTTTAGAGAAGCACTTCCCTATATGCAATACGTTCATAGCTGCATGTGGAGCTCAGAGTTTAATTTTATTTCTTTCCCTCCTCCTTTGGAATAAAGGTTCACTAACATGCATGTAAACGCAGAGAGACATTGGGAGGATTTACCTTCACGCAACCCTGTTTTCATAATGTCATTTTTATAAGTACACTGTGTTTTTCGTCTGCACCTAATAGTGTTAGATGTCCTTCACTGCAACCTGAAGGTTCAGATGTTTACCTCCCATCCATTTCACCTTAAACGGACTTATGTTGTGCTACTTTACTGAAGACCCAGTGAAGCCAGACTGGTCTAAAAGAGAGATATTCTGTTACATTTTAGTATTATTTCTGGGTTGTTTTTGCAAGTCGATTTTATTTCCGTTTGCGCTGTTTATTTATTTTTTTCCCCTACAAATATTTTGGCTTTTTTTTCCTGAGCTTTGCCATACTCACAAAATGTTGTGCAGCCATCAGGTCAGGCGAAAATGTTTTATTATTTATCGTATCTGAACCAACTCCACCCAGACATGTGCTCGGGTCAACTTCATATTCAAAGTGTTCCATCCAAGCGCTTTACCGAAGTTAAATTGCAAAGCTTTTGAGTTTGCGTCCGGGGACTCGCCCGTGACACCGCGGCGCTCATCACTTGCGCTTACTCCGCCGTGCGTTGTCCCGAGGCCTCGGCTGTGCCGCGTGTGGTCGGAGTCCGGCTCTGAACTGGTCCACGCGGTCCGATTTAGTCATATTCATCGCTTGATGTTTCGATGTGGCTGTTCTGACATCATCATCAAACAGATGTCAAACCACGTGTCATTGTCGCCGTGACAGATTAAGTGGATGTTTTTGCTACACAGACATGAAAAATATGCATTAAAATCACCAGTTTGTCCCTGGGAGGCGAGATTCAAGGTTCAGATCCCTTTCACAATGGCAAATATTTCATACACCGAACATGGGGTCTATTCCGAACTTCATCACTTTATACGTTTGTAAATATTAAATAATAACCGATGAGTATATTTCGGGTATACTTTGTCCGATCAACTTCAAACTCACCACAAACACCTGAGTTCATTCAATCCTGTGAGTTTTATTCGGATCGATCAAACGGAACATGCACAGGGACATTTTCAAATGTTGGGCACTAAACATATACTTTTATCAGTTATATTTAAGTCCGTGTCACCAAACTTCGTAGAAAAATAGCTGTATGTCTCAGAGTGGTCCTTGATTGTTTTCAGAATTTTCCACTGAATGGTTGAATTTTGAGGAATTTCTTCAACCACTATACAAGGATTTGCTGTTTCCAGTCAGCAGAGACAAGCAGGGGCAGGAATAGCATTGTTGGGGCCCGGACTGGGTCAATGGCTGTAACTCGGCCATGCATTGTTTAATCTGGCACAAATGTAGTGCATAAGTTTACAGTCCAACGTTGAACACATCTGCAGTGTAATATCCAGGGAAACCTGCAGCGCCACAGCAACATTCTTTGTATTACATTTGACATTATCCTGGAGACTTCAGAGTTTCTGTGTGTTATCAGAGTTGTCACACAACAAATACCCCCACCCACTCTAAACCGAGAGATCCACATGCTCATAGCGCCACCTAGTTGTGATAGGAAGAATCTGCCTTAATAATCACATTCACCATATTTCTCCAAAGATCAGAGACATTTAAAACTCTATAAGAAAATACACAAAAAGTTGATGATGCCCCAGAAATAATTTAGTTCTCCCGGGACAATGAAACAGGAGCTTATGGTTCACACCTTAATAAAGCAATAGTGTAAATTATAATTTTTCTGCTTTGAATATAATAATGACCAGTCACCGTGGCAATTCTGTTCGCCATATTTGTTCACATTCTCTGACAGTCTTCACATTTTCTGTTTATGATCAGAGATCCGCTCTGCAAATATCTATGTGCTCATAATCGCTCACAATCAGAGCGCCATCATATTGTGAAAGGAATAAAGTAGATTAATGTTTGGTTGTGCTTATGGCCCCAGGCGAACCATTACAGGAATGTCAGATATTCCTAACAAGTTCAAGATGTCTTACAAGAATATCAGGAAGCGTACATTGAAGTGTACATTGTCATACCTTTGGTGTAGATCCTACACAATGCAATACAGGTGGATGTGACTTTACAGAACAGTGTAGGAGGGTCAATATTGCTGCAAACTGCTTTTGACACTTCCTGATTTGGAAAAAAAGCAAAGATTTTCCATTTAGCTTTTTACTCATTCTATGTATTCCACCACAGACTGTAAGAGGTGGATGTTGGTCAAGCTCCAGCCCTTTCCAAATATTGTATATAAAGCAGATAACAAGCAAAATATGTCCACCCTGTCACGGACAAAATAAAAGTATATTAAATACATTTTAATTGCATAGGGATTATAAAACATATTTTCATAGAGATGATTTGTCCCTTTCTTAATCTTTGTTAGTTAATGGGAAAAGTCTTTCAGTGATGATGAAATTACCTTAAATTATTTGTTTCTCTTAGAAGTGTGCGATAGTTACACCCCCACTCCCCCACCAAAAAAAAAAAACAAAAACAAAAAAACACAGAAACTAACCATGAAACGAGAAACATAATGGTGAAACCGGTGGTGACCAGCAGAGAACAAGGGAAAGGCAGGACAACATATACATGCAGGACTTAAGGAGAGACAGGTGCAAGCAATCAGGGGAGATGGGAACAAGGAAAATACTAAAACACAAGGGCACAGGCTTTCAAGATAAAACAGTAACATAAACCCAAAGCCCGTGACAATTCAATAGTGGTCATTTTAATTTCTTGCAAAAGAGGAAATAACCGACCTGAAAAGTCTCATCTATTGTCTTATACTGCTTTCTTTCTTGACGGATATCAGTTACATCCATTTTCTGAGAGCAAGGGAACCTCTCAGGGGAGCTCATGGTTTGTTGAAACAGAGACTGATGTCATCGACGGTATTTATATTGTTTAAGTTTTGTGTCAACCCTTTCCAAAACCAATAGACCAGCCATGGCTCTGACAACCCCATAACATTCTACAGCCGCACTAAAGGTTATTAGAGAGCTCACATTTCTGAGTACACAGTCTTCGTTGTGTACTCTACCTTTTTCTTTCTTTACTTGATTGACAGATCTAAACTACACATGTCAACAAACTTATTCGTAATATGTCAGCGTTAAAAGGCTTCCATGGTTTAGTTTCAGAGTTGCCTCAGGTGATCTTCAGAGAAAGATAGTTGAGTTACGTTCCAACATTGAATTAATCTTAATCATGAATTGGCCAGAAAAGTGTAATATCGTGTTTTTGTTTTTGTATTGCAGATGGAAACACCTGTGCTTTTTGTTTCAATCATAAAACATTATGCAAAACTATACAAGATCTGTTATGTTAGTGCACGCATTTCCTTGATGGACAGGTGCCAATGCAGGACTCTCTTAAACTATGTTATTTAAACCCTATGTTTATGGCTTTTAAAAAAAAATCCACTTAAATCTACTAATCTGCTTTAAAACAGGATCTGATCTAAACAAATACTTAGATACCATTAGAGTTAAATAGCGCATGTTTTCAGAATTATGCTTTTAGGTTGACAGTGTAGTAAAAAGTAATTAACGTGGACCTGAGAGAATTCTCCCTAAAGGTCTGTCACTCAGCTTGTTGGCTTTTTAACCAAACCTGGCCCTTAGGTGTAAATACTGTAGGTTAAAAAAAAAAAAAAAAAAGGTTTCAAGGAATGTGTAGGTTTAATTAAGGACCCTTCTTTTAAACATTTACTAATATTCCGCATTCACACTTTTATAAAGCCAACAGTGATGGGCTAATAAACACCTCAGCATCGTTTACTCAAGGACAAAGATAGCAGTTCCCAAAGAGGCAGTTGGATTTGTCTCGTGTAGATTTGATGAGTGGGTTTACAGTTTAAAGGTGATTTGCATACAGTTTACCGTTGACCTTGATTAGATCCCTGAAAACGAAATATGGAAGATGTGGGAAAGTACGCCTGGCACTCGTAGTAACGCTCTGGGATGGCTGAGATTTTTGAGGTAACTGCAGGGCTCGAAATATTTGAATGAAGCAGGATTTCTTTTTCCTTCTTTCGAATTCCTAAATCTTTATGATTCCTGACTTTAGGCTTACAAGACTAAACGCGGGTTCCATTAGGGGGGAAGAACAAGCAAATAAAAATAACATCCAGATTTATTCTTCAAATTTGAATGTAGGAGGTAGTATGTGTGCAAAAATAATTCAACAACAGGGCTGTGAACAAACTGGCCCATTATTACTTAAGGCAATAGTAAGGAACCTTTCAATGGCATGACTTAAAAAACTTAAACATGTGACCACTGTTGACATCAAAAAGGTGAGACGCCGCATATTTTTATGTGCAGCACTCAAAAAAAAAGGAAAATCCGCGGACACTTTTGGCTTCATGTAAATTCTGAAAATCTTATGCAAATGTGTATGTTTTTGCAAACAGCCGTCACACAGTTTGATGCCGGCGCTATCACAGACGTGTCAAACAGTAAATACATACATGAAGAGAGTCAGGTGAAATTTGCAATAACATTTTCATAGTTTAGCATATTTACAGAGATAAGACAGGTGTTTGCTCTGGCTTCAGTCACGAAAGCTAACATAAAGAAGCTTCTATTTGAAATGCAGGAGACAGGAAGCCGTGCCGACCTCTTCTTCATGTACAAATAAGGGGTGGCGTGTGAGGCCGTAGTTCCTATAGGGTTAAAAGCTGTGAGGTGCTTCGCAGAGGAGCTCCAGGGCCCCGTGCTTCCAGCAGCATGTGCAGATCAAGGCCTCTCTGCTCTCCGTGACGACCCCTGGAGAAGCTCTTGCTCCTGCAGGCCTCCCAGTTCAGCAGCCACTGGCAACTTGAGCCTGCTCTGTGTCCGGGCTGATGTCACTTTCAGTGATGATGTGGACGTGACACTCAGCCCAGGTGGTTTACGTCTTTGGTTCTGAGGTAGCAATGTTTGCAGCCGTTGAGCAAGCTTTCGTGCCAGCCACACCGACAGCCCTTTGGACACGAGTCTGGGCCAGCAGTGCCATCTAAACCCACCACTTTTTGTCCTTCTTTTCAACTGTCCCAGCTCTTGTATTAAACCACTGAAATCTTGAGGTAAACAGTACCGAGAAACACCTCTGAGGGTCTTTGGGATGTCCTTGCTGTGGCAAAGGCCCTGGAAATAGACAATGGCAACTCCTTGACTTCTGCACTCCTGCAGTGAGGCCTCTAGGGAGGCCAGAGCCGCCACAAACACCGACTCTATCACAGTAGAGGGCTCCTTCTGCGAGTGCCAGTCTTTATCATCACATAGTTCGACAAAGCCTTTTTCTCCCGCCACTTTTTCCTTTCTGCATTTTCCCAGTTTTCTTCCATTCAGTTTTAAATCCTCTTTCTTGCAGTGCTCCATTTTTTTCTCATTCTTACTCATGTTTGACCTCTCTTTCCTCCAATTCTCATAGGTCTTCTTGGCCTCAGTGCTCCATATGATCAGTACTTTCCCTTGTGCCTTACAGACAGCTTCCCACTGTCCGTACAGCCAGGGAATCGGGCCCAGATCTGCCACACCCGCTTCAGTCCCAGCCTGCCTTTGTGAGCTTTGGGCCCACAGAGATGTGTGCACCGTGGCGCCGAGCTCCCTCTGCAGCATCAACGCCAAGGCACACACAGAAGAGACATGGCTCGACTGATCTGACGAACACACCAGCAGCAAAGGCTTGTGGATAATCAGCCAACCTAAATATGTTGGACATAACAGGACAACTGGTTTAGATGATGGAGACATGCAGATGCCAAAAGACGTGATCATTGAACTATGTATGCGTCAACTTAACCAACCTGATGTGACACTTTTGATGAAACAGTGGAAGAAGAATCCAAGTAATGTGACAACAACGACAAATATCAAAGCTGCGGCTGCATATAGGCCCTCTCTGTTGTGCGTGTCTGGGGAAAAAACAAAACAAACAGCAGGTCCATTTACTTTGTGGGTGTTGCATGTACCTTTGTGCATTTCCAAACCACAGTTGAATTTGTTCGTGCATTTTGAGTATACTTACAGTTGGGGCACAGGATTCTTCTTCCACTGAGATAAGGATCTGACTGCCACACCTGCAGAAAAACAGATTTAAATAGTGAAAAGTTAATATAGCATGCAGAGAAAAGCGTTTTCAGCCATAAACACCGGATGGCGTTTTCTTCACCTGCACACATGGCTTCTCAGTAGGGTTGTGGACCGGTACACTGATCCTTTTCTCAACGTTATTTGCCACCTGTAAAAGAAATGGGAGTTTTTTTAGGAGTGTTTTAGTCTAGGACAGCGTATTCTCCCTTAAAAGTGTCATTTTTGTTGCCAACAAACAGAGTGTCACTATGCATTTTGGAAAACAGTAGTCTTGTCTCTCTTTTAATTGTGTTGCCCGAGTTCTTCATTTCTAAAACTACTCGGTGGCGCAGGGTTGAACCATGGCCCCACGTCTCTCCAGGTCAGTCTGAAGCTCTGCTGTAGATGTTTCCCAACATTCCACATCCTTCTCTATGGGCTTCTCTCACCAGGTTTCATCTGAGTTAAGCATCTTTACACCTAACTCAGCCGTGCAGGTTTTTGATTATCAACATGATAGACAGCTCCAACATAGGTGTAAGGATGTAAGGAACAAGGCAACGGCCTTGTTGCCTTTGGAGTTGTTAGACTTTTTCCTCTCTATGTTTACCAGCATGAAATAAAACCTGAAACTAATAAGCAACGTTTTGTGAAGTAAACAATAATTGCTGATGAAAATTTTTTTTTTTTTTTTATATTCTGAATGCACAAATCTTCTTATAGTTGTTGATCATATATAGACATTTTACCATAATATTGTGGTATACAAAGCTGGTTAATGTGTGTTCATTTTTTTTGCCAATAATCTGTACTAACCATCGTCACAGAGTGGACTGGCCCCCTGGGTGTGCACCCCTGCTCAGTGAGGACACACAGTTGAGCTAAGAAGTTTGCCAGGGCAGAAGAGGTGAGATATACGGATATGCTCTGCCGGCCTGGTCCAATATACATCTCCCAAGAAGACATATCTGTGAGGGGCCAAGGAAAGGAGGAGTCAAGTTAGAGAAACATGTAGGTAAATGTAGTTTAAAATGGCTTTTCTATGAATAAAATAACTTCACTCACCAGCCTGGAAGAGACATTTGATGTCATGGTTGCCTTGTACATTAAACTGAAAGAGAAGCACAAATATGTGCAAAGGAACCTCTTTTTTTTTTTTTTTTTTTTTTTAAAACCAAGCATGTCAAACTGAAACTCACCTGCACACACATCTGAGGATGTTTGTCCACTGCCAATGTATTAAAAATCTGTCGGGGAGACACAGCAGATGTCTAAGAAAATTGTATGCATTTTTATTTATTCATTAAAAAAAAAAAGAAAAAAAAAAACAATCATCAGGGCTGCAAATATTTACCAGGGTTGATCCATTTTGCTTCTCCAGTGTGGAGTTGAGCACAGGTATGCAGAGGTGCTCCTGCTGCTTCCAGCAGAGTGAGGCAGAGATGTTGAGATTGGTGGCAGGACACTCATACCTCCAGTGTATGTGTGACTCATACAGATTCACTTCAGCGGAGCGCAGAATATCCCTGGCATCTGTGTAATGATTTAAGGCAAATATACTGTCATGTTGCATAACAATCATACTGGAATGAGGATCATCTGGTGCTGCAGATGAGCGTGAACAACTGTTTCAGGAAAAAAAAAAAAAACAATAGCTTATTTACTTGATGAAGATCATATCTGTCTGATAGATTCCAGTTTGTTCATGTTCATGAACTCTGACCATCCCAGTGTTCACCTCCACCTGTCTGTATAAATGTCTCTGTTGGAGACCTGCTGACATCCTGACCTGCAATCCTCGTCTATGTGGATCATCAACTATCCATATATCACCCATATATACGTGAAAGTCTTAGTTCTGTTGCTAATGGACAATTATACTATTGTATCCTGTCTTGTACCTTTGATGGTGTGTCTTTGTCTCTATTCTCTCTTTACTTCCTGTCCCCTCCTTATGATCCAGGTCCTGTTCCAGGTTTCTTCCCTCTTAAAGGGGAGTTTTTTCTTACCACTGTTTGGTTTAAGGTTTTTCTCCCACTAAGGGAGTTTTTAACTGCAGTTGTTTATGTAATAATTGCTCGGGGGTCATGTTCTGGGTCTCTGGAAAGCACCTAGGGACAACTTGTGTTGTAATAGACGCTATATAAATAAAACTGAATTGCCTATCTGATATGCAGACATGTGAGAACATATGCTTTTAAAAGAGAAAATAAAACTACTTTTTTGTTACCGCTTCTCATCTGTGGATATTTTGAGTTTTAAATACTGAATCTTTTGCCTCCAATACTCCATCCACCATCCCAGAGGAACTCAAAAATGTCCAAAATAAAACTACTATTTACCCAGCTGGTAATAAAGTATGTGGTTTACAATGTATCACTGCTGACACCTTAAATACTCCAATATAAAAGTACTTCCACTTCTTCGCTTTTGTTTTAAATCACTTTGTTTCATGGTTGGTTATCAGACTTAATGGCTGTTCTGCTGGTGACAGTCATTAAATAGGTCATTCTTACAATAACAGGCCTTCATAAGAGTGTAAGATAACTAAAAAGTATTCATCCTACAGGTAATCCCTTAATTTCAAATCTACAGTGACACTGACTGGTGTACTAAATAAATATATCAGTTCCTTTGTAGTTTGGTTGATGCTTCTACAGCTGTTGATGTTTGCATTAACAGAAGAACAGAAATATTTGTTTTTTTTTTTTTTTTTAGTTGAGTATGCTGAATTTTATAAGTGAAGTAAAGTGCAAGAAGTGCAAGTAAAATAAAGTGATAGTATTTCACGGGTTCATCATTAGGAATACTATTCAATCATATTTTGCATGTAAAGCTGCAGAAATGCCAACTGATAGTTTTGTCAAGTTGCTTGCAGTGTTCTGAGAATAATACCACAGAGTTGTCATAACTGCTGTTGTTTACAAATTTCAGTGTAAATTTATTTTTTTGGTTTCAAGGATTAAAAAAAAAAAAAAAAAAAAAAAAAAAAAAAAAAAAAAAAAAAAGACTGACTTTCACATCAGATTCAGTATAATCTGATACAACGCTACCAGCTGAAGAGACACTGGAACAGCTTGGAAAGGTGGAGGTCCAGGATGGAGGTCCAGGATGGAGGTCCACTACCTCCCAGTCTGCCACCAGACTCTTCTCCTCCCAAAGTTTTCAAATATTCAATTATTGTAAATGTATGCACGAATGACAAGTTTTTAATTGAGATGTTCCCTTCCAGTGTTACAGTAGCACACTATAAACTAGGGCGATCACAAAAACATAGCAAAATAATATAGGGTAAAATTTAACAAACAATAAAACTGCACACAGTGATACCATCTTGTTGAAGCATCCGTGCTCTAAATGCAAAACCAAGAGCACACATGTTGATTGCTGGGAAAAAGAAGTGGCAATGGACTTCATTAAACAATGTTCTTTCCTACTTTTAATTCTCGTTGTCAAAATAATGAAATAACTCAATCATTGTTTCATAGTTCTGAATCCTAACACAGATGTGCTGAAGTAATAAGCTAAGATTTTGTTTTAGGAGAGTTGTTCTACAGGGAAACAAGGAGTCACCGTCGGCTTGATCCTGGCAGTCGTTAAAAGACTTTGTCATTATCAATGTACATGATTTAAAGGTAGGGTAAGGGATTCCTGGATATAAAAAAAACAAAACACAGCCATTCCCTTCCTTATTGTCCTGCCAGTCCCAGAGGCACCCTCGTTTATGAAATACTACATTTATGAGCGCTTCAGCCACATCCCCTTACAACTAAGAGCACGTGCAGTCTGTCTGTGAATGGCTGGAACAATATTTGTTATGTTTTGGAACCCAACTCTGTCCGTTTCCAGTTTAAGGAGCAAGAGCTTTAAATTAAGATGAGGGTAGCTCGATTGTAGGAAAATGTTTGACATCATAGTTGAAGCTTGCAATAATAATATGACTTGCAATATATAAACCAATATTTAAACGTATGCCCATAATGTCTTTCTACATTGCAGCTAAAATAGACCCCTAACAGACACTAAAACAAGTAGACAACCATACTACAATAACACACTACAATCTTTTTGCAAAGTGTTTTTAGTTTAGTGTTATTGTTCGTATTGATATTGCAGAGATGATACATTTTCAAAAAATTGTGCAACCTTAATGAAGACCAATTTAAAACTCTTCTAGGATATAAATTGTCTATTATCCCTTACCCTACCTTTAACTATTAACTTGATTGATAAATGTATAAAGCCTTGTAGCCATATATAGTTCAGTGCAACACTGTAGATGACGTGACAGCTGAATATTATATTTTTATTACATTTTTTAAAGTGATGACACGTTGATGGATAATACCAAACAACAATACAGCCTGAGTAAGATTTGTGTTTTGTGGTTGTGAGAAACTGAGATAAAAAGGGAAAAAAAAAAAGAAAACATCTGGTTTTTATTTCTGAGTCATAACAGACTATATGGAGGTGTCAATTGCAAAACCTGTTTTAATTCCCATGACTTAAAAACTAACCATCATCTGAACCATCTGTTATACTCACCTATGAGGCTTTTATTTTGAAATGGGCACTTTTGATGTCGCCATGCATCTGTATAGGTGTAATAAACCTGCCAGTGACGAGACATGTGCAAGCATGAAAATCGGACTGGCGGCACAAAACTATTTCTTTGTAAAACGCATTTGGATCTCACCTGGACACATATGCAGGGTAGCAGATAATGGATGTTGAGAAGAGCTGATTGTGACTGAAATGAAAAGAACACACACCCGCATATTACACGAGAAACTGTATTATCTTTTACTTTCAAACAAACAAACAGACGAATGCACATTTAATACTTACATTTTTTCGTGGGGTATCTATCTCGTTGCATTGCATATCATTTACTTTATAACACAATCTGACAAACACTTCATCTTCAGACTCCACAATAACACTGATGGTTTTAGAAAACTTGTTCACAGAAAAGGTGAAGTCTGGTAGAGGCTCTATGTCACACAGAAAACAGTTTGTGAGTTATTTGATGTTTGAGTACGAAAATTACATATATCACACACTATAATTGTGAAGCCTTCAGTTTCAGGGTAAATCAATGCATGCAGTGGAATCCTTGAACGGATGTGTGAGGAAATGTTTGTCTTCTTCCAACAGAGTTCAGATTGGTGTCTCTTCCAGTGACGTTTTTTTTCTTGAGGTTTGTGGTAGCCCAACATCATCCTGGGGTAGTTTAGAGTTGTGAGTAACAGAAAATATGTCCCACTTGGCTTTATCTTTGATAAATAAATAAATAGTCTTCTGCACTTTTTAGGTCCGGATTATTTGTAATTGTCTCCTAAAATACAAAAACTATAGAATTCAAAGAGGGTGTAGTTGTAGAAAAAGCAAAAAAATTACAGTTAGACATAAATAAAAGATTAAAGACATAAAATAAAGATTATACCATACGGTAGAAATAGAAAAAATACTTTACTTGGTACTGAATAAGTGACGCTGCAGTTTGATGAGTTGACACTATAGGTCACAGAAACTTGACTTGCAGCTTCCGCAACAAAACCATGTACCAGCTCCCACTGAACGAAAAAATGCACAAACAATTATTATGAGAATGATCTCCACAAACCTCAAATATCATTAAAATGAAGGATGAAAAAAAAATAGCCCAAGCAAAAGTATCATCTTACTAGAGCCAGACTGGTCTTCAATGTTTGTGTGACACCTCTACTGTAACATCTGACTTGAATTTCATTTCCATGTCTTTTATTGCCACACTAGGGTACAAAAAGAAATCATACAATTGTTTCTGTTAACATCATTGCCTGCAGGCTTTACTGAGATTTTACACTATTGGGATCTGGTGCAGATCAAACCTTGTGTTTGTTTTTCCGGACAGGCTTGAGAAGCTCCCGTTTGTTTTGTGAGAGAATTTCAATAATCGGATATTTAAGGAAGTCTGAAAGAAAATGAAGGGACAAAAAAAAAAGCATCGTTTTCAGACATAGCAGCTTTAAAAGATGATCACATGTATGAAGAAAAAAAACAAACTGGATGACACCAAGCCATGGCTGGACAGCTTACCGTCAGCTTTCAGCCACACACGGAGGCTGACGTTTGGAGAGTACCTTCCATGAGCGTCCTTAACTTGGACAGTGGTCAGTTTTATAGGACATTCACCCTCAGCGTGATCTGCCCACACAGAGAAGAGCGTTAGAGCAGTGGGCCGCGCATGTGGCCTCCACGTGCGCTTACTATAACAATAAAAACAACATAAATATAAACTTACCATTTTTATTTACCCTCTAAATAATGGAGAGGAAAAAAAACGAAAACAGAAGTTTATGAAACGGGAAACCTCAACAAAGGCTCCAGTAGAAGTGTGCGGCCTCTTTAAGCTCCAGTGTGATGAACCCACCTGACACGTTGTGTTACAGTCCATCAGCCGCAGAGACGCCGCGATGACGAGAAGAGCCAGCGCGCCGGAAAAACGCATTTTAATCAGCCTTAACCCACTGCAAATGTTGAGATCATGCTTTGATTAACCGCGCCGTTGATCCGTTAACAAAACCGCCTGTCCGCTCGACATATCTAAAAGCGTCTTCGGGTACCAGAAAAGTTAGTAGTGGCGGTCGCAGCAGCTGAGGTTGTCGGGCAGCCTTGCTGTTTCCTGGCAGCCCCAGCTGTCGCAGGTGGTGGTGGGTGGGGGTGTAAGTGTTTTTGTTAAGAATGCCAGCTCCGCCTCCCAATTTCAAGACCCGTCTTCTACTTCCTTCTCAAGCGGATTTTGCAGATCGGAGCAGAAGATAACCGAAGACAACCTCAAAACCGGTTTTCGTCTCTTGTACCTGCAGACGATCGAGTATCGCGTCAGCTCGATCACGTCTCTGCATAGGATCATGCCAGTTTCTCCTTTAACTGATGTTTTCTACTGCCCACGTGTAGGTGTAGGTCCACTTCACCCCCGTTTCTCTGTAATAGCTTTCTCAGAGGCTGTTGAGGTTGGTCGGACCTCTGTCTCTAATTTATACAACACTAATTCTGTTTCCAAATAAGTTGGGAAGTTGCATAAAATGTAAACAAAAACAGAATGCAATGATTTGCAACTCTCATATGCGTATATTATATCCCCAATATAACATACACAACATATCAGATTTTGTCATGTCATAGAAAATACTGGCTCATTTTGAATTTAATAGCAGCAATACAAGGGGGACCCGCATCATCTTGCTGAAATATGCAAGGCCTTCCCTGAATGTGGTGTCTGGATGGGAGCGTGATGTTGCTCTAGAAGCTGCATTCTTCAGCCTCGATGGTGCCTTTCCAGACGTGTAAGCCGTCCATGGCATAGGCACAACCCCATCAGAGATGCAGGTTTTTGAACTAAGCGCTGATAACGGTCTATAATGGTCTTTCTCCTCTGTAGTCCGCAGGATTCGCCATCCATTGCTTCCTAACAGAATGTCAGATTTTGAGTCATCTGGCTGCAGTTTTTCATTTAGCCTCAGATCTTTTTAATGAGTTTTAGTCCAGAGAAGATGTTGACATGTCTGGATTGTGTTCACATATTCTTCTTTGCATGATAGAGCCCTAAACTGCATTTGTGGGTTACTCAGCAAATGATTTTCCCAGATAGTGATCCCTGGAAGTGTTCCTGACACCACGCAGTGATTTCCATGCCTGTTTTAACACAAGCACAGAGATTCCTCCTGGCTCTCTGAATCTTTTGACAACATTATACATTGTAGATGGTGGGATCTTCAAAGTCTTCAAGACATTTTCCTGACTTTTGGCGGTAGGGTCCCCCGACTATGAGCCAGGTCCTGCTCAAGGTTTCTTCCCTCCTAAAGGGGAGGTTTTCCATTCCAGTGTTTGGCTGAAAGGTTTTCTCCTGCACCAGGAGTTTTTTACTTTACATTGTTTCTTGATATTTGTTAGGGGTCATGTTCTGGGTCTCTGAAAAGCGCATTGAGATGATTTGTATTGTAAAAGATGCTATATTCATAAAATCTATTAAATCGTTTCACAATCTGTTTTGACAGTTTGGTGAACCTCTGTTCATCTCTCTTCATCTTTACATCTGAGAGACTCGGCCTCCCTGAAAGGTTCCTTTTATGCCCAGCTTTTTTCAGCCGCATCCGTGTCTTCAGACCATTGCTGAAGTACTCCTGAGTCGTAGGTGTTCTTGATGTCCTCTAATTCTTTTAAAGCCATCGTCTTTTCTGTATGTTTCTAATTAATGTCTGTTAATGGGACATTTCAGCGATCAGCTTAATTGCTGCATTATTATCCTCTTCTTTTTCTCTCCTTTGTAAATGTTTTAGTGTTGCCATATGTTTTTACAGCATTTGTCATGTTCTATATCTTAGACCAATTCTTAAGCAGTGTTGTGGTCAGATGCATGTGTCCTTCTCGTCTCACACTTCCCCACTCTGTGCACACTTCCTACATCAATAATAATAATGATAATAATAATCTGTTCTTGAATATGGGGGTGTAAATGGTCAATTATTAACATCAACCAGGAAGAAAGAAGACTTAAAAATGTCTTATTTATCCCTGGATCCCATATCCTCATCCCTACGAGGTCACACCTTCGACTCCGAATTAAATCTAACTAATGATGTTTCCTCAAAGTTAAGTCCAGTTAAAATAGCCGGCCCTCTCCCAGGCTTTATTAAATGTTTATGTAGACTGAAGAAGTTTGAAAATGGCAGTGGTTGGCACTGTTGCCTCACAGCAAGGTAGTTTGATTCCCGAGCCTGGCACAAGTCTTTCTATGTGGAGTTTGCATGTTCTCCCCATGCTTGCGTGGGTTCTGTCCGGTTACTCCGGTCTTTCCCCACAGTCCAAAGACATGCATGTTAATTGATGATTCTAAATAGCCTGTAGGTGTGAGTGTGTGATTGTCTTTCTCTATATGTGGCCCTGTGATAGACTGGCGACCTGTCCGGGGTGGACCCCTGCCTCTCACCTGTAATGAGCCAGGCTGGGCTCCGGTAGACCACCGGGACCCTGCAAAGGATAAAAGGTACAGAAAATGGATGGATGGAAGTGTGAAAATGACTCAGCTGTTAGGGAAATACTATTTGCCTTCTCTCTGTGAAAGGGCAAGGTTCGATTTAATGCTTACTGATAAGAGTTTAGGTAGAACTGATAAGAAAATTTAAGTTTGCCGTTATCTAAAACCACAATCGAGCATCACGAAGCTGGCTGCAGTCTTGTTACTTCATTAAATTCGTCGGAGTGCATGTAACCGGCAAATAGTGTGCACAGATATTAATGTGAGAGAGTCTGCACGTCTACATGTAACTAGTTAGGGTTATAACCTAATGCAGGACTTTTACAAAGAATAATAGTTCTGTATGCTGCCAAAGCGCAACAGGTCGTCATTTTGGTTACCAATCTGAAGATATACACTTGGTGTGTGAGGGCGCCTATAGTGTGAGGGATCTTTACCACGTGTGGAAAGACTGACTGAAAGCTCTGATCTGAGGAGGATACATTTACATAAAACATTCATCATCACAGCCACTTCGGCTCATATGGTGTCAGATAACATGAACAGCCCTCTTATGGGAAACGTGGTTCAAACTGTCAAGATTCTATGATGAGACGGGGGTTTTTTTTTTTTTTTCCTTCCCTGAAAACGCAGAAACATGGTTCATGTAAGTTTATGATAAAACAGGCATGACTCACGTCCAATCACAATGCTGTCTTTACATCACATTCAAACATTTGTCGCCCACAAACACCCCCAAGGCAGTAGATATCCAGATGTATGTGTGCGTTTTTTTTTTAAGAAGGCAGCCTGATAAGCAGAACCAGTATACCGAGTGTGCGCGCAGCATATCATAAAAAACAAACAGAAAATACAGGAACTTGGCTCTCGTGAACTTAAACAGAAGAGAATGCAAACATTTGTATGAGACAGTCTCCGAAAAAAGTCAGTGCTTAAACACTTAATACTGACTTTTGCTTGTAGTCATTTTGTTTTTTTGATTTTGAAACAGGAAACTGAGTGAAGCATAAACCACAACACAACTCACAACTTAAATAAAAAAGGAAAAAAAGAGTCAATCTTTCTTTTTTTAAATTTTTTTTATTAAACTTGTATTTTTATGCAATTTGTTTATATAAAAATTCTAAAGCCATCAGCCTGAGACTAAAACAGTGAGGCAATCGTGTTTCAGTTCAGTCCTCATTATTGACTGGCCAACAGCTCAAAGACAAGTGACAGGTACACATGTTAACAAAAATGTAAAAAAAAACCAACGAAACAAAAGAAAAACAGGAAACAAAGACGGACAGAGAAAAGACCACCCAACTATCATTTGTGTAGCTGGAGTGCTTAGAAGTTGTCCATGATAAAACAAAGTAGTGGACCTTGTTAACAAGAATAAATTACAGTAACGTTGGTTCGCCCAAAGCCAGGCTGCATCAGTCTCTTTTTGTGCTCCACTGACAATGACTAAACAATAGCACCAGGCCTGTTTTTCTTTATTTTCTTTAAGAGAACCAGATGACAGGTCTGAAGAGGGCGTGTTGGGGGAGAGGCATCCCCAGCCATGCCCACAGTGTGTGTATTTCACATATAACACATGCATGTCCCTGTTCAAATGTAAGATCACGTGTGTGTGACTGTAAGTGTAGGAAAGTGGAAAGCATCATATTGTAATAACGTACTATTTTGTTTGACTTTGTAAACCATTATCTCATTTGTTATTAAACACATTGACCACATAAAAGGAATATTTTGATTCATGATTCTCAACATACATTTTTCCACCATAATTATTAATATCTTTTTTTTTTTTTTCAATCCTCTTAAATACATAATTTTACATGTTGGATTAAATAACATCTATTTGTGCATCAATGTGAGTTTCTCGGGGGCAAAGTAGTGACTGTTGTTTTGCCAACACTTTGCTACTGGCACGGTTGTTTTGTGGTCTGTGATGTGGGTCGCGGCACTCTGGACAAACGCCCTAAACTCCATAACATGCGCAAGGAACCGGCGTGTTAATTGTGTTTGACTGCGTGTTTGTGTTCAGTCACTGTCGCTGGTTTCGCTGCTGGGGTCCCCCTGTACTTTGCTGCGGTGCTGCATGGCGCGGTGATAGGCCACCTGCACAGATTTACGAATGTTGGATTTCCTGCCCTCTAGCATCTTCTCCTTGTCCAGCACCTGGTCCACTCCGAGTGGCACCAGCTTGGAGCGTGGCAGCCACTGCCTGCATGCACAGAAAACCAATTAGTCTACTGTTTGTACTTAAAAAACAAAAATATCAGTACCACCATCAGTCAGGAATCTCAGACAGAATCAAAGCATGGTTAAAGTGTAATAACAAAATTCCTCTGAAGGCTGAACGGGGCTTTTGTTTCCTTTTGTTCTTTACAGGATCTGATCTGAGTGAAATAATTCATTGCTGCTGTCGTCAGCTGTCCTCACACATTATATTTTTTCTTAAATCGCCCAAGACCCAATGCAATTTTTTTTGTCTCGTTGCTTTGGGCTCCTTTTGAGAAATTAAATATTATGATATAGACAACACGACATGCGTGGTTCACATGTGTACACCAGATCTTAGGAGCTTCAATATGGAACACCCTGAATTATGCAGCGTTGCGAAGTACGCATGTTGACCTAAATACCTGCTTTTTTTCCTCTTACGTCGTCAAAAACCACTACCACGTTTGCACCATTTCTGTTCTGAATGTTTCGTCTTACACTTCAGTAGAAGAGGTCTGCCGGTCGCTTTGAAGCTTTGCCACAACATTATTTGTGAGTTTACATCAAGTAATACCAAAACTCGTTTTTGCTTGCACCTTGTACTTTTCTGTAAACCTCCACATCATTTCCGACAGAAGGTACAAAATGTCAGCAAAGACAAAAACAAAACAAGAAAAATCTTATTGAGCCATGAGGCATTCTTGAAACTTGGAAACTCGAAACACCCGTATCAGGTTTTAATGGGATAAAGATGATTGCTAAAAGTAATATGTCCCCAAAAGAAATAAATAATAATAATTAAAAATAAAAAAACACTAACCAAGTTCTCTTGTTGTCGAAGAAGAGGACCAGGAACAGGTGCTCTCTGGCCTCCTGGGTCATTTGCTCTCCCAGTTTTAGCACGTCCAAAGGAGGGACGGGGATTGGGACACCTCGGTGAAACACCCCCTCCCTGGGCATCTTTGGGTCAATTATCTGCAAACAGCGGAACGGACAGGATGAGACACGACACTTTCAATTCTGCATCAAGAGGAAACCTCTCATCTACACAATTAAAAGACTGCACATGACTCACCAGAGCAGGATAGGAAGGATACCCTCTGCACTTGGCCCACACCAGGTCTAGAGCTTCCAGAGAACTATAGTCATCTGATGCTATCCAGCATCCTGACCTCTCCCGGCCACGCACCACTGACAGATGAAAATACGGATTCAGCTTCTCGAACTGTCATGCTCGTCATCTTATTGTATTAAAGCATTTAAAGCATTTACAACTAGGATACTTTTCATCCGAAATATTAGTTATTATCTGCTTCAGAGTGACACGAGTTTGTTGTTAAAATCCATTTACAGCTTGTTGACTGCTAGGAATGGTATCCTGCAGAGAAGATGTTTGTAGACATTTGAGCTACACCACTCAACTCTTCATAGGGTGAAAACAGCTTTAACACCTTCCAACAACGGCAGTAATGGAAATTTTAAGACGCTGCATTTGAGCCATCAACTACAGGCAGCTGTATCATTTAGTGTCACCATCTGTTATTTACTGGAGACTCGGGCTGCCGTTTGTTTGAAGGTAGCTGGATTAGACAAACAAAATGTGCAGTTTTCATGAACGCTGGTGAAAGAGTGAAGCAGGCACGATTCATGCTGCCCTTTATGGAAGAAAAGGTACTGGCTGTGATAAAGTTTTACACTCTAAATGCTTTTCAAGGAAGGTTGATCTTGAAATAAACTGCTCTCTACCAACCCTGGAAAAAAAAAAAAAAGCAAAGCTTACAGTGTGAAACGCCCCGTGATCCTCCAACTGAGTAGGAATCGTTTTCAGTCCCCGACGTTTCCTCACTGCTGTCCTCATGGAAGGCAGAGCGGGAGAACGACGTCTTTCCTCTGCCTTGCTTAGAGGGGGTTGTGCTATTAAAAAAAAAGAACAAGAAAAATATATATTATATATTAGAAATATATTGCATATAATGCAGTCGTTACTAGATTTTACCATGTTTCAAACAAAAGAAGGCTTTCTGATGAAAGGCTGTAACAAACCTAGAGCAGAGGTTTGTTTGTTTACTCTATGTTTTTTGATTCGCTGGTGACTAAACTATGGATGCTTTCGAGAAACTCAAACATGTGCAGGCTTCACCTGGTCCTGTCGGAAGCTGCGCTGCTGCTGCTGCTCGTTGTGGACTCGGAGTCTGAGCTTGAACGAGGGAGTCGCGGTTCATTTCTGTACACACGGAAGCTTTCGGTTACTGGTTGGTTTTCTGTATCGAAACCATTGCTCGGCAAACCTGAAGGTGAGAAGCAAAAAAAAAAACAGAAGTGTGAACATGCCATTCAGTCTCTGAACGTTAGAAGCATTAATAGAATAATTATTATCTTCTGCACCTGGCAACAGGTCATCCGGGTCGCTGTCGCTGTCGGAGCTGGAGCTGGTGTGAGGGCTGCGGGGCCTCTTCCTCTGCCTGTTTGGTGACAGAAGAGCCAGCTGTGGGGGGCCGATGGGACTTTGGCCCACTGCTGCCCCAGAATAACCGGCATCCCGGTTCTTTGGGGGGCGCCCTGGCCTTTTAGGAGGTACGGCGATTCTTTGGTTCTTCTTAGAGAAAAGGACAGAAGTCCGACGACCAACCTCTGGAGCTAGGGCAGATGAGGACACACTCAAATCTTAATGGAAAGAGAGGTTTAAATGTTAAGGTATAAAGTATGCTATATGTTGTTACGCTTCTTCTTTCCGTAATGCATGTTAAAACGTGAATACATTTTCTGGGACGCACCCTTTCCACCAATCTCCTGGCTGCTGCTCTCTCCGCCTTCATCATGGTGCCCTGCAGATGATGAATGGTGAGGGAGAGAAGATCCCCGGTCTCCCACAGATTCCCGACCCCCCATGCCAGAGCTTCCCTCCCGCTGGTGTGCAAGCTTCCTCTTGATCACGCTGATCTCCTTTCTCAAAGCTTTGGCTCTGCGAGACTGACCGATGCTGTGCTTCCCTGAGTTGACTTCATCCAGCCGTGCCTGCAGGTAATGCAGCTGCTCTTCTAGGGGAAGCCGCCGCCTGTTCTCTGGCAGGAGCAGGTCTGACAGAGGCGAGGACAGTATTCAAAAAGAGTGATGGATAATGTAAAGCAGAGTGAGGACTATGAAAACAGTGAGAAGAAGACACAGACAGAGTGGCTGTGGGATCTTTTTTGTTTAGATGAGTTTTTGATAACCAATAGGCTGCCAATTACCTTGAGTCTTGGCGTAAAGAAACTAAAAATCAAAACGTTGCCTCAGTATAGCATCATCTCTGAATGGCAAGAAAATGTGTCTAAGTAACCGAGGCATTCTCTGAGAAAATATATAATTTACTTCTCGTCCACTTTTTGGTTTCTTCAAAAACCTCCCAATGAAAGTAAAAGGCGAACTCTTACCATCTTCATTAGAAGACAAAGGTCGGTCCCTTTCTCTGTCCCTTTCTCGTTCTCGTTCTCGTTCTCTTTCTCGCTCCCGCTGTCGCTCCCGCTCCCTGTCTCTGTCTCTGTCTCTCTCTTGCTCGCGTTGACTGTCGGGGCTCGGCTCGCGATGGAGGTGTAAACCTGTCTCACAATCAAAGCCTATCCGCTCGACTTGGCGCCTTGCCGCTCTGATAACGGCACCACCCATCTCTCGGAGTCGCAGGGCGGCACGATAAAACACCGTGTCCTTGGCGTTGTACTTGAGACAGTTGTTGACAATAAGTCCAAAGTCGGCCTCAAAGGCCTCAAAAGTGAGGTAGCGGTGGGACTCCAGCAGGTTCCACATGGTCTGAAAGTCCATCGGAGTGTCAATATGTTCCAGGTAGTCTGGTACCTTCAGGAGAGATGGAAGAGATCCCAGACAATCATGACCGGAGTGGGCATTTTTGTTTTTTTTAAGGTTGCATGGAAAGGTTCCTGTATGTGTATTTAATCATATATATATATATGTACCAATCCTATACAGGAGGGCAATCCTACTGAAATGAATAACACTGTAAACATTTATCAAACCATAGAAAACTGACAATAAATGTAACTGCAACATTTCATATGGAGCTATTCTGATTCCAATTCCAACATTGGCAATACTCATGATTCTGGAAATCAACGGTCTCTGGATCTGCAAGTATTTTAGAAACAGAATCCCAATACTGTGTTGCTCTTAAAGCCAGGAGTGAGACAAAACTGCCTTGCAACTTTCTGTTTTAGGTTGGTAGATGGAGAAGAGATGAGACACGAGTGGGATGGCTGACTGTATCGCATCAGCATCAGCACGTTGGCAATATGGCATCATTTTAAACTGCGATGCTCAATATGTAAGGCTTCAGCTTCCAAAGGTGGCACAAAGTTTGATAAAGCAAATGTTTTCTTAAAGCATTTATGGACTCATCAGGTGGAAGAGCACAGAGTTTATTAAGTGAAAGAGGCTGGTGGAGGAACTGCAGCAGATAACTGGAGTTAGCATTTAAAAAATGAGCGAAATTCACCAAAGAAAAACAGAAACCTTTAATAATAATAATGGGCCAAACTGTAGAATGTCAGATTTTACTGCATAACTGAACTTCTGGAATTGCGAAACAGCAAGTTGGGTTGGAACTAAACTGAATGACACTGTGGCTGAACATAAGTCATATAAGATAAAAGAAGAACGGCCAATCGGCTGTCTGAAATGACATCAGTACTTGGTATCTGATGATACTCCAAAACCAAAGGAAACATAAAACCAATATCAGAAGGAAATACGGTATTGGAATATCTTTAATTTCAAGCCGCAAACTGGCTGCACAAAAACCCCCTCCAAAAAACACACACACGCACAGCCAAAGTAATGAGTATAAATATTCTGTATGTTTGTGACAGTGTGCATTTACCTCCTCAAGCGGTACAGGATCTGTGAAGAAGTTGTTGGTGTCTCTTTCCTGCAACTGCTCCAACGTGCTCCTCAGAAGCACCAGGAAGGGAGTCAGCTGCATCTCCAGCGCCATCTGCTGGACTTTAATCTAAACACAGAATTAATTGACTGCGTTGTTTGATTTGTTTATTTGTTGAAGTACAGTGCATCCTGTAAGCTGAATAAATAAACAGAGAAATGTGTGTAGTCACAATTGTGTATGTGTGCACAATTAACTAGATCCTGAAAGAAATACAGGAGATGGATAATTGATCTGGACACGCTGGTGGCATAGATGCCCCTATCATTTACCACTAACCCTCCACCTACCCACACACCTGTGGGAACCGGTCCTGCTACAATTCTACTTTCACTTTTTGAGACTCCTGAAAGAAAAAAAAAAAAAAACCCAAAAAACTGTGTTTCTACTTTAGTGTACATTTCAGCTCCTGTAGAAGCTGTGTTTGCGTTTTTGAAGTTGTTCTCTATTTTTATATAAACACCAATTTTTATAAGAGTATTTTTAAAGTGGGTGATTAAAAGATTTAATGCTGAGGAGAGAAATCTCATGTTATACGTAGTGCAAACCGATTATTTAAGACAAAGCCTGGCAATCTGGTACACAGTCTTCAAGTGAGAAATATAGTAGCTGCCTTCTGAGAGTATTATTGTTTTTATTATTATTATCATCATAATATAAGTACTTACAGCATGTGTTTCTTAGTTTAAGTTCAAAATGATAGAATCCCGACACTTAGTGATGTAACCCAGTTCCAAAAACGTTGAGAATGCTGTGTAAAATGTAAATAAAAACAGAATGCAATGGTTTGCAAATCCCATATACTTATATTTTATTCACAATAGAACATAGAAAACATGTCAAATGCTGAAAGTGAGTCATTTTAACATTTCATGAAAATTATTAGACCTTTTTTATTTTATTTTTAAATTTGATAGCACCTATGCGTCTCAAAAAGTTGGGACATGGGCAACAAAAACTGGGAAGGGAAATGGCTGTAAAATAAAACACCTGCAGGAACATCTTTCGACTAGCTGGGTTAACTGGCTGCAGGTAAGTGACATGACTGGTAATATGTTTAAAAAAAAAAAAAAAAAAAAAAAACATATTCAAGAAGGAGAGATAAAGATGGGTGGAAATCCAGCTGTCCGTGAAAACAGTTCAGAATAATGCTCCTCAATGGAAGATCGTGAAGACATTTTAACACCTTATCTCTACAGTACATAATATAAAAAGATTCAGAGACTCTGGTAATCTGTTTGCAGGAGCAAGAGGCAAAAATAATGTCAGATGCAAATGATCTTCAGGCCCTCAGAAGTACCGCTTTAAAAAGCACCCATGATTCTGTAATGGAAACAAGTAACACTTCTGGAGGCCCCGGTCTAAGAACACAGTTGGTCATGTCACACACAAATGCACATTAAAATTCAATCATGCAAAGCAGAATGTGCAGAAGATGATCCAGAAATCCTGCCATCATCTCTGGGCCAAAGCTGGTTCAAAGTTAACTGAGGCAAAGTGGAAAACTGTCCTGAGACCAGGTGAAAACAAGTTTGAAATTCTTTTTGGAAATCATGAATGCCACAAAGTGAGGAAGGGCAACCGGGTTTGTTATCATCTCAGTTTAAATGTGTTGTGGGAGCAATAGTAGCGATGGAATGGACAACCTGCACATCTGGAATGTATACAGGTTATAGAGCAAAGCCGCTTTGAGACAAGGCCTTGCAACATTCAGCAAGACAAATCCAAACCAGGGACTACATCCATTACAAGAAAACGGCTTCGTTCTGGAAGAGCACGTGCACTGAACGGACCTGCAGTCCGGACTTTTCACCAACTGAAAACACTTGATGCATCATGAAATAAAAATATTCAAAGACGACCCTGGTCTGTTGAGCAGCTCAGATCCTGTATCAGACACAGATGCAACAACATTCTCTCCTTAAAATCCAGGGACTTGTCTACTCGGTTTCCAGATGCATTTGGACTGCAGTTTAAAAAAAAAAAAAAAAAAAAAAAAAAAGGAGATGGTGCTGCCCACTGGTAAATATCACTGTGTCCCAACTTTATTGAAACGTGTCGTTGCCACCAAATTCAAAACTACCTTTTGTCTTCCCTGAAGACTTATACATTCCCTCAGAAGAAAACATTCATACATTTTCCGTTTTCCCTTATAAAATATGAAATATGGGATAATGAGATTTGCAAATCATTACACTTTGTTTTCACCTACATTTTAGACAATGTTGCAACATCTTTATTTAGAATGGGATCGTAAAATGTATAAAAATATTTTGCCTAAACAACTGGTAACACTGTGGCCTAAAAGTGTGCAAGTTGTTATCATGTTTTCATTATATGAAATAACGTTAATTAAAGACGACAACTATGATAGAAAACGTAGTCAGTCACCACATCAGATGATGTGGTCAGGTGTGCACTACCTCACAAAGCTTCCTGTTGGTGCCAGGTGATGCACTTATTGTGCGCCACATGACATCCTGCAGAGCTCCACCTCCAGTGTATTTTAGGCTCGTCATTCGTCTATCCAGCTTATTGACTATATCGCTATACTACTGGACTACAAACCTGGGAGTGATAGAAAGTTGCATTTCTTTTGTATCTCACCGTCTCTCTCTTGAGCTTCTCCCGCTTGCGGATGAGCTCCACTAGCAGCCTCGCTCTTTCCAAGTCGTGTCTCAGTCTCTGCCATGCTTTCAGCTGTTCCTTTAAAGCAGATTGCTTCTCCTCACTGTCCCTCTGAAACACCAGTTAAGCACACAAACCCATGAACACGGGGTGGTACATGAGGTTAGCTCAGGTTGTTTTTTTGTTTTTTTTTAAGACAGATGCATGAGACAATTTTTTTTTATGGCAACACAAGCAAAAATGTACCGGAGCGATTTGCGATGAAGGCTGTGGCGGATGTGGATCAACATGCCGCTGCGATGGCAGGTGGGTCTGAAGTCGGCGCAGAAGAGGCACGCCATTCCGACTCTGTCTCTTCAGGGTCCAGTAGCTGTGAAGCCGCTGCATGAACTGGCTTTTCCTGGGTACTGTCAAGTTACTTGTGATTTTGCTGAGCCTGACGGGAAGAAAAGAAAAAAGAAAAAGAAGCTTACATGGAATTCCGTGTGATAAATGTAAAACCTTTTTGAATTGTTCCAGAAAAGGTACGTTCTGCTGGCACATACAAGGCCAGGTGTAGCGCATGCTGACCTGTGAGGAGGTATGCAGGGAACAGACACCACCGGTGCAGCAGCTCTCCTCTCTGCTAAGATCTTCCTCGCTTTTTTCATTTTCAGACGGGATTTTGCCTTCGCCTTCTTGGCTCGTTCAGAACTCCATCCCTTCGAGTCCTCATCATGGCCGAGACTTGCCTCGTCGTCTTCATCCAGCTCTCCTTCACTGTTAGATGACCCCATGCTAGCCCCGCCCACTCCTCCCAACGGTCGGGCTGATCCTGGGGGCGTGTGGATGTCGCAATATGCTGTCTTGCGAACGCTGAAAGAGGTGCCGTTGGCGCCGGTCTCTCTGACAGGCTCCATTTTCATATAGAGGCCTGCCTGCTGGGCACAGGTGACATGGAAAGCTGTGTAGCAGTTAGCTTTGTGACACTGGATGCAGGCGCCTGAACCACGTTGTTTGCAGATGTAGCAGGTGAGCTTCCAGCGAGCAGGAGGAATGTGCTCGATACTATCAATTGGCTCCAAAAAAACTGTGTTGGCAAAGCAAACCTAAACATGGAAGACAAGTCACTTTGTTGAAATAATGCAAGCAGGATGAACAAACCAAAAGAGGATGTGATCGCACTAAATGCAGTTCTAATCGAACATGTATGCAGCAATGTCTGGTTTTACCTCTGGGATCCACAGGGCACACACTACATGAGCCCAGCGTGCATCATCTGTCTGCTTGAAAGCACCACCCTTGTTAGGACAAAGAGCACAGTCCACAGCTCTACTTGGCGACTGCAGACAGCGACGACATAACCACTGACCCTCTGGGATGTAGGGCACGCCATAGCACTCTTGGTGAACCGCCAAATTGCACATGTCGCAAAACAGGATCACATTGCTGTTCTGACACTCTCCATCATTACAGATACAACAGACAGCGTCTTCATCGATTAAAGTACTGGGGTCCGCCTGAGAGATGTGACAGCAGGGCACATTACAGATCAAAGCAAGCCATGCATGTTTCAATGTCAATAAAATAATCTTTCACGCTGTATACAAGCTCAGGTACCTTGTTGTGGCTCTCAAAGTAGGACTCCTTTTCCAAGCGGTCCATGAGATACTCAAAGACCTCCTGAGGGATGGGCGGGACGCCATCCCGCCGCCGCTTGTCATTCATGATGCCAAGCCAGATGTAGTCTTCCTCATCGATGTCATACTCTACCTCCTCATCCAGCTCCTCCACTGACTTATCAATATACCTGAAGTCCAGAATTTGACAGAAGAGTAACATGTGGATACACTTGCATGTATGGCACATGGAAATGTAATTTGTTAGGAGTGTAGAATGAGTACTAATTACAATATTTTGCAGAAATATGTTATATTTGACAGAATAATGCAAAGAATTTGACAAGACAGTTTTTTATATACACAGACTTTGGCAAATGAACATGTGACTGTGTCAAATATTTGATTAAATTTCTTGTAGCTACACAAATAAATAAGATATGCAAAGATATGTATGTTAGGTTGACTGGTGGTTCTAAATTGTATTGTATGTGACCCTGCAGTGGACTGGCGGCCTGTCCAGGGTGTACCCCTGCCTTGTGCTAGAAGGAACTGGGATAAACTCCAGCAGATCCCTGTGACCCTGAACAGGTATAAGTAGTTATAAATGATGACATACCTGTAATAAGATGATGGCCGCGGAGGGGCATCGGGTCTCTCTTGGTCAAGTTCTATAAACACTGCCTCCGGGAGCTTAACTGCTGGACCAGATTGTGCATTGTGATGATGAGATGAGCCATCTTTCTTCTTTTCTTTACTCTTATGCTTTCCAGTCTTTGGAGTGGCTTTGCCCCCATTAGAAGATGGGATATCTGAACGATCCTTGCCACTTCCTCCCACTTCACTACCTCCAGCTCCACCATCACTACCATTACACACCCCTCCACCACTACTACCAGTTCCAGATGGCAGCCTGTCCTCTGCATCACTGTCTTCCTCTGACACCACATCAAGGTTCTCAAAGATGCTGATCCGGTGAACACGCCCTTGGATCTCCAGCTCCACCATGCTTTGTGCCTGAGCATAGGTCATGGTCTCTCTCCCTGGCGAGTGAGAGTGCTCCGACCTGCTGGGGCTACCAGGCATGTTCCCGTCGTGACCAGCTCCTCCACCACCATTACCTCCTCCATCATCAGTGTCCCCTGAACCAGCCAGCGAGGCACGAGGAGGCCGTCCCTTCCTCTTCTTCTGGGGCACAGTTTGCACAGGAGTTGGGTTGTCATGGTCATAGTGGTACAGGTGATATTCTATGCCGCTGTAGCTCTTGTAGACCTTTCGGCAACTCTCCACAGGACACTCATATGGGGGCTTGGTGGCCCGGAGATTATGACAGAATGTCTTTACATCAAAATCCAGCCCCATTGTGCCAACACCCACCGCAGGGAGTATTTACATTTACATCTGAAACAGAAGACAATGAGGAGCGATTACTGAAAAAGTGACCACAACTTAATGAGATCTGTCATCACCGTTTGTGTTACAGTCAATTTTGAAGGCTATATAAAATACCCCCGTTCTCTGATGCACCTTCTACTGCATTGCATTTGGTACAAACTACTTTAAGTTAGAAAATGTGCATTATAAAAGAACAACACTGGAAATGTTCAATACAAAACATTGTTTAAGGTTAAACCGTGGACCAAAGCAATACCCTCAACTAGTTTCCCCAATAACACTATGCCTTTGCTTAAGTTAAGTAAGAGTTTTTACAAAGAAAGTCGTGTATGTAAAGACTTTAAATACGTCTTAACGTACACAAGGTGCGTGTCACGTGACCACTGACATTAACAGTCCATTATAACCGCCTGCCTGTAACAGGTGCAAGTCAGAGCAACAGAAAAAGAGGGAAAAAAAACAACAAAACACTATTAAATTCAGTGTAAATTCGCGACTGTGTCTGTGCTACGCATCGAGCATTAAATACATAAATAAATAACGACGCACACATCCGCAGGAAACCGCAGACACGGCACAGAAAGAGCCACATTGATGCGTTTTCGTGCCGTGAACGTTACAAGTTTGCTGCCGTTTCAACAATGAAAACTGCTGCTAGCCAGCATGCTAACAGCGCGTAGCAAACACCAACACACACTCCGCGTTCAAAAACAAGATACACACGTTTAACTCGGCTCCGACACACACAAACAGACATACGCGTACATTTGTGTTCATTTATTTATTTTTTAATATTAAGATTCGCTCCGCGTTTTAAGGTTTCCCCACCGAGTAACGTTTAAAACGCGTGCTAAACGGTAGCCGTGTTCACACGGTACGCGTTAGCGCCACAACGACTCAAATTACACGTTAAAGATCAGTTCGGTTTAATTAACAAGACCAAATACACGAAACATTGTTTGAACAGACACACTAGAGCCTACTGTAAGTGTCGGGCCCCCGTGTTTCCCTCCATAACGACCTCACCCTGTGGATTCCAGATACTGAGCAGCAAAATGACATTTTAACGTCTGTTTTCATGAGCTTCCACACGACAACGGCGTGTATGGTCAGGTCGGACTTTTAATCCAAGCCAGGCCCACTAACTACTCATCGGCAGCTCCCAACTCTCTGCAGCGACATGTCTAGGAAATGTTTTGAGGAAAATAGCCAGGCGTGCTTATTTTGCATAAGGGCTCCACTAACGTCACTTTGTGTTTTCAGGGCACGGTGGGTTAAGATTGATAACTGTAATCACCACGAAATCACACCTACAATTTCATTGTAAAATGTCACCATACGCCCCACAAAAGTAATGTTGTAGCAACAACACTACAGTTGACGAGTTTTTAAAACACTTACTACTCCACGTTCCTCATTACAGACTGCGTGCTTCGGAAATCTCACACCAGCTCAGGAGGGGATGCAGTTCGATATTAATTCATTAGATAATCCCAGATGAGACCACGGGAGGCGTAAGTGCAGTGAAATGATTTTATGGAACAATTAAATATCCAGATAATTGCATTGTGTATGGAACAATTCGGGAATTTGGTTGAACAAAAGGGGCAACCATTGCAGTAACGCTGCGTCGTTGACACATTCGCCACGCAAAGCAGCAGCTCTTCGGAGAGCGATTTCAGATTGGATCAGAAGTGGGGATGCAGAAGGCGGGACATTGCGCTGTGATTGGCGGTTGGAGTTGAAAGCTGCAAGGGGATTGGTTATTAGAGCGATAATAGGTTGGGTCAGAAATGGGAACCGATAAAAATCTTAACAGCTTTTTTAAAATACTCTACTGGTAAAACAGAGTTTAAGGGTATATTTCAGAAGAGGTTTTATAATCGTAAATTTGCTATGGAGGGCAAACTTCCTTTTAACTTTGATTTATAGAAAGCTTGTTTTTAAATGTGGCGAATCTGTGGCTGTGTTAAAACTGCCCGTAGCGCGTAAAGGCTGGCCCGGTTAGGTTCAGACAGCAGGTTCTTTCTACATTTACGACACATTAAAAATTAAACGTATTTTATATTCTTTAGCATCATTTTAGTATAAAGATATAAATAAATACAAATCTAAAGTGTATCAGTAATATTGTATGGATAACTTAGAGGTTAAAGTGGATAGCAGGTTACAGCTTCAGGAAAATGTTTTTTTTTTTTAAACTTATTTCAAATCCGATTTGGAGTGACAAATACGTGAAATTGTGTAGAAATTAAAATATTTGAAAATATTTTCAATGGATGTATTGCCATAAAATTAAATTCATACTTATAATTGCCCAACACACACCACAATCATGTAATTTAAGGCACATTATTCCCATGAATGTAAAGAGACGGGCAAAGTCCTCAAAAAAACAAATCTTGTGTGTGCAAAAATAACAGACATTCCATCGAGCACAAAATATTTATTTCTCTCTCAACATACAGTTGTGATAAGAGTGCAGCAGGACAGGGTGGGGTAATGCAGTGGGACATACAGAAGGCAAAAGCAATCCCACAGAGTTAAATACAAGCCTTTGACAATCGCAGCATATTCATAAGAGGGCAATGACATCCACAGAGAAGTGACGGGCAGAGAGAGAAGTGTTACGACTGCCCCCCCTCGCATTTCACTGATCTCCAGTCGATCACAGCATCCAAATGAATATGTCAGTAGTGGTTATTTCCTCTACTGCTCTGCAGCCAGCAGTGAGGGAGGTGGAGTAAAACAGACCAGATAAAAGTGACAGAGAACAGAAATCTCTTACTATTGGAAGTATTTCACCAAAGCAGAAGACTCTGCATAATATCCTATAAAAATCCAATTCAAACCGAATTGATGGAATAATGTACATCAAAGCAACCCCTCCTCCACTGCCTCCAAACAGTCAAAAAAGAAAAAAAAGAAAAAAGAAAAAAGAAAAGTATGAATACAGGCTGCAACAAAACTATACAATTCACAGCTTTGGCAGGACAGGGGTGCTGAAACCTTTTGAATGTGTTGAAGATGTGACATTTTTAACCATTTTATCCATACTATTTTAATTTTTGCTTAGTGGAACACAAATAGTTGGCCATGCTTGTCAGTGATAAAAAAAAAAAAAAACTATCATAGCTTATGTAGAATAAAGAGATTGTATTTTGTGCAAATCTCCCACATCAAGTATTCTTTCAATTTTGCAGTACTTTACTGAAAAAAGAAAAAAAAAATGGGGCAGGGGGATAAAGTATCAGGTATCAAAAACAACCTGGGTCAATCAGTCAACAAGGCAACACCGACTTGTGAGCATGTCCCGTGTTCATTTAAAGTCTTCTTACGTAGGTACCGCTGTATAAGAACAGAACGCTTAACTGTACAGTCAATCACCTTGATAAATAGCAGCATCAAAAAAAAAGAAAAAAAAAAAAAAACAACCTATAGACATCAAATAAGTTAAAAACAGATTGAACTGGTGATTGCACAGAACTTTTTACATAGAGTGTACACAGAGTACTAGCCAAGTTGAAGGAACATTTCGCAGCAGTGAATTCTGTGTTTGCTGGGTGATTTGTGGTATTTATAATTTGCCTGGTAATCTTAACTGTTGCTTTGTGATCTGTAACTTTGCTCAACTTTTTTAGCTTGCTCATGTTGCACACATCAAAGATAAGGCTTGTGGCATGGCCACGATCAAAGCTTTATGGAGGGATTAAATTGCACTTTTAAGCCTCAAGCCTTCACATATCAATTGCTACATTCTGATCAGGACACCACCAGAGGCATTTACTGTAGAAAGAACTATGTACAGTATGAATGGCTCTGGACACGATCTTTCCTTTACAACACTACCAGCTCTTGTGCTGTCCAACCAACGCATCGGCTGTCCAGTCAAAAAAAAAAAAAAAAAAAAAAAAAAAAAAAAAGAAGTGTCCAAGTGAACCATTTGACCTGAATGGATTTTGGCTGCTGGCGAATACTTTTTTCCCATCCCTCAGTCGTACATTTACCGTTTGTATTTGCAAGGCATCAGAACATCTCACCACAATGGCAGTCCATCTGTCACAGGGGTGAAAAGTAAACAAGTGTTAAAACATGATTCTATTATTTAAATAAGAGTATATACTGTGTTAATAGTGCAGTGCTAGAAGGGCATTCATATGTAAACTAAAAAAAAAAAAAAAAAAAAAAAAAACGGTACTCAAGGTACCATCAAAATAATTTGGATGCAGAATTGCTTGAAAAGAAATCAATGTTAAAGGCACTGCATTCCTGCAAACATTTTCATCATAAATACTATCCTGTTACAGGATCCAAAGCCACTCATATTTGGATTGCAATGTAGTGTTGAAAGCGCACATAAAACAAAAAGACAAAAGCAAAATGTGGAAACGGCAGCAAGAAAGAACAGAGTGAAATGTGTTTTTGTGACTACAGATAAAATGTCCTCTATGGCCAAGTTTAGTTAAGACCAAAGCTAAAAAGCATTAGATATTCAGACATCCTTCTAAGGGTACCATTATCATGTACACACATACGTACTCACGCGCACACACACGATTTATTACAGATATGTGTTGTATAAAGAATAGCAACACTTATGTTATTTACAAGATCAGACTATGTACATGTGTGCCACCGGTGAATAGAGTGGATTTGGACTGTCTTGCAGACACACACCAACACATTTCAGTTAGCAGATCAGGTAGTCCTAGTGGTTTTTGAAGAGGGCCCAATCTCAGGGTTGTGCATGAACAAAGGGGAGGTTTGGATCCCTGGGTTCGCCATTGTAACGTAGGGCATCACTCTTGGAGCACCAAGCAAGCCCACAGGAGTCACAGGCCCTACAGGACTAGGGATGCCAGGCCATTGGGGATGAAGAGGACTGCGGACCATCCCGCCATAGGAGCCCGCTGGAACAAGGTAACCAGGAGACAGCATTGCAGAGGAATTTGGTACTAGGGTTGCAGGCATACCAGGGCCTAAAGCAGCAGTCATTGGGCATGAGAGAGGCAGCTGGAACGTGTTGGGAACAACATGGTGTTTCATCTGGAATAAAAGGGGGATGTCTATGAAAATTATGCACATGCTATACGTGTGAGAACACAAAATACCAGTGAGAAATTAATAACTCCCTTTATCACTGATTACACGTCTCACTGTCAACTACCTCAGGTGCGACTGCTCCCATGGGTGGATGGCGTCTCTGCTGCTTCATCTGGTTCAGGGAGGGTCGCGGCTGGCTGGCCGCTGCTACCGTCTCTTTTGTCCAATCATCTACTAGCTTATGAAGATCATCTGTAAACGTGCCTCTGTTGTTGTTGCTGTTGTTGGTCTGGACCTGGCCGAGCTGTGCAAATGGCTGAGGAGGCTGTGAGGCTGTGGCTGCTGTGGCTGATGGCTGAGTCTGGCTGGAGGCCGTCTGGGCTGTGGTGGCATTCAGCGAGGACCCTGAAAAGACACGACACTTAGAGGTCTGCCAAGATCAACAAACTAGAAAAAAAAACAAACGTCGACTGTCAAATCAGTTGGCTGCTGTATGGCAGAATTTGAAGCAGTTTTGACAAATGAACCTACTTCTACTCCCATAACGAAAGACATATTTTGGTGAAGCCAGAATCAGGCTACGTCCGCATTAGTGCAGTTACAATTAAACCATGAAACCGCTGTTACAGTTTTGCCCTACGCCTGTCATCCACGTTACTTTAGTGAACACTTTTGAAGTCTGTAAAATCTTGGATTGTGAAGTGATGTTGATAGAAAATACCAAAACTTTTAGAAAAAATAACGTAGTTGCACAGATTCACTGTAGAACTTGCTCTTTGGGGTTACCACGTATACTATCTAGTCTATTACCAGAAAATAACACAGATAAGCCTTAATTGATAAAGGCAGTGTAAAGAACAAAGTGAAGATGGAGCAACAAGCACGGCTGATTTTATCTTCCTTGATATCAGCTCTTATGCAACCAATATCTGAATTTAATGCTACCACAACTGCCTAAATGCCATTGAAGGACATTGGAAGAACAACCTGCAACAAAGGTCATTTCCAGACGGGGTTTCAGCCCGTTTTCAATTGTCTACGCCTGCTCAGGGAGCATGGACGACCAACTGATATGCGTTCATGGTCGTGCAATGTGGATGAAGATATTTTCTAAAATGGAGTTGATGCTAATGTGAACGTGCATAGAATTATTTTTAAAACAAAAGTGGACTAATGCAAACGTAGCCTAAATACATGTAAAGCTGCAACTGACTGGCGTCTGGCGTCCTGCTCATCTAACAGCCAAGGGATCATAATGTACATGCCTTCCATGAACATCTACATAAAAATGAAATGTCTGATTTGCAAGCAGTGACACAGTCAACAATCAAGACATGTGGGCACATCGCCATGCAAAACTAAAACATTAAAATAGAAAATAAAATAAAAATAAAATGAACTGTAGAATTTTCCACAAATCTGTAGTCTCAGAGTCCATGTCTTCAACAAAGTAGTACCACATTATCAAGTTCCAAAAGACAAGGACAAAAGTACAAACAAACAAACAACAGGACTAAAAAGTAGTGAGGACAGAGCAAGAAATACAGAGAAAAAAGTAAATAAGATAGTTACTACTACTGCGCTCTTTGCCTAGACATAGGCGTTTCAGAGTGGACCCTATAAAAAGGTGAAACAGCACAAGACAAACAGTTAGGCCAGGACACACTGCACACCACAAGTATGTGGACAAGCTGATTAAAAAGCACATTCAGATATCAAAACAATTAGAGAGAGAGAGAGAAAAAGAGGAAAAGCAGGACAAGGGGGTTTAAAAATTAGTGAGCAGGACTGGAAGAAGAACCTATGTGTCCCGTGGTAAGTGGGAAGTCAATAGGAAAGCTGGCTATGAGAAGATGTACCTGACAAGTATTAAAAAAACCAAAAAAAAAAACCCACATTTGGTCTTAAATTGTTAAGTTGCAATATTATTCAGCTCCTGCTCCTTGTCAGGATAAAGACCTTAAGCTAAAATTGATATTTTCTGTTCTTTACCCCAGAATTATTCTGGGGCCAATATGTCTTAGCTGCCTATAAAATAAAGAGAATATTGACCAGGCTAATTTACTGATTTATAAACCTCTTCTTTAGAAGACTGAAAGAGGAAATCTAGTTTTCTAAAAAAGGGAGACTGGATAGCAAAAAACAAAAAAAAAAAGGGATCCCTTTGTCCATATGAGAGCCTGTGAAACAAAATGTGAAAATGAAAGAAAAACTTAAACAGAAAGAACACAAATCCTATCCGGAGCTACTCTAAGTCAGCACTAAAAAAAAAAACATGCAAGAAAATTAAATGGGGGGGGGGGGGGGGGGGGGGGGGGGGGGGGGGGAGAAAAAGAAATAAACAGCAATATTGATGATACAGCCCTTTGTATGGCGGAGCACTTCTCCAACAGAGCCCTGCCTGGCGCTTGACCATGCACGTCTTCTCCATCCAAACATGAGAGACAGGAGAGAGAAAAAGGCCCTGCCTACCAGGGAAAGGTCCTGGGATTTCCTCTGCATAAACAGGATTTCAGACTAGATTGCAGATCTTAAGTTCCAAGATGTTATCAACAGTTATAAAGATTGGCATTGTCTCCAACACATGAACACGTGCATGAACTTGAAGAGTCAGTCCTCGTTTTAGATCTGACCTCAGGCCCATGTTTGGACTGGACTAGCCATTCACAAGCCCAAGTGCACTTGTTGTTTCTCTTTTTGTTTTAAAGCCAAAAGCGCTGCATTAAGCAATTACATGAGGGGAAAAGGAGGCAAAATACCACCAAATTAAAGCTACAAATATAACCGCTGTTGTGTAAAGTGTGGAAAACTGCCAGAGGAAAAACTGTATACAGATATTGCATCAAAGTTATGTGCATGTATTTCTCAGGTATTGAAGACCACCCGCAGATGTGTAGGGCGCAGCACAGCCTAGAAATGTTTTGCAATCTAGATGCCCACATTCTTTACGTTTGATTTTTACGGTTAATCTAAGCTCCTGAACACATACGCTGGATTTAACTTTCATCTCTGAATAACCTAATACCACAATGCTAACAAACTACTGCTTACAAAATAAGAGCCAAAGCAATTAGAGGATGACTGGTGAATTTAGATGTGATTGGCTGCTTACAGATTTTAATTCACAGCATAAACAGTTTTAAACTAATGCCTCAGTCCAACAGACAGTGGAAAAACCTGTGTCCGGTTGTGCAGCTGTATTGCTGCCATTCGTGGATTAGTATCGAATCCTGTATCGAGATTATGTTAAAGTCACGCATTATTCTGCTCATTTATAAAAAAAAAAAAAAAAAAAAAAAAAAAAAAAAAAAAAAAAAAAGGCTTTAAGCCATTCTCAAATCCGACCTCCTGCCAGCTCGATCTGCCGTGTGTAAATTGACGCAGCCTTGCTGTGGTGCAGCACAAAAGACATGCAATGCATATTTTTAGTAGAGCAGTGTGGACCGTCGCTTCTGAGAAGCTTCTAAACTGCTCCACTGCGCCTCCGGTGAGACCGACTGACTAAAAATGGCTGCAATTCATAGCAGCTGATGCATCGCAGCCATTTCACACACTGTGGGACTTGTCTGTGACATTATGAGCACAGAAACATCTGTCGGAAAAAAAAAGATGCGATACATTTACTGGAGACAGATAATGGGACTTAAGCAAGGCTGAACCACTTGCTGTGACTAAAACATTTCTGGCTGTACAAACCGTTTGTTCTGGTTGTATGTTACCTCTAAATTATACAGATTCATTTGATTTTACAGTTAAGCATTACAATTTTATGTCTGCATGTGATACCATCTGGCTGTCAGGGGGGAAGAAAAAAAAAAGAAAAAAAAAAAAAAAAAAGAAAAAGTACAGAGCAATATTTAAGGGTGTTGAGGTAAAGTGAGAGGGGCAGGAGTAAATGGAAAAAATTAAAATAAAAAAGGTAATGTGCAACAGGTGAGAAGACCCGCCTGGTGGGTGAGAAAAAAATTCAATTATAGAACATCTAAAAAGAAGAGGAAGGTTAAAGAAAGAGTATGAGAATGAGTGAGGGGAAATAGAAAAGAACAAATACAAACAGATGGACAGAGACACAGGTCCACTGAGGAATCTAGTGCGTGGTTTGCTACTAGATTTATAGGTGACTCTCTCTGACGTTTGGTGGTAAACCGTCCAGCCTGTAAAAATGAATATAGGAGGGAAGAAGAAGAGAAGACACAAGAAAGACACTTTGTAAAAGTGTACAGAGACTGGAACGAGAACCCCCACCATCAAAAGCACCAGAAAAAGACAATGAGAAGGAACTGTGGATCCAACTTGAAAGCAACTTATGAGTAAGAAAACAAAAAGGGTTGCCAACTTGCCATTAGTTTGAGGATAAAATTTTATCCAATAACGCGAGTTCACTGAGGGTTTAATTAAGGGTATGGCTAATGAAAAAAAAAAAATGAGGTCATTCATATTTATTTATTGTGATCCTCATTTAGGTTATTTTTAAAAAAAGAAATTACTTAAAAACAGATTAAAAAGTAAAACGTAAACTAGCTTTTAATTGAATGAAATCAGCCAGTTATACAAAAGCCTGAAGACTTATAAATATGACTAATAATCATGGCCATATGGACAAAGAATTTCACATTTATCAGACACAAGAGGCTAATCAATATGTTCTATGGCAATTTACTTTTACAACATTGGTAATATCAATCTATAACATGATCTAATATTACACATCTACGTGGCAAATGTCTAGGATTGGTCAATTTGTTAGAAAATACCTTTGAAAAAGATTTAACTATTGACTGCATGGAAATCAAGATCAAGTGCATAATCAGTAAGAACAGACATCCATAACCAACGTAACCTCGCAGGACTTTGTGGACATGCATCACAGCATAACAAGTGAGCCAAAAGAATAAACCAATAGCACTGTGGCTGTTCCTCAGACCGGTTTGAACTCCACAGACACTCTTTTCACGCATGTGCAGACACAATTAGATTTCCACTGCACCAATATTGTAGTCAAAAGCATTTGAAATAATACTACAGCATCAGCAGAAGCCAAAAGGGAAAAATGTGTTCAATATTTACATTTTTCCCTTATTGAGAATACTGCTTAGACTAAATATGAAGTGAACTGAGCCTGAGTTTGTAATAAAACAAATGGTTAAAAAAAGAAAAGAAAAGCATAAAGGTTATCCGTATTCCTAACAGATTATATTACTTTTTTGTTTTTATGGTCATGATTTTCATCAACACTCTGCTTTTAAATACTCTATTGTGTACAAATGAGAGGATTTAAGTTTACTCCTACTTTCCAGAGTTGTTGACCAACGTGTACCAACACTTCTAGTACAAGTTCTCCAACAGTCTGAGATCACATAATAAACCCTAGGATCATTTCTAAGCTCTTGTAATCCTCTCCGGTTGGTTAATGTTCATGATCCCAATTATAAAAACACACAATTAACTCTACAAGAAGAATGCCACAGCTCTCCTTCCAAAAAACAAAACTGATCCAGATTTTCCTAGAGATCAAGTGAACATGCCATGAGGCATAAAATTGTTTTATATATTAAACCAACACAGAACTTTGAAGCATTGTATTTGGAAAGTGAAAATGTGAGAACCCAGTACCGTCTATGAAACATGCTGGTAGTTTTAGGATTTGGACTTGTCTTGGTGCATCTGGGCAAACAGTTAACTCTAATGTGAAATGTCAGGCTGTCTATAAAATGACTCAATATATACATGTAATATATATAAACATATAAACATGCATGTCTTATGAACTGATCTAAGGTCAGCAGCTAGTGTCAAGAAACCATCACACTGTATGGGAGGAATGAGCTACGTACGGCATGTTCTCTCGCATGTTTGCCACAGATATGTTATATAGGATCATTTTAGTCAATACATTTTTTCAGTGGGGAAGTGTAGCCTCTGGTGATGGTTTTAAGAGACTTTCTACTTATCCAACATTAGTGCCAGAAGGGAAATGAGAGGATTTTTCAGGTATTATTCATGTAGAAACCGAATAAAACTCTGTGGGGCTTGTTAAGCCTGATGCAAACTCTACAAGATCAGAGAAATGTGTTCTTGTTCGCGAGGTGGCAAGAACAAACTTAGTTTTGGCCAGGACATTTTGTACGTGACGAGAAGCTCAAGTGCCAAACTCCTGGAAGTCCTCACGGGCCCCTCCCACTGCAGCAGAAAAATAAGCAACAGTCGTTTCAATGCTGAAAACACTAATGTCGTGGAATCATAAAGATATACTTTATTGATCCCCCAGGGGGAAATTCCTGTACCAGGAGATTAGGGGCTGGCAGGACTCAGTGAGAATAATAATGATCAGTTTTCACTCACTTTGAAATGCCATGTTTACACTCGGAGACAAACACTATTTAATTTCATGTTCCATTTAAAAGTAAGAATGTTTGGTGTGTATAGTAAGTGTACAGTAGATACAGTGCAGTGTGTGAAATCTAAATGCCTCTATGTAACGAGCTGCCAAGCGCTGCAGTGATTTCCGCTTCCTGCTCCTAAACCTACTCATGATTGCTGAGGAGATGGATAAAAAGAAGTTGTGGTACAAACTTCTGCACCAGTGGAAAAAGGGGAATGACATCTGCTTTGCTGCATTAACCATTAACAGTTTTTGCACTCAAAGAAAAAGGTTCTGCCCAGATGATGTATAAAGGACGAGCTGCTAGAACTACCAAAACCTGCGAGAAAAAAAACAAACTTTTTTGTTCCTGCCACCTTGAGAACAAGAACAAATTTCTCTGTTCTTGTGGTGTATTCCTCAGCCTTCATTTACAGGTGTAAACTTACTAAACCCATGTTATTTAAAGATAATGAAAGTTAGGATTTAATGCAAGTATTGTATAGCACTTTAAAAAAAAAAAAAAAAAAATTTATCTTATATCTGATACAACTACCAGTGAATTTATGTAATGTAAAATGATGACAGTGTTTATTAAACAGTTGACAACTTGATGGCTGCCCATGGAAATTATGAAAAACTGAAACAATTCTCAACCTTTACTGTAGCCCTGAAGGTGGTTTTGTAGATCGCGTGTCTTGAGCACATGTATACTAGCATGAACATGAACCCAAAAGAGTACCTTGGCCGTGGCCAGCTTGGTTGGCCATTCCATCAGCATGTCGCCTAGCACTGAGGTTGTCTGAGGAGAAAGAGCCCTTCAAGGAACAGGGTTGCTGCGTATGGACCTGCTCCTGGACGGCATTTGGCTGATTGCTGGAGCTGCCACTGGAGTGGGCCGAGCCGTCTGACAGAATGGAGCTTCTAGCTGGGGAGCTAGATGAGCTGGCAGCACTGTCCCCTTAATAATGATAGAAAAAAATATATATGTATGAAGGGGAGTCAATGTGAATCAATGTGATCAGATGCTTCTGACTGATAACACTTTACCATGAATTCTTTTATCACCCTGTCAAACACACACACACACACCTTTCCTCTCAGCGCTGGTGGTGTTCAGATTATTTTTGAGCTGCTGCACCATTGGATTAAGCAGTTTCCCAGCTTTCAGCTTGTGTTTGCTGGTTCTTCGCCTCCGTCCAGTTGGTGGAACAGCATGCAGCAGGCTGACATTAGGGGGCAGACTTTTTCCCAGATCCTTGTAAAGCCTCTCAATTTCACTTCTCTGAAATGCCTGCAGCTCAGAGATCTCCTTCATGTGTCTAGAGAAAAGATACAGAAATGGAAAACAAATAAATAACCTTCAAATGCTGTAAATAGAAACTAAAACCATAATCAATGACCCTTGCAACAAGTGACAACCCGCATCTCTTGAAGTGCATCAAGTAATTTAATAAAAAAAAATAAGAAAAAATAAGCAGTAAACCAAGTTCAAAGTTTCAAAAGTTCAAAGTTACATGTTTGTACTTGGGTTCATTGACAAAACTCTTTCCAACATGTTCTGACATTTAAACCAATGAGTAAAAGGGTCACTACATTAAACACACTGCTGACACTGGTAACGAAGGTGCCTGCAACTGGAAATCATGAATTCACTGCCAATTAGGAAATGAAGCTAATTTTCACCTGATAGGAGGGTAAAATATCATGTTATGAAGAAATCTGTCTTTTGAGGCCAAATATATCTGTATAACTGTCATAAGAATGTTTTCCTGTTTCCTCTTGAGATCTAGGGATAATTAATAATCATTTGAAAAGGAGTCTATTTGAATGAGTACATCTGATTTTAACTTTCAAAACTGCTGCTACAACTGAAAGACAACTCATAACTGAATTCAAGGCACGACTGTGCAGGCATGCGTTTTCTCCAGTTAGACAGTAATAACACTGAATTGTTATAGTAGACAATAACAGCCTACCAACATTAAACAATATTTTGTTAATGTTTTGTAACAGCAAAAACCGAGACATTAAGTCCTCATAATGATCTTAAATAACATGAAATATTTTTTCCTACTGACAATGGGTAAGAAAGGGATATTTGTTATATGAAGATCTTCTACTAAGAAATAAGAAATATTACACAATATGTATCTAATGGCAGAAATGAACAGAAGTATGCTACTTTACTTTTCTCTGAGTTTCTGTAATTCTTTCTTCATATCTGCGTCCTCAAACTCAGAGTCATTGTCACTGCTGATGTAGGAGGAGGGCACGTGTCCTGCAGAAGGCGAAGGAGTGTGACCATTCATTGCCACAGGCTGTTGGCTTGGTGAATCAGACCGCTGCTCACTTCTGCTTCGACCAGAGCGCCGCAAGAAGGCAACTGCCCTCTTCATCAGGTCACTTCCACTGTGCTCAGACATGGTATGCGCTGGAGGAGCAGCTTGAGCTTGAGGAAGCGCCACGCTGCTGCTGTCCTCGTCAGCTGAGTCCGAGTAGAGGTGTGACGACTGTTGATTGTGATGATGGGTTGAAGTGTCAACAGTCTGGGCTCGAGGGATATGGCGTGGTGTAGTGTCCGGACTAGAAGTGGGCGTACACTGGTAGAAGTTCTCTGGGGCAGAGTAATGACTACCACTGAGAGGTTTGGGTGTTCGTGGATTCTCATTGTCAGCTTCAGATCTCACGCAGGATCTGAAAGCTGCCACACAGTCTTCTTTCCTGCCTGTGCTCTGTGACTGGCTGTGGGACATGCTGGAGCCACTAGAGGGTGCTGGGGAACTGCATGTGCTGCAGCTCGTCTTGCTCCTCTCTAAACGACAAATGACATCTGGAGGAGTGGGGATGATCTGGAAAGCAGAGAACCCCATATTTATAACCAAATTAAGGCCTATAAACATCACTAACTAATGCAATGTTTGAGCAATAAACTCCAAATGGGACAGGCCAAACAATGGAATAAGTCGTGACATGCAATATAATCTGATTTTGTCAACAAACATTTTTACTGAGTAGACCCTCCCCAAGTAAACATTGGAAAGGGGACTCTTACTTGAAAACGGCTTTTGGAGTTGCGTGAATAGGAGCCGTCAACCACATCATTTCTTTTCAAAGTACTGTTAGAGGCTACAAAAAAAAAAAAAAAAAAAAAAAAGGGAACATTAAGAAACAAAATTACTTTCAACGTTAAAAAGTAATACAGCTGAGTTATATTCTATATTATATAAATAAAACTACCAACCTTCCACGGCAGAGTCATTTAGTGTACCAACACTATCTGTGCGCTCAGGAATCTGGGGCTAACGGAGAAAAAGAGACGGGTAAAATCATGAGTGTAGGGGGCTGCACTAATCTGAGCAGAGATGAGTGATACAACATCACAAACATTTGGTGTGGCAAGACCAATCATTATCCTCCTCTGAATGAGTCACAACCTCAGACAATTTGATAACATCTAATACACACAAAACAAGAGAAAGAGGTAATGGATCTCAATGATAGGAGTATTTTTTACCCTACCCTGTTTCTAAATTAAGTATTGAGCTTATTCCTTACAGCCAATGGTCTAATCAATAGCACCCCTCTGTGCAACCATTAATACAATTCTTAATCCAAGTCGGAATGCTCACATTTCTCTCACAGATACAAAAGTGCATTTTACCAGTGGTTCCATCTTTTTCTTAGTGAGTGGCCCCTCTGTGCTCTGGCCATCTGAGAGTGGCGGGGAGCTCAGCCCCTCTGTGCTGGAAGCCTGGGGTTCAGAAGTATTGCTGGAGGGCTGGGAGGGAGTGTGCTCCTGGTACAACAGGTTTCTGAGCTTTTCATCCAAAGTCTTGATGGTACGGTCAACAAACTCCACTCTGCGTGGCCCCTCGCTGTCAGACTCTCCCTGTCCTCCACTCTGCTGCTGGCTTGACATCTGGGGGTTTTGATGTGCGGGGCTCTGAGGCTGGGATGTCACCGTCCCAGGCTGCATTGGTGTGGCATAGGGCTGTTGCAGGACCACAGACTGGTGGCAGGCAAGCTGGGGAGGTAGTTCTGAAGTAGGACTGGCTTTTTGATTATCTTGATCAGTTTGTGATGAGACCAAAACACCAGCTCCTGCTCCTTTATTACTAGCATTTACATCCAGAGAGACGGGTGGCACAATAGCACAGCATGGCATATCTGTGACCATAGATGCAGCAGATATGCAAGAGTCTTCAACAGGATGAGAGTTTTGATGGCTGATGCCCCCAGCAGCAAGAGGATGCTTAGTTACACTGGGCTGGGTCTGCTGGACCTGGGACTTGCCAATGATTTGGTCCGGAGGTTGTCCTGATGTGGGTAGCGAGGAGGCGGATGCGCTTTGGGAAGATAAAGACGTGACCGAGGTTGCCACTGCAGCTGTGTTGTTGTTGGTCCTGCCCGACAATGAACCACACTTTTCATATTCTGGAGAAATTTAAGAGGTTAGAGTTAATCCGAAAAGCAGATAGTGATTTAAACAACCAACGCCAAGATAAAGAGAAGCTGGGTGCTGTGAGAGTGCTGTGGTGTTACATCATTGCCCGTCTTTCCCCCTCAACCCCAGTCAGCTGGAGCAAAATCCTGCACTTCATTTCTAGGAGCACTCTTATATAACTGCCACCAACAGATGAAATGCATGCAGTGGGTGTTTTTCCACCAATAGCAGCAACACTATTTCACTAATCTCTAATATTTCAGCTGACTTGTAAAACAAATACATCGTCTTCAGATTTACTCATTAATAAACAGAAATGTTCAACGTAGAATCGATGTGTGCAGCGTACCCTGGGATCCAGGGGTTTGTGATAAAGTATTTTCCTTGTATGGCATGGGTGTCTCAGCCACAGGGCAGATGATAAACCAACGCTTTCCAGTATGGAGGACTGAAGGACAGAGACGAGGGAAAACATACATAAAATCACACATTTGGATCACCTTTAAAACTTCAGATATTGATCAATCATTTAGCAGCAATCTTAAAACAATATTATCAATAGTCTCCTTTCCATTCCTGGCAATGTAGTTACGTTTGAGTACAATTTAATAATATAAAAACTTACCATTTTGTTGGTACACTAGTTGAGGGGTACTGGGTTGTAAAGCCTTAGAAAAAAAAAGAAAAAAAAAAGAAAAAAAAAAAGGAAAAACAAATAAGGGAAATAAAGGGAAAAATAAAGATAACACAGAGTGGATGCCTGTGCATACATCTGATGGACATTTAAAAAGGGTTGCCCACTCAGCCAACGAGCTTAAATAAATACAGTCGGAACATAATGTCACATCAGCAAGACTGGTATTTCTGGCAGCCCTTTGGCAGCGTTGTAAGCAAAGTTATCTCAAGAGTGCTGTCAGGATGGTGCATCCAAGGCAGCGCACTCAAAGACAGATTGCACAACTGCAGCTATCAACTGTCAACACTTTTTCCCTCACCTCTGCTCCGAGTGCACCAACTCCTTCACCCTGTTTAGGGCTGCATCCCTGGTCAGAGTACCTTTCACCCTCCGTGTCCTCACTTAGCATGTCCTCTGCCTTGTCCACAATGTCCTTCAGCTGTTCAATGAAGACCTCTTTCTCAAGAGGAAGAATGAAATCATTCTCCACCTAAAAAAGGAAGGAATGTTAAGGAGATTGCAAGATTAAAACTTAACCTACAAGAGTTACGTATTTATACAAGTGCTCCTGCAATAAAATGTTATCCAACTTAAATTTCTTTTACCGCTTAATTCACTACTTACATTTCATACAATTATATTTCACAGTTCTGTAAAATTACAACAATTAGGTTTTTGTCTTTGACTATGACAAATTAACAGAGCTGTGAATAGTAATTACCACTATATAAGTGAGGGAGCCTAGGAGAAAAGGAAAAGTGATTCTTATTTTTTCCCCCTTGCTGCACTGCAGCTAAAACCAATAGGGAGGTTCGTATCCGAGCTGTAAGGCAGCACTTTAGGAAACGCACACCAGAAACCTTTGCAACAACTGGTGTGGCAGCAGCATTGCCTCCATCTTACCATGTAAGTTGCAATCTCTTCTGGTGCATCTCCATCAAGGTCAAACTTGAACGTGACCATTTTATGGTTATGAGTCTCCAACTGACATTCTACCATCTTGTCCCCAGTGTTACACACCTGAAAATAAAAGAGAACCCAACACATTCACGGTCTGTTAGTTCATATTAAAAAAAAAAAAAAAAAAAAAAAAATCCTATTTGAAATATTTCCTTTGTCATATAGATTGAGGTCACCCACGTTAAGCATGCTCAGCTTTGGTCTGCTAATCTTTTCCTGTCTAGAACGAGTACGTGTGGACCTGCGATGGTGTTTGCGAACTTTCCCATCTCCTTTGCTTCCGTGCGTCCCTTCATAGCCATCGCTCATCTCCTTTCCTGATGTGGCATCAGAGTTGACACTGATTTTGGGAAAGATAGACAATTGTGAAAGAAAAAAAAAATAAAATAGTGCAGCATTCTTACCATGATACCTCAACAGACATACACAGTATTACACCTGTGGCTGAAAGATTAAGCCATTCCCACAGCTCCACATGGCCGTAAATGTCAACTAACAAATGGGGCGATACATGCCCAAAACATGCCCCAAATGTCTAAATGTGGGAAACTGATAATGGAAGATACGATAGAGCAGATATAAAGTAAACATAAAGATAAGGGTTACATTGTCATTACCGAGTTCAATTCAATTCAATTTTATTTATATAGCGTCTATAATACAAGTTGTCTCTAGGGGCTTTCCAGAGACCCAGAACGTGACAGTTATACACAGTACAGTAATAAGCCAATGGTCTTCTTCAAAACACTGATTAAAGTTCGGTCAAATGTTTTGGGAACGAGCCCCAGATAGCTCAGTTGGTTGAGCAGGCGCACCATACACGCAGGCAATCGCCTTCATGCAGGCAGCACAGGTTCAAATCCCAGCCCGTGCGTGTTTTCTCACTCTCTCTACCCAAGTTTCCTGTCTAGCCACTTTAAAAATAAAATGCCACAAGAGCCACAAAAGAAAAACAAAAAAAAAAGGTTTTGGAAAGATTATAACTCACTAAAAAAATTCATATTTTCTGAAGGGAAAACAACATCTTTGCCTCAGCAAGATAACCAAAAAGATTCTGTGGAACACACTTTCACTACATTTCTGTTTACAAGTAGCACTTTGGTGTGCTACAACAGTGTTATTACAGGAGGCTTGAACTGTTTTAAGTATGGGCGGGAACATTACAAATCTGTGATCATGTGCTTTAAATGAGCATTTATGTCACTGCCCATTAGAATATCAAATATCTGTCTCCTTCCAAAACTTAAAACAAATGAAATTACTTTAATCAAATGTGTATTTTACAGACTGAGGTGAAATTAATTTTGTACCTGTCATAGCTTTGGCCTCCAGTGTGTTTTTCTGCAGCTTGATCCTACAGATGAAAAGAAATATAAAACAAAGGAACAAGGCAAATGAGGGAGAGAAATGCATTTACAAATTAAATTAAAAATATACTGAATATACTGGTATTCCTATTTTAGGTTATTATCTTACAGGAGCTGGAAAGAAAGTATATTGATGCCAAATGTCAGACTGGCATCTTTGCAAAGCAAAATAAACAAAAAATACGTATGAAGAGCTAACGAACATTTCAGTAAATTGTGTAGCTGTACCTCCAAGTTAGAGTCTGGTGGACCTTGACCTGCAGCTCCTGATACAGTATTGAGCTTTTTCTGCGGCTGAAAAGTGGAGCTGGCTGACCCAGATGACGCTCTCTGTGAGTCAGAAGACTGCAGCACAGGAATTTGGCTTTGAACACTACTCTGGTGCTGGGCCTGTGGGGGTAGCTGGCATGATTTGATCTTGTCCAGCTGTGTGACTAGAGTGGCGTTGAACTGGTTTGCTTCATTCTGCGCAGGTGAGGAGAAGGCTGCAGATTGCGTGAGCTGAGCAGACTGCACAGGCTGAGCATTGGCGACAGACTCGGGATGGCTGACCTGAGTCTGTTGATGAACCTAATATTTAACAAAAAAAAAAAAAAAAGCAAAGAGGGGGAGGTAGAGAGAGAGAGAGACATTATTGCATTTTCATCACTTGGATTTGCAGTCTCTTGAAAGATCATGCATTCTACTGAATCCTTTATAAGAATTCCTCCAAGTCAATAAAACCTACAGTCCTTTTTTTCATTTTGATTGTTTAATATGACTGATAAATTGTTTACTGGGTTTATTAAACTTACTCTGACAACAAAAGCTTTACATGAAGCTACAAAAAATAATTGGCATATTACAATCAAAGTTTCCTTAAGTAAACCTATCTTTTTAGTAAACCCATATGCAATTAGGCACATGCTGCCATCCGTATTACCTGTAACAGAGGCTGAATGCTGCCATTTGAGGAAGGGTGTGTGTTCTGGCATGGGGCAATGTGTGTGTATATGGGGTGGGTAGGTAGTGCTGACGTGAATGTAGATTGGGTGTGAAAAGGCTCTGATCTAGCAGTTTGCTGCAGAGCAGTGGTGGGATGGTGTTGTGGGGATGTTGGTTCTACCCTACCAAGAACAGGTAAGGGGGATGGTATAAAGGACAACGGTATGGGCGAAACTAATGCATTTTCAGCATGCACAGGAGAAATGGGAGAGACAGAGGGAGTTAAAGGGAGTGCGTGTCCTGGAGAAAGGAAGATATGATTAAGAGAAGAGGACACTGATGGGTGAGGAACAGTGCAGGTATGAGGATAGGAAGATTCACAGTCAGACACAGCTGTCATCACCTGGACTGTGGGATATTGTGAAGGAAACTAAAGGAAAGAGGTAGAAACACAGGAAAAATCATAATCTAGAAAGTTCAAATTAGGGAGGTGATGCATCAAAATGTGCATCTATAATGTTATTCTTCCTTCAACACTATGCAAAAAAAAAAAAAAAACTGCTGAACCCATAATGCAGACAGAAAAATGTTGATAATACCTGGGATGTTTGTGATGGTGGCAGTGAAGCTGAGATTTGCAGATGTTTTAGCTGTTGGTGGACAGTAGTGTGACTCACTGGCTGTTGAGGAGAAAGTGACTGGTTTGGTGCACTGGAAACAAGACTGGCTAAAATTCTGCCCATGGCTCTGTATGTCATGTCCAAACTGTGAAACACTGAGCGGTGCTGATATGCTACCACACAAAACACAAAAATAGGTGTGGATCCTTGGCGATGTCAGAGATTACCCTTTCATCCTCACATCAGAACAGCTCACGCTTTCCTTTCTGTGCTGGAGCACCCTGCCTTAATACTGAGCACAAACTGCAGCACTCTATACAAGCAAAAACAAACCAGGCAAGTTTGGGGTGGGTGGTGGTGCATAATACCACTGTTATTGCTTTCCCAACCATTCCCATTATCTCCCTGTTGGCTAGTGTTTGAGGAAATTCCTGAGTATTGTTCATTGTTATATTTACCTACTGTCCACCAAAACAACCATTTCCAGTTCAGCAGCATCACATCAAAACCAGGCACTATGAGCAGTATAACACGTATTACTATGAAGATATTGTTTATTGGTTTCGATGAAGTTAAAACTGTAGGAGGAAAAAAAAATAGGCACAATGCATGTCTGTAGAAGGAAAAACAAAAAATCTAAAGTAGGGCACCAACCATGCTACTTCATAACAGTGTGTTGTATATTGATCATCACACCAGACACTTACCTGAGTGATTTGTGCAGCATGGCTTTGCTGGGAAGAAACTGAAGTGTTCTGAGCAGTTTCTACTTGGTTAGCTCCTTCATAACTCAGTCCTGCAGAAACAGATTGTGCTGACAGGTACTGGGCCTGACCAGGTCCAGTCTGTTGGAGGGCAGAATGTGCATAACTTTGAGAGGCAGTATCAGGTAGAACTGGCAAAAAATGACTTTGATGCTCTGCGACAGCCTGCACAACTGGGGTGGTTGTTGGATGAGACTGGGATACATCCTTGTTCTGTTGTGGGACAGAGGTCTGCATGACTTTTGGACTCTGATGTTGAACTGGTGGTTTCTGTACTTGTGGCTGAGTAGGAAACTGAAGACTTTGAGCCGGGAGGTTAGATGGTTGTGTCATTTGATGGCACATGGTTTGTACAGTTTCTTGGTTATGCTGATGATAAGTCTGTCCAGCATTTAGTGCCTGCTGTATACTTGGTACTTGTGTATTTTGTGGTAAGGGTTGTTGGTGCTCTTGGTGCATGGACATTTGTTGACTGTAAAGTGCTGGTGTGGAGGAGCTCTGACCAGGCTGTTGACACTGCAGTTTCACTGCTTGGGCATGCTGAGGTGTGCTGGGGGCACGTGTAGTCTGACACAGGACTGTGGTTGCTATGGCTGGTGCAACTGATGCAAGAGGGCAGCTTTGTGCTTGCTGCTGTGCTGACAGGGTGGATGCTGCTGTCTGAGGCTGATTTGAATCAGGATATCCTAATGCAGATTGAGAATATTGTTGAGCTGATGTCACAGAAGTCTGGAAAGTTTGCTGGACTTGCAAGGGAAAAGTCAAAGCACTTGCTGCTGTTGCCTGCTGATGTTGTCCCGTTGCCTGATAGTTCTGTGCAACATGTTGTGGCACAGCTGATGTTGCAATGCTTACTCCAGCTTGAATTTGTTGCTGGATGTTTACAGAGCATAGAGTGGTTGGAGCTGGTGAGGCAGCACTGGACTGACTGGCATACAGAGCAGTGGGGTAGCTATGTCCAGCCTGAATGTACTGCTGTGGCACTGCTGTGCTGGAAGAAGGCAGGCCCTGGACTGATGGTTGATTCTGGTGACCTGCTGAGCTGGCCTAAGGACACAAAGGAAATCATTTCAAATTAGACCTGGAAGTTTATTTTCAGATAAACAATATAAATCTTGGCAACTATAATAAGTTACACCAGATGCGAGTACAATAAGAGGATGAGAGATAATAATAAAACAGTAGTTCATGAAACATCAATTATAATGCTGAGCAGGCATTAGCAGGTGTGAGCTAAAATAAGAGCACAAAGGAGAAATAGGAGAGACCGAGAGGATGGAAATTGGACAGCCACTCCTTCCTTTTCTCTTCATTCAGAAGTCAACTATCCTAGACAAACTAAGGAGAAAGACAGCTGTTGCATTAGCTCAGTAAAGCGAGGGGAAATGTTAAAATCTAGGTCAGTTGTAAGAAGGATTGCTTTGTTTACTCTTAGTCAGAAGGGAAATTTAGTCATAGGGTGCACCATTTGCCTTTGTCAGTGTTAGACCTAGGATTAGGAAGACTAGGAGAAGAAATGGGAGATTGTTCCAGCTCCATGCAGAATTATGCATTTTCTACAGGTGGGGAAAAAGCTGTAAAGCAGCAACTGGCTCCATTACAGGAACATAAAGGAACTTGTTTGCTACTGTGACCTACCACTCCCAGAGCAGTGGTAGCTTGTTGCTCTCTTGAACAATGTCCGTCCTCACACTCCTGGAGAGATTCGTGGTCCTCATACAAACAGCCAAACTGAGAATTACTTTTGAGGCCACAGTCTCCATCACTGTGGGAAGGCCTCTGGACTACGGAGGACTGCAGCAGAGGCGTTTGGGTGGGTGTGGTGTGACAAGGGGCTCCTCTGCGGCTGATTATATTAAACAGGGACTGTTGCAGCATAGAGAAATTTGAATAATCATTTGAACCTTTTAGATTTCCATAATTACTGGTGCTAATTTTTCCACCATACAATGGGTGGTGTCTTAAGTCACATGGACAGTGATGTGCTGGGGTGACAACAGAAGGGTAGGGTTGGTTCCCATCTTTTGACCTCAACAGAAGCAAAGAGAGGCAGGCCTGGCACATGTGGCTTCTTTGCATTGCAGAAAGATATTTATGGTTCGAGGTTAAACTCAGAAGACCACTGATGTCGGAATGTCTGCGTCCACTTGGCACTGGGAGAGTTAAATTGTCACTGGTGGCCTCTGATGGTGGTCTGACACTGGTGTCACTTAGGCGGCGGAACTCTGAGGGTGAAGAAACGGGGGAGACTTGCAGCACTGGCAGCACACACTGAGGGGGAAACCCATCCTCAGTCTCCGAGTGTGGCTCAGTAGGCCTGACTTCTGACAGGCTCTCTGGTACCATGGGGTTGGGACTGACTGATCTCTGAGACTGAATAAAAGCATGGAGTTGAGCAATGTAGTTTGCTCTTTGAATGTCAACAACCGGAGCACTTCCCCTCCTCTCTGAGGTTCCCAATCGAGTCCTGAGGTCTGGGCTCAGCATTGGCCCACGGATTTCACCATTTTCACGGGAGTGAGGTCGCTCTGCCAGAAATGCGTAACCACTCCGACACTGATCGAGGAACAACCCAAAAGTAAAACATGTTACTCAATGTAAACAAGAAAGAACAAACAGAGTTATTTACAGCCTGATTATTTCAAGACTGATGTGCACCAAAGATGTGTTGCACATCAACTCTTTAAGAGTTGGAGTTGTTTTGTTCAGTTCAACACTCAGGTCAAGGTCTATAAGTATTTTTAAAGTGTACTTTGACGAATCGCTTAGTTCAATGTCCACAAGGATGTATTCCTTGTGGACAGCTCATGTGGATGTAGCTTATGATACAGACCTGCTGCGTTGCCATAGTTATAGGCTCCAGAAGGGACTGGTAGAGGACACTCTGCTGGCTACTGTGGGAGTCTGAATACACAGTTGAGCCCATGCCACTGTCAAGTGTACTGTCTGCTGCAGAGAGACAGAAATGATGCGCTTAGAAAAAGTAAATGATTTATAGGTTTTTTTTAACTGACTAGATGGAAACGGAGTCTCTTACATGTCACCGATGTGACACTGGTTGGCAGGTTATGCAGCCTGCAATGCTGATCTGCCTCTGGATCTTCTGGTTCCAGCACAGGGGGCTGTCCTACATGTGCTGCTCCAGCGGAGATGCCCTCAGATGGCATCCTCCTGATTCTATGTCCTCCTTCACCCTGATCCACTGGTACTGCAGCAGATGCTGTTCTCCCTCTTCTCCACTTGATCAGTGCCACACGGTCCCTGACAGACTTTCCAACAGTCTTGGCATCACTCTCATGGAAAAAACCAGAGTCCACCTAACAAAAGAGCATGATTTTCAGGATATTTTCCAACAGTGTATGTGAGAGATGAAGATGCATTTAAAAAGGCGATTGTGAGAAACGGAGCCAAGAGCAAGAAAAGGAAATCTATTTAAAGTGGTGAGAGCTGTGGGGAATGATTCACTCTGTCAGGAGCTTGGACCATTGTTCATAACACAAATGACTTGATTTTAGTACAAATGAAAGCCAAAATAAAAATAAATAAATAAACCAACATAAACCACAGAATGTTGTTAAATGAGATTCAAAGAAAGATTAATAAGATTAACAACTCAGCATCATTTGCACAAAACAAAGACTTTAAAACTAGGAAAAGGAACATCCAAGTTCCGGTCAGTTTAGATGTGACATTCGAGGATGCCTGACATATAATCTCATTGTACCGTTGGTCCTAGTGTGATCAAGGCTTATGGAGGGGAGAAAAGATGTGAGATTTAACTACAATACATCAGTAAAACAGAAAATAGAAGGCACAGAAAATCACTACCAGACCCCTCATACATGCAAAGCATAAACTAATTTACATGGTTCAAACTAATTTCCAAAATAAATATATCCAAAACCATTCTGAAACGCTCAAGCTTGACTACCTGACAGGTGTTAGACATGTAGAGAATAAAATAAAGGCTCAGGATTTAAGATTCTAAATCTATACACTTTTTTTTTTTTCACCTTTCATGACCAAGTTCTTTAAAATTTTATGCAATTTAACTCATGCACTCACCATTTCTTGTGCCACAACTTCGGGAACCTCCTTCTCCAAGTCAAATGTGAACTCAATGGCTCCACTCTCTTTGTACTTCCCTTTTAACTTCTTGTGGTCCTCCACCCATAATTTGAGGGCTATAGAAGTCTTCTTCCCATCATCCTCCTCTGCAAGCTCCACCCTAACACCTGTGTCTTCAGCAAAGAAAGCATGGTTCAACAGGTCTTTGATGGTGTACCTGGAATAAGGAACAGACAATGCTGCTGCTTAATTTGGGGGAAAAAAAAAAAATGTAATGTCTAGGTTCGGCAATGACACAAAGTGGTTGTGGTACATGAATTCCAATAGTCGCACTGTTGTGCTGAGAGTTGAGGGGACATTTGCTCAGAAATTAGACAGAAACATTATCAAGTACTGCACTACCTGGGCTCGCAACTGAATCCAGGCATATTTCAAAAAAAAAAAAAAAAAAAAAAGGAGCCAGTACAAGTTCACATAGGTACACTCGCTGATTATGTAACAGAACTGAATGAAAGCCCTCCAGATACGGAGAGAGCCTGCAATGCTGCTGAGATCCCAACTGTCAGTGCCGCAGCACTGAAGCGGGGGAGGCAAGAAAAGGCATGAAAGATGAAAGGGCACCTTGTGGGCTGTTTTGGCTGGACACCGGACAATGAGGGGGGCGGTCACTCACCGGTCCTCTTTCTTTTGGCAGATACACTCGCCAATTATCTCCTTGATTTCAGGATCCATGACCTTGTTGTAGCTGGCTGGCTTCACTCCCTGTGGAGAGTGAAATATTAAAACATTATGAAAACACAATTGAAGGCTACTGTGTTGATGACAAACACCGCAAGCAATGCAAAGATGTGTTAGTGTATATATACATATATATTTTAATACTAAACCCTTATAAGTTTTGTCTTTGGGTACCCCTCTCTCTCGATCTCATACACACTAATTCATGTCCACACAGCCTTTTCTGCAAAAGCACCCACCCTTCAACTGTTGGTAGTTTATATGAGAGAGTGTATGCAGCTGTTTCCATTAGTGCAGAGTGAAAAAAAAAAACAATGCACTTAATATTTCGTTTTTTTGACAGCTTAAGTTCACAAGTCCAGAAAAAGCCCAGTCATGGGGGCGCATCACCTGGATGCTGAAAGTTGTTTTGAGTCTTGTTTTGCAGGTATATTCAAACCTATATACCAGTGTGTCAAATCTTTGAGCTCTTCAGATCATGAAAATGGGTAACTTCTGCATCTAAACCATAGATTTATAAAAGGCAAAGGCCACTATAAGCATCCTATGGATTATCATTCGTTAGAATTACGCCACCAGATGATGATGTCTCCATTCAGGGAGAACACAGGAAAGGGTTAGATTTCCGATCAAGATTTCCTTTTAAACAAACACCTCAGACAGTTGTTTTCAGGCTTCTCAATTATTAATATGGGAACAGAGGGCCTGTTTCAATCAATACTCTTCATCAAATCTGGAGGTCTGTCATGACTTCAGCCACATTTTAATTAGAACTAGAAATATGCGTTACCAGGAGAGAAAGACACACAGAAATGGAATAAACACAGCCATTAGGCCTTGATCTGAAAAGCTCAGCTTTGACCACCCACTGAGACTCCATATGGCTCACTAGATTCATCACTTAATTTAAGACTAAAGATCTATCAATTTAAAAAAAAAAAAAAAAAAAAAAAAAAAAAAAAAAAAAAAAAAAAAAAAAAAAAAACATACCACCAGAAAAACTACTGATTAGTACCTGCTGGAGTGGGACTTTAAGATTACATTCACATTAGGTGAACTGACGTATCAATTTTGTTTTATACTGAGGTGATTCAAATATTTTTTTTCCAGGGTTTTGGATGCAGAAATCCAGTTGCCAATTCCTATTTACAGATTTGAAATGTGTCACTGTGTGGTCGCAGATCTAATACACATCCGGTACAAGGCCATCAAACATGAGTCAGAATAGATATATCATGATTTCTGTGGCTTGTTGCCTTCACAGATATGACAAACATTTTGCGAGAGGGTATTTACTTTTTGGCAGGGATGCAGAACTCTATACACTCTAAACTCTATCTATACAACGCCAGCCACATGGAAAAAAAAAAAAAAAAAATCAATCGGCAACAACTGAAGAAATTTACTGCAGCCAGGAGCAAGATGTCACCAAAACAATAGACGGAACTGCTTTTATTCTCAGCTTTTTGTGTCAGGTCTTGTTCAAAATCTCCTGCTTGAAAATGGCCCCAAACATGACATTTTCTTGCTTATTGGACCAAAAAAATAAATAAATAAATATCACCATACCCCATCGATTACTTTGTCAACACGATGAAGGCTGCAAAACCGACCTCTGAACTACAGTTTAACCGAAGGTATGAAAGGTTGCACTGACTTATTTCATTGCAGACTACAAAATTCCAAATTTTTTTTTCCTGTTAATAAATAAATTTCTAAATCTGTGGCCTGCAACACACTCCAAAAAGTGAACATGGATCCTCTTCCTTAGCTATCCACTTGCAAGTCTGCAGAATTTGCACATCTACAGAGGTTTTGCATCGTTTCTGTACAGATGCGTCTGAAAAATGCATCTTGAAAGCACGCTGAAGATATCATTGGTGACATGCAGTACTGTCAGAGGGATGGACGATCATGAGGGTTCATCTGGAACAGTTGCCTCTTATGCACTGTAACCATAACAATTAGTTAATTAGGTTGTTTATTTCCCTTTGAGGAATAACAAAATATTTTGAATTAATTTCCTTTTTCCTTTAATTGCAAAGAAATAAGCATATGATTTCCACCTTTCATTAAAGAACACTGTTCTTAAAAATGTCACTGATTTCCTCGTGCATTTGTTGACGAACTGAACAACCTTTGCCATTTTTGCTTCTCAACGACTGAGATTCTTATAGATGTGTTATTTTTATACAAAAGCTACCAATTTTTTAATTGCTTTTTTTTTTTTTTAAATAATTACTTTCTAAACTTCATGCTTGTATAAAATTAACAAACCAACCCCCCCCCCCCCCCCCCCAAGTGTTGCAGATATCAGTGCTAAAAATGTATGTATATGATATTCTGTCTGGAATGTAGTAAAAGTCAATGCAAGAATACTTGTTTTCATGTTCTAACTATTCAATAAAACTATTCTAGTCTAATGTTGTTCTTTGTGATTGTACATTTTCTTTGGTCCTAAAAAAAAAAAAAAAAAAAAAAAAAAAAAATGGGGAATGGGTACAAGGTATGTCACATAATTGCAACTTTTGTGACTGAATTCCAGCCAGCAGCATAGGCTGTAGTCTTACTAAAACGCTTCTTCCCCGTTCACCTGACCCAGTAACGGATTTAAATTTAAAAGCAGCTGGACTCACACTTGTAACTTTGCGGTAAATCTGTGCAGCATTTTGACACTCGGAATAGGGATATTCCGAGGTGGCCATCTCTAGCATACACATGCCAAAGGCGTAGACATCCACAGCCTCATCATAATGCTCTTCATACATCTCTGGAGCCATGAACTCTGGAGTCCCTGCAGAGAGACAGACAGACAAACAAACAGACAGAGAAAGAGAGGGAGAACCCATTGACCTGAATGAATCATGAAACTGCAAAGCCACGTGGTTTAATCTAATACCCAAGTCTCATACCTATGACGCTCTTCGCAAAGGAAGCTGCTTTAAGAGTTGCCAGTCCTAAATCCCCTATCTTGACTGACCCTGTAGGTCCAGTAATAAAGATGTTGTCACATTTGAGGTCTCTGTGGATGATGGGAGGCGTCCTGGTGTGAAGAAAGTGAAGGCCTTTAAGGATTTGTCTGCACCAGCTTCTCAGCACTTTGGGTTTCATTACCTTGAAACGCTTTAAATAGCTGTATGAAGAAAAAGGAAACGCGTTGCATTACAATTAAATGCAAAATACAAGTGAATGGAAAAGTTAACCATTAACATAAGTCTGCTTTCATGAAAACTCACGTTTTCAGTGTCCCTGATGTCATCAGTTCTGTTACTAACACAATGCACTTCTTTCCTTTAAGAGGCGATTCCCAGAAGTCATAGAAACGAACAATGTTGGGATGTTGAAGACCCTTTAACATCTCTGCTTCCTCTTTAAAGCGCTGACGTTCCACCTTTGACAACTTGCGGTCCTAGGAAAATAAATATAAATCAAAGAAACAATGTAGACTTGCAACAAATGTTTAGGATGCATTTGCTTCACAAGAATTAACAGATGTAAGATCTCAAACTCTTTCCTGCCTTATTTAAATTCAGGTGTCCAATATATTTATACAATTAGCAAAGGTTAATGAGAATGAGGATTTTGTTAGTTTAAATACACACACACATCTCTAAATACACCATAAGTACCATGTTCTGTACCACATTCTTTTCAATAACCAATGTTGAATTAAAAATAGAGCTTCTTAAAATCTACCAACTAAATCAATCAATCACTATTTGCCCATAACTGTGATTGATTTATTCAATCTGAAACCCTTGAATCAGTCTGATCAACTGTTATTAGTAGGCTTCTATTCAATGGGGAAGAAGTTGTTTTAATATGATACAACAGACTTTCTGTATTGTATTTCCTTGGCTGTTTTTGCAACCACGTACTTCATTCTGCACATGTAGTATGCAGTTCTGCATACCAGTCTGGCAATCGTCAGTATGTAGTTTCCCCGCAGTGAAAACAACTGTGCTTCAGCACAAATTGAAGCTGGTTACGTGACCACTTCGATTGGCTTCTGCTATAATGGTACACTGCATTACGAGGTAGTATGTGAGGTAGACTGGCCAGTTACACACAAGAAAGTTTTCTAGAGAAATTCTCAACCACTGCAGATTGTACACATTTGGATACCAAGTTCTGCATTTGGCAAATCAGTATGCGTACAGAGCTTTGAAAATGGCCCAAGTCCCTCTAGCAGTTTGCCAACTTGTCACTTTATTTATTCAACTTTGTGGCATAGTTTGCAAAATAAAATTAAACAAGAAAAAAAAAAAAAAAATAAGGGTCCGCCTCTTGAAAAAGACGCACCCCAGCAAGGGGCCGATGGCACCTCCAACCACAGATATGCTCAAAATTACCTTGGTTTTACAGTCGGAACCCCATCAATGCCATCACTTAATCAGAATGACATTTTTGAGTCTTATCAGAGTCTTAAATTGGTAGTTTCTTGTGCTGTAGCGCCATTCCCCCTGTGCTAATATTAACTGCAATTTTGCTGCACACAGATTTTATTCCAAGTGAAAACTATTGTAATTCACATTATTTTGGTCTCTTATAAAAGTTTACACTCCTTACCACGAATAGCAGAAAGTGTTTTAACATCAAAACGTTCCTTCAGAGTAGAGTAAAGCAAGCAAATAACATGTATTTTTATACATGTTATTTGCTTCCTTTACTCTATACAGTACCTCTGAGGATAGTCAAAGAGAGCATGGTTATAAAGCACATCATCTCCAGGGGAAAAAAAAACAAACAAAAAAAAAAAAAACTAAAACATTACAATGATCACACCCACCACATGCATCTTAAGACTATGTCACTGATCCCTTCGGTGTTTCTCAATCTTCTTTACAAGCATAATTTTTCAACCACTACCTATGCTCCTCTCTCCCCTCCCCCTACATCTGCAACCCATCCCTTTCACTGCACCTCTCACATCAACCACTCCCTTCATCATCACCAAACATCTTCCTTCCCTCCCTCTCTTTTAATGCAATTCTCTGCAAGACTGACCCCCTCTTGCGGTAGCACATTGCTTTATGTTGTGCAAAGTAGAGGCTTTTTCTGCATTTTCTTAGGGAAAAAAAAAATAAATACCACACCACATTGACAACTTGCATAACAGGAACTCACAACTGAGGTTTGCCAAGAAGCAAGACCCCATGTCTCACAGTGAGTGATGACACTGCTGGTGGAATACAATGAACACAACCTAGCAGGATCTAATCTAATGATTTTAAACAGAGTTAACTCCTTCCCAGATGAAACAGGCAAAATAAATGAAGCCTCGGTAAAGTAAAAATTAACAATGAGAGATGTCAGACAATGTGTCAAGGAATGGACTGATATGATGAAGTGCGTGAGAATGTGGCATATCTGGTTTTGTGTGCAAGTGTGTGGGGGGTGGGGATTTTCACTGCACTCTTCTGAAGACCCATGAATAATTCAGCTCTGCAGAGAACTCTTTCTACAGAGGCGAGCTGAACAACGACAGGCTGCGTCCTAAGTTGGGCTGGGTTATCCCAAAGTGCTCTTTCCTTGTACAGAAGCAGAACATGTTCTGATGTTTATCTGAGTTTAATGTTTTAAAAGGGCAACAGTGAAGAAAGAAAAGAAATGGAGAGCTTCAAGCATTTTTAGCCGATGAGGACTGCAGCAGCCCTCCCTTCAGGCAAAACACCTTTTGCTTTGTTGGTCCCTTGCCTCCCCTCATCTGCGCTCTCATCTTTCAGTAATCATGCTACTTTTTATAACACCCAATTGAAAGTGTTCCTCAAATCCCAGTCACAGTCTCCTCACACCCCTCCTTTTCCCTTTTAGCAGACACAGGGGCTTCTCCATTATTCAGAAGCCACATGTACCGTTTGCACATGGGTGTTGTTCATCATTGGCTGAAATACACACACATATACACATCCAGTCTATGACAACATTGCTCCTTTGACACAAGCACAAAAAAAAAAAAAAAAAAAAAAAAAAAGAAAAAGCATATCTTTTAAGACACATCAAATGATTTTGTGGTTGCTGCAAGAGAAGATGTTACGTGTGACTCATAGCATTACATCTGCAATCCACAAAGAGCTGAAACCAATCCTCCTTGGAATTTGTGCAGGTATGCATGTGTTGGTATGTGCAAGTGATTTTTGTCAACCCTGTGTTGCACCATGACATGCACAGGAACTTTGTTAAACTGCCCAAACAAGGGGGGATGGGGGGATGGGGGTGATACCAGGCAGCAGGCACGGAAAGATTGTGGCTATCAGCACAAAATAATTCTATTAAAAAAATAAATCTTCAAGAGTCTTCAAGTTCTCACCTGCTGACTCAGATTCTCTATCCTTTGAATACTGTATTATAAATCAAACACCACCACACTAATGTATGTTCACTTTAAACAAAAATGACAACTGAAAAATCCACTGACCATTAAATATAGTTCTTTAAACTGCAGCAGGTAACTCTACTCTCTTTGTAAATAAAAAGCCAAAAATGTGAAACTTAAAAGGCGCTCTTCGTGAATTAGATCTTGAGTTGATCTTACTTCTGTACTCTCAATGTTTATCTTAAGTTCGCACATGACAGACCTCTGGTACAACGCAAACAGTCTTTGCATCTGCAGAAACACACAAGTAACTGCTGTTGAGGGTTGTGCCGGTGGTAGAGAAAAGAAAACTGATGGACCACATTATGGCATGGTATGTGAACGATCATGTCATCTGCAATATGAAGAAGACAACACAAATGCCTGGAGGACCAGGAATAAGCTCAACACTATTTACACCTTGGGGGAAGGAGGAGGAGGAAAAAGACTGCAGATGTGATTACAGATAAACCACAAAAAAAAAACTAAAAGTGTACAGAATGTACAAAGATAAAAATGTCTGTCCTTTTCCCACCATTTCAATTTCCTGCTGCAAGCTACACCAAAAGCGGTGGTTTTGGGTGGAAAAGCCCAGTGTTACCAAGCTCAAAGCAGCCCTCATCACATATATGACAACAGTCTAACTTAATTTGGCTTTGTTTGCTTCCACATGAATACTGGAGCAAAGAAAGGAGTCCAATTTAACAGCCTAAACTGTACATACAAAAATACTGTGTCTCTGTGAGAAGGTGCTTTACGTTCCTTTTTGGCAAAGTTAAGAAACAACACACAATGCAGTAATTATAAAAATTACCACCCGACATTAGTGTTTTATGCAGTGGATTTGCACTGGAAGTCTATTTTACTATAACTGAATCCCTGGAAGTAAAGGAGAGACCCTGTGTTTTAATGAACAATTACATCTAATTTAACAAACTTTGAATAGTGGGTTAAAAGGGTCTGATCAGACACAAACAAAAAAAGATTTCAGTGACTACACGTCACATTTTTGACAAGTGACAAAAATCAGAAAATTGCGTATTGGCCTGTGTTTAAGTTGCTATGGTAACAGTATTCATAAGAAAAGTAACCAGACCCTAAATGTTTTGTGCTGTCAGAGGCTTTTTGCTTAATGCAAGATAAAGTTTCTTACTGTGTGATGCAGCCATGCATGTCATTTCATTGCTGCTCTTCTGCTCATCTGGACCTCTTGTTTTACAAGTCCCTGTGTGAAGCCTAATGCTGATTAATTTCAAGTTTACCTGACAAAATGATCATGTCATATGCAGTGGAATCTTGACTAAAGTTATTATATAATAACACACTATGTACTGCAGCTGTCATATATCAAGAAAGAGGCAGAAAAGCAGACTAGAAAAAAATGTTTCCACGAACAAATCATTAATTACTCAGATGTGTATATACATGCGTTTAAAAGTATCCTATGACTTTGGTGTTTGGCGAAATAGGAAAGAATTTGCGGTGAAATTTTTACTTTACAAAATCAGACATTTTTCATACCACTGGATAAAAATAAAATAAATAAATAAATAAATAAATAAACAAACCACAGTTCATTTTCACATAAAAGATTTCTTAATGGCAAATCTAAACAGGTAGCGGACAACGTCTTGCCCTTACATAGTCCCCACTTTTTTTACTTAATAGTTAAATATGATTTGATTACGTAAAGGCACTGCAGGTCCACAGGATGGGCACGGGAAATTTTAAAGTATAAAATATTTGTAAAATAAACCATATGCATACTTAACCACTGAGACGTCAGAGAAAATGGGCCAAAGGACACCTTCTTCAAAGTGTAAGAAAAAGCTCTGCTTTGTTAGCTCTCAACGACAACATCAGGCGTTACTCGTTTCATTCATGGGAGGTCAAAGTGCTACCGAACATCATTTCTACAGAGATAGCGCACTCCTTTTCACACTGCAACAATGAGGATTTCTAACACTATGATGAATAAACCCTGCTTGCCAGGTTCAAGGAAATATGATAATTCACTCCATCCTTACCAGATGAGACTATTGCTGCGTTTCCGCTCCTGTAACAAAAGATGGTGCAGGACAAGTCATGAGCCAGCAGACTGCCAGCAAATGAGTTGTGGCCCATCGATCGTGACTGCAAGAAGCTCTGATCAGCAGCTGTGCCAAATGCCGTTGCATTTGTTTCACTGATACAGTTCTACAACACAGCCACTGCATATCCCAACCGAGCAAAATGGTACACCGGCGTTCAGGGTTACAGAATGCAACATTCTACAGAGTTCGACAGGCTAGATGTCTAAGACTGAGGAACCCGAAATATAAGCATCACTTATAAAAGACAAGACAAAAACACGACTGCACCATTAAAAACAGGACAGGAGTTCATATGATAGTAAACAAACCCAAAGAACTGATAAATGCTAAGATGCGCATAAAAAACAACAAACAAAACATGAAGCACACAAGCATCGACTTGCACACTTATGCACGTCAGTGTCAGTCGTGTATATGAATGCGTCTAAACAATGCTGATTTCAATGGTGAAATTAAGTTCTCTTTAAGGGCTATGGTAATGGGAACACTAAAATGTTTGTTTTAAAAGTATGATTAATAATATGGTCAATAAAAAAAAACAAAACAAACAAGACACGGGAAAAATAAATTGGCATTAAAACATCCCACTTTGTGTGTAGTGCTCACTAGTTATGACTACAGTCAAGCAGGTTTTAGTCTTCTTTTTTTGGACAAGTGGGCCTGAGAAAGCATTAATCTGTGTGTTCAGTGGAACGTGAAGCACGACAGCTGGCGGTGACACTGAAAATCTAGGTTTAGTGGAAACAGTCACTCAGACCTAGTGTAAAAACAACAGGGCAGCTAATACAATTGGATACAAATAGCTGTGGTGCTATGATACACAAGATGGTCATTTTGGACAGATTTTTTTTTAAACTTTCACAAAATATTCATTTAGCAGATTCATTTAGATAAAATACCTATGTATGACTATGATTTTATCAAAAGTAGCATTGAGAAGTGAATTTTTTCCTCTTTTTTTTTCTTTTTAAGGGTATGACTATGATTTTATCAAAAGTAGCACCGAAAAGTGACTTTTTTTCTTTTTAAGGGTGGCCAATATCCATCAACATGGATTAACAACCCCCTCTGTAAAGGCATCTTGACGAGTCACTGACATGCATGTCTTTGATGTGGAAATTTTCACTGTAATTAAGGAATGACGAAAGAGTTTGTGCAACTGGTTAAGAAAAAAAAAAAAAAAAAAAAAAAACATGCGGAAGATAGTAATGACCACAATATCTAGAACAACAAACTTGATATTTCAATAAATAGATCATCACACTGCTCAGTATAGCTGCCACTATGAAAGGCTGAGAAGCTAAAAATAAAAGTTAACCGGACACAAACAGCAGCCTCTCTTCATCCTTCACTTTAACCCTCTTCAGAGTCAGAGAAAAGGTGGAATCCACTGATTTAGTGATTAGATGATCTATCTGAATGTCACAAAAACACAAAAGCAGACATGGCTCATGACCCAGTAGCCCAGTTAGTTTGATAAATGATAACCCCTTAAAGCACGTCAGTTCAGTTTTACTGAATTGGGACAACATACAGTCGTGTTGTAATAAGTACATATCAGACGATGTGAGATGAATCAATGATACATTGGAGCACACCTTCAGGAAATTAGCAAAATTTGAGAACAACATGGTAGGAAAATGGAACGACAATGAGTTCAAGGCACTACTGTCTGCATGTTGTAAAGGATTTCTTGGTAGATTAGTGACACTGTATGTGATGCAGTTGTTCAATAAAACTGTTGAAATGGTTTGACAAAAAGGCGTCTACAGAAGCAAATTGCCACTGATTTAATAGAATAGTTTGGGGGAAAAAAAAAAAAAAAAAAGTAATTGCTGATCATCAACACTTACGTAGCTGTGGACAAGAGAGGTGGACATGCACTTATCAACCACAATCCTTATGACCGTGGACAGGTAGCATAAGTAAACATTGCTCATGAGATGTAATTCTACATTCAAATGTGAGCAAATTATGTACAGGAGCCTGAGTTTAAGTGGATTAAAACATTTCACCAAAGCTGTCCTTGGAATGGATATTTTTCAAAACTGCTTAATAAGATTTTTTTTTTCTTTTCTGATGCACAAATTTAAATTCTGCCTGATCTTTCTAAGAACTATAATCAACTACACCCAGTAACATTAAACAATAAGAAATGACACGGGCTTCTGGCTGTGTACACTAGTAGCTTTATTTTTAGCCTCAGTCTTTGTTAACGTCATAGCGTTGACCATGAATGATGATCTTTGCATGATGATGATCTAAGTGTTGGATTAAGTTTGTTGTCCCATAAATTGTGACTGATCGTCCTCCGTCACCTTACAGCTTTTACAAATTGCTATTCCTGGGTATCCTCTATTTACAGTGAATAGATTCTACTTTAAATAAATACTCATGACTGTGTCGTCATATGCTCACTGACCTGAAAATTATTTTTGACATTTCTTTTATATATTGGCACTGATGACACCGAAAGGTTTTTCTAACTGCATAGTAGATCTTCACTTTTTAACTATTTTTTATGATGCATGTCAAAACTACGCAACAGGCCGCATAAGTTCGCTTTTAGGCTCTTCAGCTGGCTGAGTGACACTGGAACGCAGACATGCCACTGATAAGGCAGTGTTAGCTGCAGTCACTGGGAGCATGCCCTTTTCCCTGATCTTGTTTGAAAGCAAAATGACGTCAAGAAAGATGGCAAGAATACATTTATAAAAGATTTTGGAAAAAAAAAAAAAAAAAGACCATCGGGTAATGAGAAGCTGACAGCACTCAATGACTACAAACTGGGTCTGCAGCTTTTTTGACATTCAGTTGAATGCAATCTTATTTTGTTTCTCTAAACGTATAACCTTTTTAAAATGAATTATCAAGCTCTGCAATTTTGGCGAACAAAAAAAAAAAAAAAAAAAGGGAAGGACAGGAGTTTGCTGTCAGAGTACATATCCTCCAGTCATGCTATTTTTCTACAAATCACAGTACAATTATATGGAAATATTTGAACATAAGTTTAAAAGCTAAAACCATAAAAAGGTATCATGAGATGGAATGATTTTTCCTCTTAAAGAATGACAAGGTATCTTCTTTCAAGCTCAAGGATTCCACAAACAAGAACACTAGACAGCTTCATAAACAACGGCAGGTAAAAAGTCCCCTAGTGGGAGAAAAACCTTAAGCCAAACAGCGGCAGGAAAAAACTCCTCTTTAATAGGGAAGAAACCATGACCAGGACCTGGATCATAAGGAGGGATCCTCCTGCTCCTCCAGACACCGAGGTGGTCAGAGGGTGCCAGCCATCAAGCAAACCCTTGATGTCCTTGCTGCCCTGGGCCACTAAATTCATGATGGGCCGTAATCAATGAACCATTTAGATGTCTCCACTTTTGTTTTCCTTCTTCCATGCGAGCAGCAAGGCTGGGTTGCAGACGTGAGTTCTACGAATTTTAATCAAAAGAGGAAAAGAGCGATCTACATTACAAAGCAAATTGGAATCACCTAACATGGATCAATCCAGTTGATGAAGTTTGAAGATGCTGTCTTAAGGCCTTTAGATCATTTGCTGGGTTTGTATATTCAAGACGACTAACATTTCTGGAACAGACAAGCAGCTTGATATCACTGGCATGGCATCATTGTCAGTACAAGTGAAGAACCAGATCTAATCAGCAGAAAAACAAGCTCACTGTCAAATACCAACAAACGTCTGCAAACATTCTGAGATAAACTGCCTACCAGAGTGTATCCAACACTGAACCAAAATTGATGAAAAACAACAAAACAAAACTAACAGTCACAAAAACCAGAAAAAGGTTTAAACTTTAAAACGATACAGTTTCCAGACAACAAAGAAATGAGGGAAAAAAAAAAAAAAAAAAAAAAAAAAAAAAAAAAAAAAAAGGTAAATAAATACACAATAAGCGTTTCCTCATACAAACACTGGCTTCCTTGTTGCAGATTACATCACAGCCTGAGCTACAGGCATCTGTTATTCCAGAAACCTTGCACAGAAACAGAAATGTGGGAAAGATCGGAACGGAAGGATAGGTAGGGTTTGAAAATACATGTATATAAATGAGAGAGAGAAATTTAATTTGTGGGCAAAACAAAAAAACAAAACAAAACAAAAAAAAAAGCCATGTGACCATGAGAAGGGAGGAACGCAGTGGGAAAATCACAAGGCCCAATCCCATGTCTCTGTCTTCTGCAGAAAGATCACATGTCCTTTGTTTTCCAACACAGCAAGACAAAGCTGGTATCATTTGTGTGCCAAATTTAAGGGTAAACATGCATAGCAGGAATTAAACCTTCTTTGAGAGCAGACTTAAGACTTGTTGATACCTGTGCAGTGCTGTTGAATGTGATGAAGATCTGAGTTGGGACAAAACACAACACTAAAAGAGCATAGGCCAAGAGGCCAGAACATTTACATGGCCTGTGGCTTTTTCAAGGAGTACAAAGATTATTTCAGTCTTGTATATTTTGAATTTTCACTGAGGACCAAGGTACATGGTAGATAAGACAAATTAAATTTGTCGAACGCATCCAGAGGACATCAGAAGTACACTTCAACTGGATTAATGCAAAAATCTGTTAATACAAGTGCTGTAGGAGGACCAACTAAATTTCCTATATTTACATTTTACTATATTTACATTTTTTTTACAATTATAAAATTGTACACAATGTAAAGAGTTGAGGAACAAAATGTATACAACATGCATGTACTTCTTAATAATAATAATATTTTCTCCCACTAGGGGTTTTACCTGCCTTTTATGTAAGAATTGCTCAGGGGTCATGTTTTGGGTCTTTGGAAAGCGCCTAGAGACAACTTGTGTTGTAATAGACGCTATATAGATAAAATTGATTTAAAGCAGTTTTAATAGTTGCTTTAATAGCTGCTGTAGACAGGTGAACTTGTCCAGAGTGGCATCAATCAATCAATATCTCTCCCTTCTTATTGGTGCCTTATGTTCTTAACAGTAGCAACACATGAGGAATGCACTTTAGCTGCATCCATCAAGAATCATTTAACATTGCATATTTCTATGGGATGCAGATGCTTTTATTTTTGCCTAAGCAGGGCACTACTGATGAACAGAGATCAACAGCTTGCTGGTCAGATCTCCTACTTTCTTGTCACAACTGCAACCCTCTCTCCAAATTCATTCTGAAGCTCGCTCAACCACTGCATCTCAAAAAGTGCATTTCTTGCCGCCTGATTAAAACAGACATGAATGTTATATTTAAAAAGACAACTATTCTTGCTGAACAACTTTTATAAAAAACGTATTGTGAATTTCAAACCCAAGATAGCTGAACGGCAGAGACGTACAAGAAATGTTTAACCCTACAAGCTTCATTCAACAAGCTCCAAATCATCTCTAAAGTGTTACTTAAGTTACTTAATGTTACTGAAAAATTCTCCCAAAGACCTCAGTTTGAACCAAAATTCAAACAGTGGAAAAGGATAACTGGGGCAGTCAAATTAGAGGGAACGTCTGAAAGACTAATTTCTGGAAAAGTTTCCCTGCAGTCAAAAATGCATTTCTAGCGATTCTTCTCCGATATTACCACCAAGGGACCAACATCTAATGCAAATTTACTGGACTGCATTCTGTTGGCAAAGCTTATTACAACCAGTCACATTTAAGTACACAAGTATACACAATCCCACAATGAACAACGTGACATGCATTTTCAACGACTTAATATAATACCCTATTCAGAAGAAACAAGTGGGGGCTTTCTAGCTTCTACCATGACCCTTCTCTCAGCTAAGGTTGGACATAGCCTTGATTTGGTGACCTGAGATAGCCATCAGGAACTAAAAATTCTATCTACATTAAAAGTCATTTGACTGATTATCTAAAAAAATAAAAGGGAAAAAAAAAGGTGACCAATAAAAGATGAAAAGGGAGGGATGCAATGAGTGGCTGCATTTTATCAAATAATTACAAGATAAGTGTGATTCACTAGTGCTTTGTATGCAACTACACCGTACACCAAAGTAATGTGACAAATTAACATTCAGAATGACCCATTTTAGGAACTTAGGAAAACATAAAAATGAATAGTTGTGATCTACTCAGCCAGAAAGCAAATGACAAAACATGCAGATAGGCACCACATCTTATTTATACAGCAGTTTATAATGAAAGACTGAGCTCAAAAGCTATTATTGTCATTTATTTAATAAAAACAAAATTTGCCACTGGCAATGATGGTATTTTTAGGGTGAGCAACTAAAATGTCGTCATCAACATCAACAGCCGCACTTTAAAATGTAGTCAGTAAAATATTTAAGAGAAAAAGTTGGTGCCACTAAACCTAAGCAGATGATGGTCCAAACTGTGGGAAACATTCTGGAAGTAGTCAGGTGACAGCTTTTAGTTTGATCCAGCTGTTTATAATACAAGGGAATCAAAATTATTTTTAATAATTACGGAAGTGCTAAAATATCAATGACCAGGCAATTATGTTAAAATTGTGACAAATTTAATAAGTCAACAATTTCTACTGAGGTTGAAATCCACTGCTGAGTGTCCATTAGTGGGAATTTTAAATCAGGAAAAAAAGCAGTAAACTGCTTTCTGTTCCAAATTGTATGAGCTGCTGCGCCAAGCTGCAGCTTTGCATTGTCAAGCTCAGAAAGACTAGGAATTTCTCAACATGGCATCACCCAAACAAAGCCACAACACCACTGTACGCTTACTTAGCCCATAGTGCCCTTTCAAGTGTTGAGATAAATCACTGCTTTGCAATACTGCCGCTATACATAACAGGTCGAGTTCCTTTGGACGGCCCAAGCAGTTTGCCTTTTTTTTTTCCCCTCAGTGGTTACTGACATAGCATGTTTTGACTCTTCTCTGCAAAATACTGAGTTTATTGACCGACACACAGCTCTCAGCAGGCTACAGCAAACTTCAGCTGCTTCCTGCCACTCCACCTCCTGTTGTACCAAGGAAGGGATGCAGGGAATAGCGCTATTCATAATTTTACAGAGACACTGCTGAGAGAGAATGCATGCATATCCTGCACTGGCATCTTCAATAAAAGCACAGTGTCATTACACTGCCACTTGTCCAAATTGTTGAAATTAAGTTTGGTGGAACATAACTACTGGAAAATAATACAGGTTTGCTTTCTTTGTTGGGTCAATCATACTTACTATAGTTCCCATTAAGCCTCCTGGGAGACAGGGGGAGAGAGATAATCCCTGCTGCAGTCTCCAAAGGACGGAAATAATTAGTTAATACCTTGGCACAGACCTAAGCTTGTGATTTTCCCCGTCTGTATAATGCAAGAAAATTAATTCTCCATGTGCATTTTCAAGACTATAGATCACTATGCTGCAACTGTAGTATGTGCCTCAGCAGCAAATCACTTTTCCTGTTAAACCACCTAAAATTTTGAGAAAACCCATCTGCAGCTTTGAGGAATCCTTCATGACATTTATCCTCATTGACAGCTCCCTAAAGACTAGTTTATTACACTAAAGTGACATGAGAAAACAGCGACATTCTGCGAGTCTTTCTTCTACTGATATTATTCACTCAATTGATGAGTATTTATTACAGTAGGAACATTTAGAAGATAGACGTGCCTTATCGGAGCAGTTCAAGTGTGACAGTTTTTTTCCCCCCTTGTTCAACTGTGAGATCAAGAAATAAATAAACCTCTCTTTAAATTTAAAGCACGGCTTAATCTGCTTTGTCTACTATCAACTGACACCAACAGCTTAAAGAGCTTAAAATAAAATGGGACATTTTACTACTTTACCTGCAGTTCACACCAGGCCACTTCCACCCAGGTCTCCGTATCCAGGCCTTTGTAGACAGTTTTGAAGGACCCTCTTCCCAGCTCGATGTCAAATTTAAGGAATCTTCCTCCTGGAGATGTGGAGACTGCTTTCATCTCCGCTTCCTCTTCATTTTCCTCACTAGCTGCCTTGATGGCGACTTTACCACCATCACTGCAAGCATCTTTCAACGCTCTTCCAACTTTCTCCTTGTCCTCGTCGGCACTTGCACTCTCTGTTGCACTATCTTTATGCCCACCTTGACTTTCAGTGCTGGAGCCCTCTTGTATCCCACTGCTCGTCCCTCGTGTCCTGTCCACTATCGTTCGTAAGTTTATGTTTAGGATTTTCCTCCCATTTTCACTTTCAGGCGCTTCAAAGGCCTGCTCATCTGTGTCTGAAAACCATAGACTTCTCCTGATGAATCTCTGATGCACAATCCTCTGATAACTGGAGGACGGATAGGTGCTGGGGTCACTCCCACCTCTCACCAGTGAGTCCACAAGATTCACATTTCCATCCCCCATGGCAGCATACATGTTTGTGGTCAGGTCACACTGAGAATTGGATGCAGACGTATTTTTGGGCTTTTGCTGGATCTGGGAGTTTGAATTATCCTCCTGCTCCATGGTGATTTTTGACGATTCAGTCACTTTGGTTTCCAGTTCATCCGTGCCATGGCTTCATTTTCCTCATGCAGATTTATAAATGAATACCTGCAGCGCCCACCCGGTGACGCAGTTTGCCAGCAGAGGCCCGTAACAGCGCTGTGATGGATGACATAGGCGAGATTTCATCAGATACAAAAGCTGCAAAAGAAATGTCGCCAGTTAGTGCAACAAAACATATAAAGATTTTTTTTTTTTTTTTACTGTGCACCGGAACTACGGGGCTATGTGTTGTCTTTAACACCTCAACATGACTGAGACCAAGTTATCTACTGTCAATAAAAGCGGGTAGATGAAAAAAAGAAAATCAAGATAACGAGTTAAAACAATAGTGCGCCGAGGCCGTCGTCATTCAGGTGGACGACGAGCCACTGCGCTCGTTGTGACGACACGTACGGTTTAAGTTTGAACAAGCGAACGGTTGCTAGCGTTAAATGACCCCGTAGCCTATACATGCTATTTATCCTCAAACTACAAAATGCCAGTTACACAAAACGTCAATGAGGAACGGCTTACCTTGTTCAAAAGGCGTTGAAACCCAAAGAAAGCACCTAAGCTACAGTCACGCTAACGAAAAAGAGCAGGGGCGAACCTGTCAAGTCCGCTATCTGGAAAAAAATAAAATAAAATAAACCGCTTACGTTACCCGACTGTCCGCAACAAATTAAAAAAAGGTGGACTTTTAAAACGCCCTATCTGTATATGATCCCCATTTCTACGGACAGGAGCCCAGCCACCCCCAAACACATCCAGCTTCAGGTTCAGCTCGGCTAACTGAACAAGGACCCCATATTGACGACTGGGGAGGAGGAAAATGACGAATATGTTGTATTTATCTCATGACAAGTCGTCGCATCCCTCTCATTGCAAATCTCAACGCACGTCTTTCCGTTGCTTCTTCTCTGCGGCAGCTGTGTGCAGAATGTGCATTTAAATACCGCACGAATCGCTTAAACGACACAAGGATGTCAACTTTCCTCGCAGTCCCGTCGGTATTTAACTAACATGTATAAGTGTTACCGCTCGCCTTGATCTCGCCACGTTAGTTTGGTACACCGGTGTGGCACTCAAATGTGTTCTCATTTAGTTTGCGTGGCTCCACGCCCCTGGTAACGCCCATGGTAACGACTGCAGGGGTCTGTCCAATCACAGGCCACGCAGGGACACGGAGAGCCGACTCATCATGTTGCTGCACAGTTCAACCGAAACACGGGGACTGAAATATCCCACACGAATAGACAAATGATCAGGTTAGAGGCAGAGCAAGTAAAGACAAAGATATAAAATGCCCGAACAGCCTGATTTTATCTGTTGAATTTTTCTCACAATCATCACAAGGTTAGCCTGCTGCAAAGCACCCTCCCCACCCCACAAAAAAAGTTTAAATTCCCAAAGTTGTGTCTCTCATCCAGGATACAGGATTTTCTGCAGTTTAAGTTCTCTACAGCTAAATATGCCGCAGCTCATAGAATGTGAATAATAGCAGCAGCAAGTGGGGAAGCGAGGCCAAGGTAAAAGAGCATATTCCAATCATTTAAAAAAAAAGCAAAGTATATTAATTCTTTCTTGTTTCACACTACACTTTATCCTTGCTTTTTTTAAAGGTACAGCATGCCAAGGCATTAATATGCATCCTAGTTGAACTTGATGCAGCAATTCGTTCACATTCTTTTTTTATCAAACCACTACACAGTGAAACAAAGAATGGGCAAATATCGCAATGCAGTGCCATATAGATTAGTAAAGCTGAGTGAAATCTAAAAAGTGGAAGCATTGTTGAATTCATTGGAGCAGTCATGCTTTAAATGTGTTATCTCAGTGTTGAACTTTAGTTGAGGGAGGTGTTAGTCCACTTATTGCATCCAGTAGTTTTTAGGGCTGCCATTGTATCATGTCAAGCTGATGATGTAAAAATAAATAGAAACAATACCCACTATCTGCTGTGTAGGGGCAATGTTGAACAATTTCTCATCCACACAGAAACAAGTAGAAACATTTTAATATAAATCTTCATGTCTGATGCAGGCATAGTGGGTCAGATGACATTCTGGTCCATCTGAGGAGTAAAGTGTTATTGCCTCCTAAGTGACCGTGTACATATATTGAATGTCCTCCTTTGATTTAACTTGAATTGCTCAAATGAATGCACACATGAAATGAAACACAAGTCCCAATTTTGTATAATGTCATCCAATTTCATGGCACATCTACAGGACATAGATGCAAGATGATCATAAAGTTTACAGAGTGTTTATTTATGTGACAGTTCAGCTAGAAGTTTAACAAGTAACTTCAGTGTGAAGTGTAGTGCAGCATCTAGTTTTACAAGGCCAGGAAATGGACTTCACTATGTCATCTCCACAGTCATTGTCTTAATAGCTCCATTTAATTTCAGATGGATGTGTGTGTGTTTGCAGAACTCAGGGGAAGGAAGGGAGACCCTGGCTGCCAGAGGAGCTTCCTTCTTGCTGTCAAAGATCAGCCAGCAGATGCAAAATGTAATACCTGTATACTAAATAAAATGAGCAATCACTCTCCTTTACAATTTATCTCCCACCTTCATGAATCAATAAGAGGGGGATCAATTTATGGTTGCTTTGTGGAGTGAAGATCGTATATGCAGACTTTCCACAGGCTTTTAATATCCCAGTCTGTTTTATATTGACATCTAACACTAATCAGATTGTGGATCCAATTTCAGTACAGAGCTACCACATTCTTGTGTAGGTGTTTATTTATTTATTATATTTTTTTATTAAAACTTTAGATGTTATAGAACAGCTTTACCTTGAACAAGAAACTATTTCTTTTTTTTTCTTTTCTTTAAAAAAAGAAAAACCCCACCAGAACTGGATGGATCACATTCTGAAACAACCCTTGTTTGCATTGCTCTGTGTGAGGCTGTAAAACTAAAGGCTCTATAGAGAATCATGGAAATTAGATTTACAGCTGGATCAATCTTCTTCTGGAGGAGGGCCAAAGTCCGAGGTGAGTGAGGAAAGAGGGCTGCTGACACAACATGATGGATGGGCAGCAAAGAAGTGCTTATGTATGAGAGATAAAAAGTAAGAGAGGGACACGCCCATGAGTTAATATGGTTTTTCAACAGCTAGTTCAATTGAGTAAATAATAAATGAAGGGCCTCAGAACCCTTTAAGAGTCTTGTGTGGTTAATGTCGACAGTCTTTTACATGTCACATACAGAGCTCACTGGAACAAAGATACAGCTGTAAGAATGTCTGTCAGTAACAGAAATGCAGGTGTTTCGCTCAGGATACAGTACTCTGTGTGAAAATGTGGAAGAAGGGGAAAAGATCAGGACTACATGTGCAAGTTGAATGAGTTCAATACTTTTGCAGGAAGTCAGCCAAAGCTTTATTTTGGATTCTGAATATGCAACAGTAAAAGGATTTTTATTAGATTTGGACCCAGTGCAGGGAGTTTAGAGACTCCTACTTCTCCGCTGCTGTGCATCACAACTAGACATGGAGCATTTGGTTAACCAATTATGACAGCATGAAATCTTATTCACTTGAAGGGAAAGTGGGTGTAAAGAAAAAGTCTATATTTGTTTTTCTTCTCTTTACTACATTCTACAACAACTGACTTGATATCAGATTGTCTCTGCAATTTAAAAGCTGCACTGAAGAAAAAAATCCAACCACATTCCTCAGTTTACCTAATCTTTTTGTGGCTTTTGTTTTCTACTCTCAGAACTGTTTTAAGTTTTTTCTTTCAATTTGGATTTACATTTTATGCATGAAATAAATCTTTGAAGATAAAATTTAAACTATTTATTCTAACAAACCAGTCAGTCAAGTTGGTTTTATTTATGTCAGAATTGTATCTTCTTAATTATATTTCTGAGTCAAGCTCTTTGCTTAACATTTATCATTCTCAAGGGCTCCGATACAAATAAATTACTCCGTACCTGATTTCTATTCTCATCCACAGCCACTGGAGTGTCAGTGATTCTGCAGAAAGCAGGATATGTTAAATATTATTCCATGAATCCAACTGTTATTCTTCTGTGAGGCACATCTGAGAGTTTGTACTTCTTCAAACAACTTTGCTATCTTTCACTGCCCTCCCTCCTCAGTCTCCTCTACCTCAACCTCCCTCCCCCTGGTGTATCGTCCCCTGAGCCTGATTCAGATAAGAAATGCAGTGTGAATAATTCATCACAAAACAAGCTTTAAAACTCAGAAGCACAACAGAGCATTTGACTTAATGAGAGGCTGTCTTTTGTTTTACATGACAATAGATCTGAAATAGATGGGTGGCAGACAAGTATTCTTGTTTCTCTGGGAATCTGAAGTCTTCAAATATGTAAATGTAGGCTTGTCTTGTTTTTTGTTTTAAATGGAAATGTTATCTATATGGATCCGATGCATTATTTTATACATTTTATTCTTGTTTCTATGGTTTTTCTACCTCATGGATGTACAATAATACTACTACGAGCTGTTTTCAATCATTGTATTCTATAGTATGCTTTCATACAAACTGGTAGACGGCAGGATTAAAACTGACAGCAAACGTTTTGACCGACTGGCCTGGTGTGGGTACTGCGTGGCCTTGAGTACAACTGATACTAAAGGTATATGTGACGATCTTTGTTGGTGGTTTTTCGGAGAAAATTCAGCTGCTGTGTTTCTAGACGCAGTGACTCCATGTTTCCAACCCGTCATTTCACAACAAGCATTATCTCACTGTGTTCTGTTGACTCGGGGATAAAGGGCTGTCTTTGAAAAGTCCGTGTTAGTGAGAGAGCAGAATGGCTGACCCCAACACGTCATGACAGTGTGCCATTTGTGGTGTTTGGCCCAAATCACAGTCACAAGGACACAACACTGCGTTGCTTTTCAGGAGCATGTATGTAAACATGTTTAAAGGAGACCTGATGAGTTGCAGCATGTGGCATTTTGACATGACAAGGAAAAATATTTATTTCTCAAGGTTTTGAGATATATCAAGATATCGTTCACATTGAACCATGCAAAATTATGAATTCTAAACTCATTTTTACATTGTCAGACGAAGAACCTGGCTAGACGCACATGATCCACATCTTAAATAAGCAATGGCTTCTTGAGGGAATTAAATATGCTCAATGCTGAAATTAAACTAATCAAAATGATGAATAGCTCCTGTAAAAAAACAAAACAAGCAAAAAACAACAACAAGGTGGTGGAATGTGTGGTTGTTGGGGTTAGAAGAACTCTAACCTCAACAACCACATCTTCTGCTCAGTTTGTACTTCCTCCAAACATCAACCCATGCCAGTGGGTTGCTGTGAATATCTTAAAGACACTGTAATTCAGCTGTAGCCTGTTCTGTGGCAAATTAGAGGGTGAAGTTCTTTTTTTTTTTTTTTTGTCTTTGTCCCTGGAGCAAAGGGAAGATAGTTCTTACCAACTCTGTGGTTTGGCTAATCTCTTACAAGCTATGCTCTCTGCAGCTGCTCGGGTGTGTTGTGAGAAAATGAAGGAGGAGGTTCCAGCACTCCTGAAGAGGCTGATTATTAAATCTTCACAGAAAGCAGTTAGTATCGTGGCATTGGCCTTGACTGTGCCCGGGTGTTATCCAGGCATCATTGAATAGTAGGCCCAAGTGGATGTTCATTCAGCAGCTGTGCTCAGAACAAGTGAACAATTTATTCAGCACCTGCTGACCCAATACGTGGTTTATTCTTAAATGCACGGACTTCACTGGGAGTCCAATAAGTGTAGCATAAATACAATATTTCCTCAGTCCGGATCTGCAGCTAACTCTGTAATCATGGTTAAAGTTGTTGAGATATTATTGATGAGACGCTGTGTCACTCTGCAATACCAGAATGATTAGAGGCACAGGGCAGTTAGTCATCACTATTTTGTTTTCTAAAGTCAACAAATACTGGAATAGAAGAGGCACTAACATGGTGGAAAAATATGCCCTGAGCTTAAAACAGCGTCTGACTCCCGGAAAGAACAGCAGTGTGTACAAATTCAATGTGATCATTTGAAATTAATGCTATAATCTGCATATTCTGCAGATTCTTTGTTGAATCTCAGCAGTTTGCTGCACTTAAGGTTATGTTTTCGAGGGTCACGCCTAAGTAATGGCTTCTTCTTGTTCTAATAAGCTCAGAATGGCAACCAGATCCACACCATCAGCGCACAGGAAGCATAAAATTACAGCTGGCCTCATCAACATGCTGCTTTCTTCTGTTGGAAGAACAAAATGCAGCACAGAGTATTCTTTTCTGTTTATTTCTAGGAATTCTTCTCTTAGACATTTTCTCCAAGCCATAAACATGTTTTTTTTCCCGGTGCCAATCACTTTCTCCTCTTCCCAGGCCACCCATCCAGATACTCAGCCCAGCAGTCCAACCTCCCTGAACACGAACCACCGTGTCAGGCAGAAGAAAGAAACTGGGAGCGTGTTACTGATGGCCAGTGCCAAACATTGCCTTTTACATCTCCACGGTCACCCTAATCATAATTTCTGCAAGTCACAGTTGGCGTCCTCGTCTTCACTGGTGAGAAAATGAATGCCGTCTGACTTCTTCAGAGTTGTCTTTGTTTTTCTTTTCAAAGTGCGAGTTTTTTTGTTTAATTCCCTTCATCTTGTCCCTGGGACTGATGTCAGCTGTTCGTTACCTTTTACCCCGCACATGAATCAACCCCCTCACCAACATCAAGTCCACTGACTCCTAAAATAACAACCCATTACCAGCTGAACCCTTCATATAACCATGGCAACCAGGTCAGAGTTCAACAGGTTTTAGTTTGTCAGCACATATGGGAGTCAGTGGTGGGAGGCTGTTTCCATTCTCTGCAGCGTCCATGTGGAAACATGTCAATATAATATAAGTGTGTGGATTCAATAGAAATTACCAAAAAGAATAAATTAAACTAGATATAAAATGATATCTGTTCACACAGATTTTGAAGTTGCCTCTGGTTGTAACAGTTACAACTGGAGGTCAAGCAAATAGGTACAAGAGGGAAATATAAAGATTTCACATGAGAAGTTACAGTTCAGGTTAGACTTGATATCGTCTGACAGGCCAAACAGCAGGTTGGTGAACTTTAGCCAGGTCACACTGAATCACCTCAGCTCCACCAACATGACTAAATAAACAGGAGGAACGTAGTTATTTTCCATTTCTAAAAATAAAGAAAAAGACAAAAAACACATTACCCTCCCTCTGAATGTATGTGACTATGTTTATCTAAAAATACATATTTTGGTGCAGATACAGATGAAAATTTGATTTCATACTCCTTATACCTTTGAAAGAGCCATTTATTATTTGTTTGCTAATTTACTGTTTTGAAAAATCATTTTTATGTTTACTATAAAGGTCACAAAAAGCAGGAATTTCAATTCTAAGGATTTATATATCAGGATATTTAAACAAAATCTGGTCTTATAAATTAAAATTTGTTAAATGCAGCCTTTAGAGGAGAGCAGCACATGACACATTAGACTATGACCTTATTTATTTAACAAAAACTATGTAAAAGAAGCAAAAGCAGCAGGTGAAAATCTATGTATTTCCCACATTTAAACATCCTGTTGAACCACCTTCAGCAGCGATAAGTTGAAGGTTTCTGTATGACATTATCAGTAAGTCATATCATTGGGACTTTTGTCCTGCTGTTCTTTACAGGGTTTCTTTAGTTCATTAAAAGTTGCTGGCATTTGTTTATTCAGGACTTTCTTTAAGGTTCTCCTGCAGCATTTCAATCGGATTGAGGTCTGGACTTTGACTGGGTCGTTGCAACACCTCAATTCTTTTCTTTTTTTAACCACTGTGTTATCAGTTTGCTCGTGGGATCATTGTTTTGTTCCATGACCCAATTTTGTCTAAACTTCAGCTCTTGGATGATGATAACTTTAACAATTCAACTTAAATCAATAGTTATCATTAATCCCCAAAGTGAACTTTTGGAGTAATTGTCAGTATTTCATTCTTTTTGAACCCATAGGTATTTATGGTTCTCCACCACCTCCGCTTCTTCTGGAAAAAGTATTCAACTTATTCTTGCTCCTCATAAAATCCACAATCATCTCCTTGGTCTTGTTCAGATTCAAGAGTTCAAGATGAGATGATTGCTTCCACACCATGCCACAAAATGATCCACCAGTTCTCTGCAATCAGTCTACTGTCCGTCACTGATACACCCTACAACTGCAGTCATCTGAGTATTTCTGCAGATGACAGTACACAGACTTGTACTGGAAATCTGTAGTGTACCGAGTAAAGAGGAGCAGTGAAAGAGTGAGAGTACAGTCCTCTGTTGTGCTGCTGGCTAACCGGTCAGACATACAAACCTTCGGTGTCACAACCTGCGTTTGTTGCGTTTGTCAGGTAGTTTGTGATCCAATCTATTGTGGAAGCATCCACAATCATTTAACATTTAAAATTCTAACTATACTACTGGGAAGATTAATATCTGTGCTGGATATTCTTTCAGTGGTGAATAATCTGCCTTAGTGCAAGGCAAGGCAAGGCAAGGCAAGGCAAGGCAAGGCAAGGCAAGGCAAGGCAAGGCAAGGCAAGGCAAGTTTTTTTGTATAGCACATTTCATATAGAAGACCATTCAATGTGGTTTACATAAAATTATTTTAAAAAATGCATTAAAAAGTAAAAGAGTTTAAAAGCAGAAATTAAAAACAGAAATACATATGTTAAAAAGAATAAAACAAATTAGATGCAAGAAATACAGGTTGTAGTACATTGAGGAAGATTACTGAAATGCATAAATAAAAAAAAAGGTTTTCAACGTTGACTTGAAGCGAATGAGAGTTTCAGCAGCCAGGATGCATTCTGGGAGTTTGTTCATGGGTGAGGAGCATAAAAGCTGAATGCTGCCTAATCGTGTTTGGTCCTAACTCTGGGTACAGGGAGTAGGTCTGACCCAGACAACCTGGTTTTGGTTGGTTTATAATGGACGGTAATAGTAAAATGATGAACCCAAAATTGTTACGAAACGGTATTAACTCTTGATAACTCTTCTCAGATTGATGGGCAGCATGAAACTACTGCTCTAAGATCATCATGTCTTTTCTCCATGCCATTGTGTTAATATACACCCGAACGCAGCAGGCCAACAAACTGCTAAATTGAACTTTCATAGACATCCTCACACTTAGTCAGCACCTCGGTCCTGACTTTTTTTTTACATCTGATGTTTTTTTTTTACCAATTCGAAGACCTTGTAAGGACCAGATTTTTTTGAATAATGTTTATGTTCTGTTATGTTAAACCTTACAATTGAAATGCAGTTTGTTTTCCACGTAACTTTAAGTTTAGTATTTGCACATCAGTGAACTTTAAAAGATTGAGTGTCAGTGAGAAGGTTGGCAGACGTGTGGGAATCATCACAAATTCATTGCCCTTTTGACCTCCTTCATCCGCTCCAATAGCCCCCCTCGTCTGCAGCATAAAAATCAAGCATCTCATTCTTGTTACAATCCTCATTCCTTTTCCTGTGCTGTCATTGATTGTTCTGAACCATAATGCCCCCCGACAGCACCCATGGATGCAGCTATGTAATAGAGTCAGTGGTGCGTGATGAAAGTGGCCTACATACCACTCCCACATCCCCATTCCGGCCTCCACCCGGTCAGATGAGAGACCCGCACGCAGACACACACACACACACACAGCCAGCCAGGGTCCTTGCACCGTTTGACCTTTGGTAATAGTCTACAAATACAAATGCACGCATGCATACATACACACCCTAGACTCCTACGCATGCTCATTTCTAGAAACACGCAATAGTTTGAGAATTATTCATAGGCCGGTCCCTGTGATGATGAAGATGACAGTCTTGTCCTGTCATCTTCACATTGTGGATTAGTAGCTTTTGTGTTTTGTTTCAAAGTTTTAACAAAACAATATGAAACAAAACTGAGTGATAAAGGAAGTACAAGCTTCCCTAGATCAGTTTTGATTCTTCCCATGTATATGGGGTTTCTTTACATTGCCTCAGCAGTGTTACAATGTGCTTTATTTTTGGTTTTGTATTTACATTTTCTAATATACATGAAATTTCCTGTTCATTAACTGTTTTAAGTTGACTTTAACTTATAAGTTTGGTTTTGTGAGACATGCATCAGAGGCATTCCTATTTATCATAAAAGTAAACCTAAAAAAAGAAAAATAAGAACAATTTCATGTCATATTCACAAACTGGATTTTTATTAGGGTATTGTCACATTGATCTAAATGTAATTTCTTCATTTTCAATGGAAAGCTGAATCATTGACTCTTTTTTAAATGTATTTTGCCATGTTACTTACAGATGCATGACCTTTCTCAACCCAGACTGAGGTATAAATAGATTTGTGGTTGACAGTACAGCTGCACGCCATAATGAGTTGGCTTGATTCCCTGAATAATAGATAGATAGTGTTTGATTAAACTTTCCTGGCTGTCTGTTGATAAATTTGCTTCCTGGCTTTGTCCTGGCTGTGACTGGACCTGAATGTTGAACACTGGGGGCTGGACCTTATGAAAAAATGAACTCATGGGTTTTGCTTCTGTTATTTTCATAACAACATCTTCATCACAGCCTTAGGAATTTTTGCTGATTGCTGATGTCATTTTGGTGGAAAAAAGTAAAAGGAAGGAAAAATTGTGTCTTAAGTGTCTTATTAGGGAGTTGTCTGTGGTACTTTTCTACAGAGATGAAATTAGTCCAAAATCTTCTGAAAGTGTTCAAATATGTGAACATTTGGCGACTATGAAAAAAGGTTGCATCAAACCATTAAGCATTTTCTCCCTAGAAGTTACCGCCAACTGGTAAAAGTTTCAACATAAAAGTAACTATTCATAGTAACTTTGCTGTGATTTACAGAAAGCCTTCTCTCTAAATGAACAAGCACAACCATACAAGTGAAATGGCTCTCATGATAAGAGCCACAGGATTCCCAGTTGTTGGGTTCAAGCACTCAAATTCTTCTTCTACCTCTCTGTATGTCTGTAATACATATATCAAACCTTTCATCGCTCGTCCACCCTTTTAAAATGTTTATTTTCTCTCCTGTTTCATTGTGCAGTCTGATCTGAAAGAAATCCATCCAGTCAGCATGTTTTTGGTCTCCTTCTCTTCTCTTCTGACCTGACCCTCACCATCCCCCTACCTGACCTAAAAACATTGACCTCTCCAGACTCTTACAGAAATTTCCACCAGAAAACAGCTTAAACAAATTCCAGCTGCTGCTCGTTTACCAGAAAAATCATTGTCCTGCACTGCTGCTGGTACAGCGAGAGAACGGCGAAGCAGAGAGAAACGACCATAGTGCCAAAGAGGTCTGGTGCATCGACAACACACTTGCACAAACAGGAAACAGGAACGTTCAGACAACAACAGCGAGGACTGTCTGTCTTTGCTACTGTCCTAGACTGACCCCCAAAAGGACTGGCCAGACAGATGCACGGTGTGGCACTCACAACTGAGCACACTTCAGCTTTTAATTGTACTGATGCCACTTGAGACGAATGGCATGTTATTTTCTAGACAGCTTAGACATGGAGGTTTGATGGATCTGCTGAGAACGTCCATGTGGATCGGGGTGCGGCTCATCGGCCTCCAAACTGTGACCCACCTCCTCCAGAACATCTGTTCCACAGGCATCGTGGCCAACATTCAATTATAACTGTATTTGGCATTGCAATGATTCCCTCTGCTGTGAGCAAAGCTGAATTGTGTCTGTGCTGCTCTGGACCAGCAGCAGCTGGTGATTCAAAGTCAACACAACGCAGATCCCAGCAGAACTGCTTGTTAAAGTAGAAGCCTTAATTAGACTGTGTTTTCAGTTATGTCACTGAAACCCCAATTAGAGCCAAAGCCTATGCTCATTTATTCAGTTCAGTGGCTTAAACAGAGGAGCATACAAGCAGCTTGACCCTGTTTTACAGAATTATTAGCCAAATACCTGGGGGCAAAAAAATAGACGCTTGTATAAATAAGTTCTGCAGTGTGACTGTGACAAAGCACTTTTCAAATGACAAACCAATATTAACAGCTTATTCTTTTCTCTTCAACAACTATCATTGGTAACCGTGGAAACAGCAACATCCAGATTGATTATAATCAGTCAGGGAAGATCTGTAGACTATATATATATATATATATATATATATATATATATATATATATATGTAGGTATTTACATACAGTATATCTGATGTTTACAACTGTGGTATGTACTGTTTTGAAGTTGTGGGGGCCAAATAGGACAAATAGTAGAGTATGCTGATGAACAATGAGGAGTTGTAGCCACTGTCAAACAGAAACGAGTTTTAGTTCTCTGTGGGAGTGTGCATGTCTGTATTCAAACTGAAAAGAGTCTTTTATGGTGACATTTCTAAAGCAACTCCCCAGATCAGACACCTTCAGCTTTTCTTTACATCTTTGATGTGGTCATTTTTCCTGAAATTATTTGTTACAAGCAACGAAAAGTAGTTTTTTTTTTCATGTGTTTTAAATGCATCCATGCTGTGTTCGAGTCCCTCACGAGCAGTAAAATAAAACCACCTTTAGCCTTTCATTGAGTTGACTTTATTCATTCAATCAATATTTCATTATTATTTAATGTGTGTTGTCTGCTGACTGATTGTCATTAATATACGGCACGAACACTTTCAATCATGTTCAGTCACATATGTTGGTGTGGAAATAGACAGCAGTGCCCTCTAGTGCATTTATTGATCCTGTTCAGTCAGTAACATAAATGCTTTAACATACTCCTTCTGTCACATCAACAATGCAGATTAACTACTCGCTCTGGTTGGGAACAACACAGTCACAGTCTAGAAAAATTTTCACTGTACAGGTTGATACTGCGATGTCACCTATTCGACAGAAATACCATGCAGGACATTTTAATGAACAATAATTCAGTGTGTACAATTTTCTGTCAGTCTTTGATCATACTATGTTGAAAATAAGATACAGCCCCTGTCGATGTTACTTGTTGTGCATTGTTTGAGAAAAAAAAAAAACATTTTTATGGTGAATGTCAGTCAGTAAATGCCCAGCAGCCTAATCAGGAAAATCTTAGAAGGCACTGGGAACATGGTACGGTGCTGCTGTGCATTTGAGCTGTTATGTAGGATGTGTTCATGTATGTGGCTCTGTGAAATTCAAGTTGCCTCGTGAAAACACAAGCAAACCAACAGTAAATTCTCACAGGGTTGCACAAATCTGCCCTTTCTTTAGAGCCTGGCAACGTTAGCATTTTTGTGGGTGACATTTATTAAAGGCGACTCAATCTGGAACAACTGAAAACAGCAGCAGTGACCTCGCAAGAAACACAAGACTCATTTTCTGAGGTGTGTCCGAAATGAACTCTTGGCAGATAAAAGCACTCCAGTTTCACTTTTCAAGGACTGAAAACATAAAAACATGCACTTGTATGTTTGACTTACAGTTAAGGTCAAAAATGATCAGCCCTAAAAGAGCTACGAAAATGCAGACTAGTGATTTCATCTGTTATAAAAACTTTACATAGAAGAGCCTTACTCATTATAAATAGCTCTGTTTGGGTCACCTTCAGGTGTAAACATTTATGTTTACTTTATTAAGAAGAAAAGTTGTGAAAATTGAAGTGCTCAAAATTTTCAGCCCCAGGGGATTTTTGCCTTCAAACCTCAGCTGAAGTCTGACCTCAGCCTGACCTTTGGTCTTAAGAGATCAAACTTGAGCTGTGTCAGCATGTGGATGCTACTTGTTTGGTGAAGGAAAAGAGGCTGGCAAATCTAAATCCCATAGGGATTCTGTGGAGTGAAAGAAAAGTTATTGTCTATGCTTGGAAACCACACCGTTTGTTTGGGTGACCTAGAAGAAATTGCTGTGGAAAAACAGGCCACATTCCCCAAAGAGACCTATATCAGTTTGCTGAGAAATTATGGAAATGTTATTGTCAGCTGTAAGTCACAAAGGCTGGTCAGTGCAGACCATCAGTTGTCAGATAATATCAGCTATGGCATCTTTTTTTTTTTCTTATTTAAAATGAATACATTAGTAAAATATGAATAACTATAGTTCGCCTTAATGGAGGTTTTTATCTTTGTTCTTTTGGAACCAAATAAACTATGAACATATTAGGTTACGATCATTTCTAAAGAAAAGTTAACACGTTGATCTCATGAAGGGAGCTTATAATTTTGACATTAAACGTAATTTTGAAATGCACAGCATATCCGGAAGTAAAATATTCTTGCACTGAGTTTGACATGTTCAGAAGTTCCCTTTTCAACTGAAAAGAGACATGTGCGGGAACCCACATGTAAAGGAAAATGTCTGCTCTTTATCACTAGGCCAGAATGGGATTTCAAAATTGCGATTTAGTTTGCTTGTTCTACCCTGCATGGCTTTCTCTCTAGCTTTCTCTCACAGTCCAAAAACATGCATGTTTGGCTGAAGTGAAGTAGTGATGTGAGGGTGAGCGCCCATAGCTGATGTCTCTGTGTGGCCCGGTAATGAACCGGTGACCTTTCCAGCACATACCCACCTAATGACAGCTCAAACAGCTCAATAGACTTGTGTTGGTTGTGTCGCTATAACAAATATAGCTAGACCCACAATAAGGTACTCCTTAGAGAAATATAATTAAAATTGGCTTGGCACAGCAAAGAGGCAAGTTTCATGGCTTGTTATTCTCACAGGCTTTTGTTTTTTTTCTTAAGCATTTCAGAATCTTAATTGCCTCATTATTTTTCCTTTCCTACGTCTAAAACATTTTTACTAAGTCTGGCTGCAGAGCAGTGAAGAAAGTCTCCAGTGCACCTCAGTGTCTGACCCTCTGTTGGTAGAAAGAAAAGAGTTGTACAATGAGCGGCTGGAAATAATAAATGGTCTTGAAAATCATTTTAATTGTGCCAACTCACCTCGATAATAGTAGAGAAAAGCAATGCCAACCACAAAACTGAAACAACTCAAGAAGAACATAGGTCCTGCAGAACAAAGGGGGAAGAAATGGTCATCATTTACTACTGACGTGCACATTTCTTTACTGCAAGGCAACAATCAAGAGTCCAGATCTTTGTGGAAACATTGTTGTCCTCTTCACAATCCAGCTCTTATGTTATTATTATATTAGAAATAATTGTGCTTTACTGCCCTCCAGATGACCCATTTCCCTGCTGTCAAACATTTGACCCAGTGGTTACACCAGGAACAGCTCAGAGGAATGCAGAGAGGAAACCAATTTACCCATGAACTTAACTCCCCCACAAAGCCAGAGCCCTGGATGTAACAGAGGATGAATAGTGAAGCAGCACAAAGCAGTGGGGCCCACATTCTGGTGCTATAGGGGTTAAAGGGTCAGCAGACCAATACTGCTGAAGCACCGATGGTACACTTTGCCAAAGATCACTGATCAGATGAGCTTAAGGGGCTTATCTGAGGATCAGTGAGAGATATGGAGGCGCCCCGAATCACATACATTTGTGTGTGGATGGGTGGGGTGGGTGGCTGGGGGGTGGTGACAGAGGTGATTTACAGAGGCTGCAAATATTCATTGTATCATTTCATTTGTTGATATACTTTAATTCTTTTACACTTTCACGTCTGCAACACATACTAAAAGAAGTTGGTTTGGGGGTCGTTTAGTTCTAGTAAGATGATGAAAGAAAAGAAAATCTCTGTATTATTTTAAATAGAGGTGACTCCAATGATGATTGATTTAGTACAAAAGCAGCATCCATGAAGCACATGGACAGAAGATCCCAACTTTGTCAATAAATTTACAGGAATGCATGTTTATGCTTCTAAAGTGCACAAAATCATTCAATGATTTGAGGAATCTTGAGGAATTTTTAGCACTTAAGAGGTAAAGGGGAAGCCTAAACTGGGCACACGTGCTCTCCAATCCTTCAGATGGCACTGACTGAACCATCATCATTTATCAATAGCTTTTATAGCCACACATGCAAGGGACTACTGTTTGAAATCTTTGTTAAGCCTTATGCTGTTGAATAAAAAAAGACGCCTTATATTAACCTTGTTTAGAGGTGTCATTGACATCTCCGGGCTCTGAGGCATCCATACAGGCCCATCACACAATGACAATCTGTATTGTGGTCAGATCAGTATTAAAGACCTTTTTAGGAAGAAATATTCAGACAAAGGGCAAGCAGGATCATTCAGACCCTAATGAGCAACAAGTCCAGAAGCTCCGGACTGTGTATGTGGTTGCATTAGTGGCCTAAACAAAGGTCATTTATACTTCTGCAGCATTATTCATGCAGAAAAATATGTTCTGAGTTTAGAGCAGTACATGCTACTTGTAAGAGGACATCTTCTCCAGGGATAGCTATACTTGAAGAAGAGGGTATGGGTACTGGACCGGCCTGCCTGCAGTCCTGACCTGCCTCCAAGAGAGAATATGTGGAGAGTTTTGAAACTAAATATGATGCGTCTGAAGGATGGTTGGGAGGAAAAGACAACTGAGTTGTTTGGTACGCTTAATACCTGAACACCTTTTACATGTTGTTGGAAGAATTGGGAATGTGAAAAAAATTATAAACGCTTTGTTTCAACTTCTTTTTTTCAAATATATGTGATGGAAGTATATTATCGAATTAAATGAAATCAATAAGTAAAAAGTGTAAAATATTAAATCAGTTACAAAGAAACAAGACTCAAATTAAAATTAAGAAATGGATGGATGGATGGATGGATGGATGGATAGATGGATGGATGGATGGATGGATGGATGGATGGATGGATGGATGGATGGATGGATGGATGGACATCTTAATGATAACAAGTTTGTGGTTACCCACTAAAGGACTATTAGTCACTATAAAGTTCAGATTTTCAGGCCTTTTGAATAATATATGCTCACCGGTCACTTTCATTAGGTGCAGCTGGAATACCTCATAAAGTGGTGAGTGTATGTATATCTATACTCTCACTGCTTTATTAGGTAAACCAGTTGTGCCTAATTAAGTGACTGGTTAATGTGCATCAATTTCTTTTACTACAAAAAACAAACAAAATGTCACGCGACAATAATAATAGCCAACAGGGAACTGATAGTTGAGGATGTGTCACAGTGAATCCCATCTTTTTCTTGACTGTAATGAGCACAGAGATGCTGATTAGATTTACCTTTGTCATTAAGCACATATCGGTCTTGGAGAGCTGCCACATTGTGAGTCCATTCTGAATCATCAGTTAACTCTACAACAGAGAGCTGAATTTGTCAAAACAACACCCACACTTTACACATCATCCTGGACCTGCAGTCCAGACAGCATGTTCACACCTTAAATAGAGTAAGCCTACAAAAACCTACCTAAGGAATTTACTCAGCAGGGGATACACTATTATAGGACACCGTGGAAGCCACTAACCTTTGCACTTAAAACATGATGCATCTCAACATTTCACAAATCTCCTGCGTAGAGAAGAACGCATTTCCACCTGCTTCACAATTTTCAACCAAGAAACTGATTGAGAGGTCGTGCTCATGGTGTTACCTTTTAACTTGGTTCTGGTGGGCAGGCGAGAGTAGACGTCCTCAGCGTGGAGGTGAAGTGCTCTGTAGAATTCATGACATGCTTCCTCACCTTTCTGACAGAGGTGTTTCAGTAACTGAGGTAACCGCACTTTCACGGGCACACTCAGCCTCCTGAACTGCAGGGAAACACACACTGCATTGAATCATTATTTTTTTTTCTATCTTTAAAGGTCTTTACAGGCCTTGGAATGACATAGATACCCTTAAAGGTTTCTTTAGAAGTTATGAGAAAAACTATATATTGTTAAATATCTTGGATGAACACTTTTTGAGAGGGAAATTTAAATGAAATCTCAGCTTAGTGTAGAAAGACTGTAAATCTGACCCCTCCCCCTTAGTAGTTTTCAGGAATTCTACATGACATTTTTCCATTAAAAGGATCAAACAAGGAATTGAAATATTCTGTTGTTGACTTGACTTTCTTCAACCCACCTCTTCTACACTCCAGGTTGTGAATCGCTGTACTCCTGCAGTACTTTTTGGTGCAGTTTTGTAATCAATGCTCTCTCAGTGATTGCAAGGTGACCTGGCCTTGCAACAGCAGCCATGATGCTCCCTCCACCGTGCTTCACAGGTGGAAGGAAGTGTTCTACATTTTGTTTTTGAGAGCATTCTTTTTCCTATGTCATGTCCTCTATATGAAGATATTTCTGTCAGTTTTTTGGGTGTGAATTCCTTCTCATATGTTCTTGAGAATCATATGTTTGATTTACATGGGTCTGTTTCCTGAGAAAAGCATTGACTTAGTCGTATGTCTTTTTAGATCATCTGCACAACTCACTCTTATCTCATCTGCTTAGTTTAAACGCCTGAAGGAGGGCAACCATGCTGAGCTTCATTCACGCTTTCCAGTCAAAAGTGTCATTGATTGCTTGTGTATGTCATAAAGGCTCGAAAACTACAATATAGTGTGAAATTTTAAATTTTTTTTTGGAAGATTACTTTTTTTCTGTAATTTTAAATGAAATGACGCATTGCAAGTAATAAATGCTATTTTCAAAGGGTTCTGAAACTTTACCTTGCAACTTAAACTTAATTTAGCATATTCCAGAGCAAATTTACGATGAGAATACAATCTGGATGATTTTTTTTTTTCCATTTGTGTATGACAGAGTAACCTTGCACGCCTCCTTGTCACTCAGTATCTGGGGGTAGATCCTGGTGAGCTGCAGCACCAATCTGTCCAGCAGCTCAGTGTCCACCCTCTGGTCTGAGCACAGGAACTGGGTGTCGATCTGGAGCAGCTCATCATAGCCTTCATAGTCTGATAACGACAGATTAAAGAGACAGACTTTCGTAGCATTCACTCATTGACTCCTAAACTGATCTAAAAGTGTACAGTAGTGTGGAGACAGGGTGAGACTCCGGTTAAGACCTTGTAGTGACGGCGTGCACCAAAGCTCCCATTGAGAGCGTGCAGATTTCATGTCTCATCTTAAGTAGTTTCTCAGTAAGCTGACACCGGCATTAGCCCTGCTCTGAAAATAAATTACTAAGAGGTTTATTCCCCGTTAAGAGAGGTGAATACTGTCGCAGCAGATTTGTCTGGCCACATTTATTTCAAGTCTTTATTAATGCTGATAATGAAAGTCATGGTTCTGCATCTCATCAGCAATAAAGCGACTCCTATTCCTGCCACTACATATTAACTAAACTTTTACAGGTACAAAACATTGAAGGAAATAGTTTTGAGTAACATTTGTAAGTTGCAACATTTCAGGGGGGAATGTTCTCTATTCCACTATTTTTTTTTTTTGGACAGTTTTAAAGTTACTACATTTAAGATTTAGACTTCACATGATTGATAATATAAAATAAAACACATTGCTAGACATTAAACACTTTGCTTGCAGACCTTTTAGCCACCGACATCCCACAAGCAGCGCTGACATCGTGTTTACTTATGCGGATGACTGTTGAGCTCTTTTTCTGTAAAACTGCGCAAACAGTCGCTCAACAAACACCACCGCGATCAGCTACGACAGTGACGCACTGTCGGTGATATTTCATCACTAATCACACAGTGATGGCATACACCAGTCAGGGGGACCACAACTGTACACATGAAACTGCCAGGGACATACTAATCTAATAGTAATATTAAATAATGGGAATGTTACTGTTTAAAAAGCTGGATTGGGTAATGGAGAGGGGAAAAAAAATCCAATAAAACCGACCTATTCACTTCAATTCTTTAACTTTTGCAATGTCACACATCAGCTGTGTGTGCAGCAAGTAAAAGTATATGAAAGTATATATTTGACCATCTAAGTCAAGTGGTAAATAATCGCAGTGTGTTTAAGCTGTTGAGACACAATTTTAATTAGTTTATTTCCTCTAATGAATGTTTGACTAGTTTGTTAAAACACAAGACATATTAGCATTGTCCTTAAATGTGTTTGTCTATTTCTAAGACATATGAAATCACGTTTTAGGGAGATTGATGCAGAAAACCAGATAATTTCAAGGAGTTTACATACTTCTTCTTGACACTGTATTTACTTTTCAATAAGCAGCAATTTTGTACAATTATATTTATGTGGTAATGCGTTGCATTTTGTTTTACATCAATAGGAAAGTCAAGGGTGATGCCTTTATTCTCCGACACTATTGGCATCGACTGATATCAGGAATCAACTGATGTGCAGTACCCAGGCTGGGTATTGATATGCGAATAGATACAAATTTGTATCCCTAGACCATGCATTTGCATCTTTTTTTCTCTTTAAGATCTTTTTTTAAGATGAATAGGTTAAAAGATTTAAATCAGAGTTGCAGCATAGAAATAAAAAACGTATACCTATATCTTACAAGAAGAATAAGTGACTCCACTTCTGTTTTTACACATGAAATTACTTTTACCCAGATCAGATTTGGATGACACAAGCAAAAAAATCATTTTCTTCGCTGTGGGACTGGGTCTGGATCATAGCTGATTATGTAACACTCACTAACTGCTCCTGTTTTATTTATAAAGGACATATACGGAATATTTAAAAAAAGAGTTGCTGAGTGACATCTAGACGCTACTTCACAAATGAAGAAATAAATGGTCCTGTTTATTCACAGATCTCTAGGCTATAATAAACTTTAAAGTTTCGACTGAAACATTTTCCGCAACAAGTTTCGCACCCTCACCGCCGGCGATCAGCGACTATCCAGACGATTTTCTGCTGTATATCATACACAAGGTAAAACATCTTACCCTCGCCTCTAAAACGAGCCATACGGGACTCGCAGAACACGTCCTGGCAGCCCTGGTGCAAGGGTCCCGTCGTGAAGGCGCTCGACGCCGCTGCCCCCCAGCACGACGCCCCGCAGCGCCACATGACTGCAGCCGGGAGACTCGGGATTACCGGGACTAGTAAAAGCTTTCAGTAGCAATCACAGAGGCACCAAGAAGGACGCACAGGCTCCACACACCTCAAAATATCACTTGGAATTATTTAATTTATCACGGTTCCTAAAAATGTTATTTACACATTGGCTTATGCTCTTGGAAACCAGAACACTTGCACGTTTGAAAACAACATGTTGTACATCTGAGAAAAAAAAAAAAAAAAATAATAATAACCTCAGAGTGTCACCATTTAGGTTACAAGTTCATCTAAGCAGGTACTCGTCCACCGCCGGGTTACGGAGGTTGTCATCTTCATATTGGTGTCCGGAAAGTGCAATGCCTACGCTTGACCGCCAGGGAGCAGTTGTGAGTCAACACAAGGCACATGCTGTAAACCCGTCACACTCTGTGTATTGAGCCATCATACCCTGCAGCACTGAAGACATTAAAAAAATGACAAGACATGCTGATGTACTAAACACTTTACACAGTCCTCAAAACAGAACTGACAATGTTGTGAGGATTTGGCTTTTAAGATCTTGATGGATGGTATCCACTTCAGAAGCAATGTGTCCTCACACTGATATAATCCTTATGGAAAGCTCTTTGGGGTTTACAATCCTGTTTGAGTTAATATTCCTCATGTTGGAACCGTCGGTGGTTGGTGGGTTAACTTCTGACCGGCCGCTGCGTTGTCCTCCATACTGCCACACCAGCTCGGATACAGGGGGTCCAGGGTACTGAGGCGGACACGAATCCAGGTTTCGTTGTAAAAGCGGCTGCTCGTAGCTGTGTCCAGGAAGTGCAGCAAGTGGCGGTGGGGGGCCATACGCGCAGGCAGGAGTACTGTAGGTGTACTGCTGATGGCATCTGTGGAGGGACAGACAGGAGGAAGTGTCTTCAAAATTCAACAATAGTGTTTTTGTTTGTTTGTTTTTGTCTTTTAAAGAGTTTTGGTATAACAAGTCCATACCTGCAGGGCTGCATGTTACTAGTGTCCCACAGAGGAAGCGTCTTCTCCTGGCCATTGTTGTTGTTGTTGTTGTTTCTGCCCTTGTGGTTGTAGTAAGACCTGTTGTTCTCCTGAGCCTGCTCCTCCAGTGGCCACCCTTCAAACTCTCTGGTTTACAAATAAATCCCAACCTGAACATCCGCACTTCACTTTGTAAATGCATCACAGGAAAATGATCAGATCCGATCCCACTTATTGGCTCCAGGTACAATTCTTATGTATCCATACTTTTATTATACCAGCGATAGTTGTAGATTTTTTTTAATAGTGACTCATAAAAAATATTTTTTTTAAATAACAAAAGTGGCCCCCAGCTTTTTTGGCTGCGAGCTCGAGACCCCTTGTCATGTGTTTTCCTACTTCCTTCCTGTTTTATCTGCATGAGCTTTCAGTTGTATATTGTGCAGGAGGGGCCTGCCTACATTTTTTTATGTTTGATGCTTTCAAAACATTGAAAAGATTCTAATATTAAAAGTAACGCGTTTTCGTACTTTGTCTATTTGCAAACATTAACTTCAGCAGAATTGAAAGCAGGGTACTTTTGCACGGTTTTTGGCAACTTGAAGCATTTTTGCATCCCTGCTCCACTCACCTTTCCTGCCTCTTCTTTTTGTCCTTCTTGATGCAGTCCACCAAACAGCAAGTGAGGAAGGCCATGGACATGAGCAAGATTATGACTGAGCTTACAACGGACGCCAGGACAGCCACACGGAAGCCGTAGTCTTCGTGGGGAGTCAGAGCTGGAGTGTGGCAGAAGAAGAGAATAAACTGAGTTGTTGACATTTTCATGCATTAAATGCCGTTCATCATTCTATAAAATCTGTGAGTAGCCATTAATGATCAAATTCACTAATTTTGGACTTAAATGCATCGCATATCTTCTACCGGCATCGTCCAGAAGAGACTGGCAGGAACAAAAAGCTATTTTGCAATAAGATGCTCCATCCAGCTCCTCATGGAAAAGACAATAAATCAAAAACAAATGCTGTAATATATTCAACTTTACGTCGGACACTTCTCCGTCCCTTGATGATTCATTCTGAAATAAACTTTCCCCTCACTGCTCACAAACTGTACTCGGTTGACTCTGTATTACTTTTAATATAATCTTTTAATAAACTTTACCCACAAGCAGAAAATTCTCTTTTCTTACACGTGTTTTCACACTATTTAAATTGAATTGGGGAAAAAAAAAGTCAAGCAACATCTGTCATGGCCGTAGAGCTGAACACATGTATGTGCCACATTTTAAAAATAATGAGCTGACAGTTAGGTTTTAGCATGTGCAGCATTTATTCTGCAAACACACGTGTTAGTAACCAAAAAGAAGTGACATCAATGAGCGTCTTACTCTCGACGCCAATTGTCATTTAACCCTAAAATGCCTGCCGTTTCATATTTGGTACATACATTTGTGAGACCTTTGTGGCATCCCCTTAATCAAAACAAGAAAAAGAAAAAAAAAAGAATAAAGAGGGCGGGTTCATACAAACCAAAAATTATAAAAAAATAAAACAACAAATTAAAAAAATATGAATACATTAGGTAAATTTACCTAACGATAAGGAAAATAATTATTTAGATATTTTTTTTAAGCACAATTTGAAGTGTTTTTTATTCCAATATATAATTAACACTTTTTGGAATTTTTTAGTGATATTTCATATGTCAGCCCTTAAAGCATGGTGGTCTTAGTTTCTATTCTCTCTTTCTACTTACGTATACAGTAAGTCTCCCCCACCCAGTGGGTGCTGTTGATGTCCATGACACAAGTCAGCTCTTTGCCCACCAGTTTGTGCTTGGCTGGACACTGCAGGGAAATCACTGTACCCACGTTGGTCCCGTTGCCCTGGACGATCCTTTGGGTGCCCAGGGCAGGCAGGGGTATGGGTTTGCATTGAGCCTGCAGATAACCTAAAGCAGAGAGCTGGTGGTCACCTGGTGAAGAGTCAGAAAGTATTACGACCAATACAACTGTTGTCACCGAACTACTGTGTATGTGCATAAAACGTTTGGAGACGTGTAACTTAAGCATCCTCAGAAGAAATTTAAGTTCATACAGATATAAGACAACTCATGATTCATAATCTCTGCAGGGAAAATAATAATAGGAAATCCCTTGAAGTTGAGATTGGGACAGTCATTCCAAAAACTACCAGCACTGAACGTCTGTCCGGACTGGCCAGCACTACGTGACAAAACACAGCCCGGCATAACATCTCTGAGCGCGCTGCATTGACAGTAACTGTATCTGAGCGGGAAGTGTGATAAATCATTGAACAAACGCCCGTGAGGTCGGTGGAAACACACGAGCCATCTGGAATCACGCTACACAATCTGCTATCATACAGAACAGCACAGTTCTCAGCATATTTCAGGAGACAGGACTCTCACTGAGTCAAATCAGTGCGCCAGAAGTCTGGCATGATGAGGCTACAAGATTAAGTCAGGACTTCGTCGTGAAGAAAAAAAGAAATGTTGTAGGACAAACAGAGTTACATGTATTATTTGGTTTCCAAGCATGAGCTGATCGGGTCATGGAGAAGTCAAAGGCAGCTTGTTTTACGGCGAAACCATCTTCTCATTTTCACTTCATATTAGATCTGTGAGCCAGGAAGGGCTGGGCAGAAACTCCTCTGTGTATTTGTTAAGTGAAAGAAAATAAGCAAGAATGGGTTGTACACTTTTAGATAAAATACTTTATTTCTAAAGGAGCACCAAATTCGGTGAAAGGTATCGTGTTGCATTGTCAGGAACAGAAAGAAATATGTTTAAAGAGAAAAAGAGAATGAAAATAAGCTAAGGATGAGATGTACACATTCCCTTCATCTGATTAAAACTTGTGAAAATAAGAATGATGAGAAATATATTCCCATGAAGACCTTAGAAATGATCTCACTAAAGTCACATTTATGTAACAAAGGGCCACATTTGAGTACAACAGAGTTGGCTACATGCTTTTATGTAATATGTGTATTGCTGCATGAGCTTTTGTATAAATGTCCAGCTGTGCATCAGCGTGTGGCATTTAAGTAAAACTTTCTCCACTTCCTTTTTTGTTTTTCTTGAAATATCTGGAATAGATTTGAATCAACTCTGTTATTCCATAGCAAGATCATTAGGCTGTAATTGCACAGTAAAATATAGTATTTTCTTTCATACAATGGCAATGAAGAAATGATTTCAACTAATCACACTCTAGTGCCGTCTCAGTCAGTAATCCATATGCAGTTGTTAGAAGGCTGTTCACTGCAAGTACTGAAAGCAGCTGAGAGGATATTTACCAAGAAGGTCCAGCATCAACTCTGTCTCACTTACAACGCACTGCGTTACAAAATGTTGGGGTAACACGTTTTCTCTTTTTCAGGAGGCAATGCGTGAAGGAAACTGAGCCCAAATAAGTCAAGAAAGAAAGAAAGAAAGAAAGAAAGAAAGAAAGAAAGAAAGAAAGAAAGAAAGAAAGAAAGAAAGAAAGAAAGAAAGAAAGAAAGAAAGAAAGAAAGAAAGAAAGAAAGAAAGAAAGAAAGAAAGATTTCCCACACGCTCCATTCCGATAGAATTTGGCTCTTCATTTGATTGTCTCACCTGAGTTGCTGAGGACAAGGTTGTCATCTTTTTGTGTGAAATTAGTCCTCCTGTGGATGTCTGCCACTGAAGCCGTGGCGGCTGACATGCTGGTGACAGACGGACAGACGCTCGGACGGTCTACAGACGCATCTGCAGCCCTCCGTGCAGCCTCGCCTGGCAGTGTGACTTTCCTAGTTTTTTCACGTCCGTGTTATGCAGCTTGACGCCACAGAGTCCTCCTCCCACAACACGATGCCTTCTCACCTTAACTTTTTTTTTTTTTTTTCTGACGTCCGGTCAGAGCTGTTCTCTGCTGTCGGGCGAGCGGATAAAAAAAAATTAAAAAAAGCGCTCGAGGCGACAGATGAGGCGAACAGTCGAGACCTTGTCATCCAAAGCAAATGTGACTTTGTGGATTATAATCAGGTCGGCTCTCGGCTCAGCTTTGCACGTCGGATCTCCGAGAACAGGGCGACGACGCGCGGGCACCAGTGCGCAGAATCATGTGGCACCGGTGCGCTGTTTGAGTCCGCATCAAAACCTTCAAAAAATATAACGCACATCATCAGTGACGTAAATGTGTTCTCCAAGAAGGCGTGTTTACCAGGAAACGTGTTTTTTAAGTTTACAGTTTATTCATCATTCCACAAGGTATTATTATTAAATAAATTCCTAAATGTAAAGTCATTTGGAATTTGGACACACACACACACGCACACACACACACACACACACACACACACACACACACACACACACACACACACACACACACACACACACGCACGCACACACACACACACACACACACACACACACACACACACACATATATGATCTTGTTTCATTTTAAATGGCCTCTTGTGAATTTTGAACACACATTTGTTGAAATGTTAAGAGCAGTAGTTTGTAGTATTTTGTTTTGCTCCAACACAAAGTGTTGATTGAAATGACATGAGGTTGGCTGGATGTTTCATCCGCCCATCACTGTTTTGCATACACGCTGTTTCTGTTTCTTAAGAAGTCACCACACTAAATGCTTCTGTCTTCACGCCGAGCTGGAAGCCAGAGCGTTTTCACTTCCCGTTTCTGCGTCACGGTTCTGTTCAAACCTGCAGCCAGTCGACATGGATGAAATGAATCAGTAGGTGGGTTTTTCTGCTCTGTTCCACTGTTTCTGGTGTGCAGCATCAAACCAAACCATCCAGATTCCTGCATTTCTTACATATTGTAAAAATGAACATTTGAAATCGCTCAGGTGAATAAGATTTAAAATTTTGCGGAATAAAAAATGATTAATGTTTACTCTTGACTGCACTGAAAGACACCGTTTCAACTCACTTTATTACGTTTTTTGTTTAACGGTGGCAAAATGTAAAAGCCGTGGTTTGAAGTTTGAAGAAAAGTTGACTTCTAAAAGTTTATAATTAGTTTTTAGTTGATATTCAGGGACACAGTTCCACAGCACAATTTCAGAAAACACATAATGGAAGTGTGTTTGTCTTGGGAGTAAAGTTGATCATGTTAATAAAGCAATTATACATCTGAAAATGTTCCTCCTGCACTTCCCAGCAATGTTAAATGTTAAAATCTTAACTTTATACTTTTGTCTATTCATATGAACCTAAATTGACCAACCAGAATCATAAAGAAAATACTTTTCCATGTTTTTAATGATATTACCAAATCTGGAGTTTGATGCCAGCAACACACACAGTAAAGGCTGGACAGGCAAAGGCAGGCAGAAGATTGCATAGACCATTGAAACACCGTTCTGGATTTCAAAGAGTTCATATATATATATATATATATATATATATATATATATATATATATATATATATATATATATATATATATATATATATATATATATATATATATAATATATAAAAAATATAGTTAAATTGATGTCAGAATTAAAAGATGATGGAACGTGGTGGTAAACACGTCTTTCCCAACATTTAATTTTGTTGGAATTAAATTCTATATTTGTGTTTGTTTTCAAAATACACCAGAGGTGAAAATCATCACTTTGCACTCATATCTGCAACATAAGACACTAAACAAAATATCACGTTACAGATCGTACTGTGATTTTTGTTGCATTTAGGAAAACTTCCTAACTTTGGGGTTTGAATGTCAAAAGTGTCTCCTGTGCGCTCCTGTTACTGAAATCCATCATCCAAGAATAGTTTACCTTTTGAGGAAAAGGATGAGGGAGAAGACAATGCCGACACCGTTGATGCAGACAGCGTGAGATATTATTCTGCTGAAAGTGTTCAGGTTGTCCTGTGATCGGGGAACCGTTGCTACAGCAACAGCTAATGTCTTCTGGCAGTGGGTACGGTTCGGCTGCCAGTCTCTTCCACTTTGTTCTCCACCCAGATTTGAGCTCTATGCATTTGTGCAATAAATGCACAAACAAAGGGCTCTCTAACACACACCAGGACAGCCATTAACACTGTTTTTTTTCTCTTTCACTTTGTTTTGTAGTAACCAAGAAGCATGTTAGGCAAAGGCAAAGGGAGAGCAGGGGAAAGCAAAAAATAGGCACTGAAATTAATTTAAGTGGACCAGACAGACTGAGAGAGGTGAAACGGGTGAGACTGGTCAGCTTGGAGTGTCCTACCGGCCCCCGACACGGCGGCTCTGCTGGGGGGCACAACTCCATCACACAGGTAATTAAGTAGAACAGGAGGGGAGCCAGCAGCCAATCAACACTGCTGCCCAAACCAGGCCACATATGGTTGGAGATCTGGGTGGAAGAGACCAAAGGTGACCTCTGCCGGTGTCTTTGGTTAACCTCTAAAACAAACGCCCAGTGACATCTAGTCCACAAGTGTTGCTGCCCAGAGCACAATAAGCTGTTCAGAAGGCTCTTTCTACATAGGGGATGAAAGCCTTTTATGACGGATTTCAGATTTGCAAATAAAGTCAACCAAGGATTACCATTACAAGTATTAGTCATCATACACTTTATTTAATCACTGAGATTTCAAAAAAAAACAACAATTTAATCTTATAATCAGCTCCTCATTAAAGATGAGCGGTGCCTACACCCCTGGAAGAGGTCTGTGGTCCTGGTCCTGATCCTGGTCAAACTAAGAAGAAAAGACACATGATGATCTGTCTGTAACATCATTAATGGTTCTCCCTCTGCTCCCTTTTGTTCAATGGCTTCCATGACCTTATGTCTAAAGATTTCTTTTGCGTCTTTTCCAAAATTGGAAAACTCACTGTTATGGATTAACTCCATCCAATCACTGCTCCAGATCTACAGCGCTAGGAAATAAAAGGCCCCGTAACCTTAAATAAGGAGGGCAACTGTTTGATCAGCTGCAGTCTGGCTCAAACTGGTGACCGGATGGTTGACGGTGGTGGTAATTGTATTGATAGTTAGATTTGAGTAGATAGTGCCTTGTTACCTTTGGTTTTGTGTTATTAGTACTTTCTGGCATTGCCTTTTAAGTTAGTTTTGGTAGCTTTCAGTCCAGAGTTGGGATATTTAGGACTTTGGTTTGGTACATGGCACATGCCTCTGTTGTATATAAACAACTTTTGGCTGTTTTTTTACTTGGTTTATGGTGCCCGCCCCCCTCCTCCTCCTAGCGTTACAATAAGCTCCTGTGATACACACTTTACCACTTGTCACGATTCCATTTGTTGCGACTCCCAGACCCCGGGCTGAGCTGGGTCGTCACACTAACTTTGTGTGGTGAAGCATTAAGTACAGTCTTCTAAATGCTGTTTACAGAAGCATTTCAAATCTGAGAACCAAAAGGCTCCGAAGGAATAAAGTCAAGATAACGAAGTCTTCATTTTGAGACCTCTGCAAGTATCGGTGAACAGTCGAGTTGGTTGCATTTGACAGCGATCCTGCAAATGCTGCTGTTATTAAATGGTATAAACTCCTGTCTGCACCACCAACTGAAGAATATCTTCCAGAAAATGGCCTGAAAAGGTCCAATTTGCTCATCGTTGGTAGCAGTCCGCACCACCTTCCCTCCATCCTGTTGTGGCATGTGGGATTTTTAATTTGAATACAGGGCAGGATAACTTTTTTTTTTTTTTAACCCTCAACACATCAACTAATTTGTCCAAATGTTTCACTTTGGTAGTCCAAGGGACTGATCTCAGATGTATTTACAGGGTTTTTCCAGATTGTGGACATTAAATGTTTGTGGTTTGGGAATACTAAATCATCGTCCTTCTCACAAAGACAAGTCCACCTGCTTACTAGCTGTGGATCACCAGGAAAGTCAAGAAAAACACAAGAAAGAAAACAAAATTTTTAGGACTACAGGTGCAATTAGGGCAAAATTGCCACTGATAGAAGGTGATCAACACATCAGTCCAACAAGGGTTCAGACAGAGTAAAAATGAGGCATTGCAGGAAGGTTTGTATGATCCAAAAACATGATACATGAAGCAATAAGGAAGCTTTATGGTGTGTGAGCAAATCATGAATACCTGACGTCTCTAAGGGGAGGTGAGGTGCAGCATGAAGAGTTGTCCATTTACAAGAAACAGAACACTTTGACAGTTTTTCGTTCTTCTTCCCTATAGTCTGTTTCTGGGTGTGCCGTCATCTCACCTTCATTCACAGCCAGAGACATGATCACTGCAGGTTATAACTGAGGGTATCTGCAGAGCATTGAACATTGTGTCCGGCTGCACCACTGCTCGGACTTAAACATTACACTGAATAACCTCTCCAGAGGTTGAGGAATTGCTGAGTAAGTGCCTGTATGCATTTCCACGATGACATCTTAGTTGAACAATGTGTTTTTCTGTTCTTATTTATCTGTTCGGCATCACACGTATTTAAAAACTGCAGCCAAATGACCTGTTCTGAAAAGATTGCTGTTTCTTTCTGCCACGTCAGTTCACAATGACGTCACAAACTGATGAAATGTTGCTGTCACTTCTGCTGTTTTACAGCAGTATTTGTTGCAACGGGTCTAAGTAGACGCTGCTCAGTTATGGATGGCATCTTCTTCATCAGACGTGCTTAACGGTGCAACAAATAATTCAACTATTATTCTGAGACTCTTCTGGTCATCTGCTTGACAAGATCACAAATCTAAAATGGTTTCTAAGTGTCCAGGAATGTGAAAGAGCCCCCCCTTTCTCACCCCCCCCCCTTTCTTTCTTAGTGTTTTCACAGTTGTTGCAAAAGTTTTCAGAAAACCTGACACCAGCTCCACTTTTTAATAGCTAAATTAATTCAAATGAAGCCAGTAACATAATTGCTTTCGTTACCACATCTGAACTCAGCAATACAGTGTTGAACATCTGGATGCAGCGTTCACAATGCATGAATGAAGACCTGAAAAAAATGAGAAAGACTACATGAAGGTGAAAGATTTTTCTTTGGTATGGGCTTGTCAGTCATGTACAGTAGTCCTTAAAGAAAATAACTCTTGTGGTGGGTTGATCAAAGAAAAGCTTTGTATAATCCGGCCATTTAGACTGTAAACTGCTGGCTGTTGTGTCAGGAAAGCAAAGTGACATTTTTTTAAACATTGCTATTTTCCAATCCGCGGTGTGGTCAGAATGATCTACACCTTTTAATTCCCAAACTCGTGATCCTGACACCCACCAAGCACTGTGGTTTCATGCTTTCACATTTATTCGGCGCTGTCCATTACTGAGTACGTTTTGGCGTGACATGCTCGATTGTTTTCCTCTCAATGCAAATTAAATATACAACCTGATTATTTCTCAGCGATATATTGGCTCCTCTGAAAGGACAGAATGATCTCCATCTCTAAAATGCTGCAGATCTGTGTGAACAGAGGCATGTCATGAGCCCACTATCAAAACATTTGAAAACATTTTTGGATCTCGTTAGAGGAGACCCAGCAGTAAAACTGGTCCTGCTGCTGGGTCATATTTTTCCAGACTTTCCATGAACTCCATACTGCCCTTGACTGAACGATACTCTCATGATTATCCATTCATTTGGGATTTTATGTTTGTCTCTTTGATGTTGGTTACTTCTTTTTATTGCTTTGTCTGTTCTGCTTTTGTTATAAGAAAAAGATCAAATACATTATATATGGATGATGGTGTTGGGTTTTATATTACCCCAACGTTGGATAATGATGAAGAACTCCCCCCTTATGGAAGCACATCAGGTCACCACCACCACACCAGCATCACCAACATGTCCTCCTGTTCTCTGTCAAATTACAGCAAACCCTTCATAAATATATTGTATTTTCATGGGTCCTTCCATAGAAACAAATTTAAATATCTCCATAAGTGGAGATAAATGTAGATTTTTAAAAGCCCCAGTAAGGCCGTGAACATCTATTCCTGATCTATATTCACTACAACATAATGCTGTTCACCTGAGTGTTTTGTTTTGTTTTATACCATTATTCAGTTCCATTCAATCCAGTTCCAACCATGCAGTCGTGATTACATAATTATGATGACTCAGGTGGCCACAGGAGATCTCCTAAGGTCATGTTGCCCTACTTCTCTCATCACCATGAAATTAAACTAGAACATCACTCACAGGTGCAGTGATTGTAATTAAATTACTTTTCTTGACACTCTCCTCTCATATTATTTTTAATCATTCTTGGTTTCAAGCTTCGGTAACGTTGTTCACTATAAACGGGCTTATATTGCTTTCATTCCATCATTCACCACAAGTGGGATCAATTTTAAATGTGTGTGTTTTATCACACTTACACTGAAATAGTGACTCTTTACTCCAGTTACAATCCAGACTCAAAACACATCTGTTTGAAATTGCATTAAATTTACAATTTCTACTCTATTTTATCTATTTATTGTTCTTTGTCTGTTTTTATTTATTTTATTATGTTCTCATTTACTGTAATGTGTCCTTGAGTACCTTGAAAGGTGCTGTTAAATAAAATATATCATTATTATTATTATTATTATTATTAATGTTTTTTACTTCTGTTACCTGCACTGGATCAAATTGGATTTGTATTTTTTTTTTGTACATTTTGTTATGTAGGTTGTTATTATTTATGGATTATAATTGGAAATCCTGTATTTTACTTATTTGTGAATATTGATATTAGGTTTGTGTGTATATACTGTATGTGCATATACATACAACGTTGTGTATTGTTTGATTGTTCTATACATTTATTGCATGTATTATGTTTCTGTGTCAAGCACACTGAGTTTATATATAATGAAATGCATGATTGGCAGTGCCATAATACACATCACAAGTTCATCAGAGTGAAAAGATGCGACTTCATGATGAGTTTTGCAAGAGTTAAGTGTTAAAGTGATAAAGTGGGTGCAACTGATATGCTAAATGGTTTTAGAAAAGGTGTTTCAAAAGATGGTTTCAGATCACTGGGAAGTTTGTTCAGAGATTGAGGTTAAGTGTTTTAGCAACAGAGAGAAACTTTAAAGTTCGGGGCGTCTCTCCAGGACACCTGCATTTCGCTTCTTGTTTCTGTCAGCGGGCCAGAGTGCTATGTGCTCACATCTTAACAAAAGCAGCTTGTTATGAAATTCTGTCTTAACCGTGTCTAACTTCCAGAAAACCATGTGCTGGCTGGTGTTGAAATAAATCATTCAACTTGCAAAAGCTGCATTTTTAGTTTCTAGACAATTAAAACATCCTAGTCTGGCATTAAACTGCAAGAGTTGTACTGTTAAAAAGTAGAGTAGAAAATACAAGAGTCAGGAAACGGTTGCAACCGCATCCTGTGCAGGAATGGAGAACTGTGTACTTACTTCACCAGAAAATTCAAAGAACAGCTCTCAATGTTTGCATGTGTGTGCTGCTGCATATAGGATGCAGATAGGAGTACAGAGTACAGACAGCATTTTAGATGGATGTAAGAATAAACACCACTGCATGACAGAATAAATAATAGAAAAAAGGAGAAAAAGAGAGGTTTTTATGTATGAAGACCAGCGGGCATTTGTTCAGCTTGTGTTCCCCAGATAGGGAAGAAAGTGTGAGTATTCAACTGTTTAGTGGTGTAATATGCAAATGTTTCTGGGCAACATCGATGCATTTACACACGTGCATACCAACAGCTGGTAAGAGGATTACGCTCCAGTGGCACGTAACAGCTTTCCCATTAAATCCATTCTCCTCGGCTGTTTTAGGTAAGCTGCACAGGATTGTTGCTGCAATCTGAAAGCAGGGACAAATATCTTTATTTGTGACTTTTCTGCTTTGCTTTCTCCTACAACAGGTCCATTTGACATGTCTGCCTTCAGAACTGATACAAATCAACCAACCTCGCCTTTGGTGGGTTTTCAGAGAGGCCTGTGCCCTAAAAGAAGCCTCGGGGGGCTCTGGTGGAGGTCATCTCAACACGTTTCTGTTCCACCATAACCTTGAACAACTTACAGCGACTTGAAACAGAGGCGCTTGTAAAACATCCGCAGAGGTATAATCAGTTAAGTAAAATTGACTTAAACTGTTGTCAGCTGAAACTTTCAAATCTGGAGATGAGGGGAAAAGCCGCTCAGACTTATTGTCTATGAAAAGTTACAGATAAGCTTAAAAGAAAACAACATTTGAGTTTTCTCAGAGAGGACTGTGGAGAGATGATGAGAGCTTATCTCAGCATGGTCTCCTCTTCATCTTGTAGCAGAG